>CAWUFW010013899.1:0-445534 GCA_963921515.1 Calotriton arnoldi | reverse complement strand
ACTTGTACTTTCTATGTACTGACCCCGCTCTGAACAGGGGGTGCAAAAAGGGTTATTTTCCTCATCAATTGGGTGACCAAATGGATACATGGTGATTGGGAGAGAAATGTAACACAATGGAATTGGTGACCAGGGAACAGGAGGATGGGCAAAATTCTTCTTTCCAGTGTCTTTCAGAGAGCCATCACTGGCAGGCTCCTATTGTTCATCTGGCGTAGGCGCTGTTGAGCACCGGCGGTGGAGCTGCTCGTCTAGCTCTTTCTGGAAAAATCCTCTTCACTCAGGATAGGGCACCCTCCCTCCTGGGAGGACACCCTCAACTAATACTGTCCAGTTTCCAGGCCAGTGCACCAATCTCTTTTTCCCCACTCTATCGCTGGTACCTTAGACAGGGTACCTGCACCCTATTCTTCATCCATGAAGTCCATCCCTACTCATTCAACTTTCCCTCTGGTGCACTGTCCTTCCGTCGGGGCGCAAATTGTGCCTCAATACTCCGGGCACAGGGGGGGTCAAGGAAAAATGGGGTCAGACTCAAGAGGACCAAGGGGCAGAGACTCAAACATAGGCGAGCCCACAAGCTGGGCTCAATGGGCTAGCACTCAAGCACAGGTGGACCAACAGGCTGGGGCTCCTGGATAGTCCCTCTCTCTGTGTTGTTTTTCGGTGGTACTGCCTCGTCCAGCACTTCTTTGCTCTGCAGCTCCGCCTCAATCATATTCATGGATGTTCCATAACAAGCAGCCAGGCTGTGCATCACGTCCGGGGCCCCTCTTTCTATGACTGCAGGGTGTCCCGGACCTATTAGTGGGTAGAATGCAGAGTTTTAATTAACTGGCAAGGATAAAACTTTATACAATTTATTTTTCTCTCCCAACACCAAGTAATGGGGTAAGCCTTAATTCATTTACTAAGCTCTGAAAGAACAAGTCGGACATACTTTGGATCATTGCATCTGTCCATTCCTATATTATTCGTCTGAAGAACCTAAAAATAAAATAAGATGTGTGGTGCAAAATTATTGGGGGGCATACAGGTACCCTTCCTAGTAATGTGCATCATGTGCACCATACAGTACACAGGCTGAGCAATGTCTCATCCTGACAATGTGCCATACTTTCAACTTAGACATCTTGACTTCAGTACCCACCCAGCAGGACCTGCTACAAACATTCTCTTATTTCATGTTAATCATTTTCTGCAAACGCATTATTTCTTCCCACATCATCTGTTGCAACCCAGTTACTCAGGCTAACTAATAAAGGATTTGTGATGACTCTACAACTGTATGTAGTGTTGCGGTATCATAAGCAATAATGGTGGTGCCACCTGGGTATTCAAACGAAAGCCACCGACATATAGTTCCCCTAAAGGATCAGATAAGGGAACATCAGTCTAGTCTACCCGTCCTTTCATCGCCATCTCAATTCCAATTCCATCAATTTACAGAAAGAAGGGGCAGTAACATGGCGGACTTCAAGGTGACACATTTTCCTAATCACGACAATTTTTTCCAACAGTGTTATTTTATAGCCAATTAGACGTGCACTGGTGAGGTGCTGTGTCTCTGTTTATTCAAAAGCATGTTCACAGCATCCTGTGAAATGAGTGGCTAAAGCGAGCCCAACCGATTGTCTTATGGAAATGGCCACCGTCATGACCGTTCCTAGACAGCTCGGGCGGGCTCAAAATACAGAAAGCGCACAACAAGCTGTCTTGCGTACTTAAAACACAAAACAGCATACAACAATATATGTACCATGCACAGAAGCCGAAGAAGAAAAACGCAGTTTCAAGTGTTAGGCATTCAGAGTTAAGGCTCATGCACCCCATGCACCTTATTTAATATGTTAGTCCCCTAGTCGCCAAGGAGCTAATCTCCTACTCCCCTTTGACAGTAGGTGACCTAAACAGGTGACCTCCTGTCGACAATACTTACCCCTTTTAAAAAGCAGACTTCCTAGCCATTCAGAGCTAAATGCAAGAACAATTTGTTAGAAATGGTGGTCTCTAGTTGGCAGAGGTAGGTACCTCTGTCCAAGCAGGGATCCTTCCCTCCAGTCAGGGTAAGGGGAATACACACTTTAGATAACCCCTACTCTCCCCCCTTAGTAGCTTGGCACGAGCAGACAAGCTCATCCGAAAGGCAATGTACAAAGCATTTGTACCAACACTCAGAGTAACACAGTGAAGACACCACAAAAGGGCACTACACCAAATGCACATCCTCTTCTTCTGTCACACTGAAACAAGACAATCAATCCACAAAAAGACAGAAACGCACGGAAAAGTTGGACAAGAAAATATCTGCTTCCTAAAAGTGCTGTTGTCAAACACAGACTTTAAAAACCATACTTACTAAAAGATGTATTATCAAATTCTGACCTCATTCCTATTTTCTATCTTATCCCTATGAAGGATATACTCGTAAAATATTACAAAAATTCCCCATTCCTTCCAATCAGCAGGACAGCCCTTCAATAGTGAAAAAGGAAAATTGTATCTTTTCACCACCAGGACACGTCACACACATCAGCACACATCAGCACATATCCCACTCCTCACATACACCGTGCCCCACCCAGGGGTGCCCTATGGACAAACTGCGCGCAGGCACTGCTGTGGCAGGCCCGAGACGTCTTTTCCGGGACACTCATGTGGATGGCAAAATCAGCACTGCAAGCCTACTAGTAGCTATTTATGTACCAGCCCTGGCACAATCAGTGCACTTCACTAGGGATCTACTAGTAAAACCAATATGCCAATCAGGGAGAACCAAGCACAATATCAATTTACACAGAAAGCACTCGCACTGTGACACTGATCAGCAGTGGCAAAATACCCAAAGTATCTGAACCAGCAAAAACAAAATCTAGCACAGCATCAAAAACATAGGAGGTAGAGGCAAAAAGTCAGGGAAAACCACGCCAAGGATGCCATGTCTAACACTATGTAACTGTACTGTCCCTACAACTTTGCTGTGTGTCTGAAACGATGAGCAAGTAACTACCCCATTTAAACCTGTTTATGGATGCTCCGTCCTTCTTCATAGTCCTAAGAAGCGCAGCAGAACCTATGACTCCTATCAGTCTATGTGAAATCCGGACAAAGACCTATTATTTAAATAAATAGTACCGCAAAAGAATGTATTTTAGATCGGTGATAGAAAAACATTGAGCAGCAGAAGGAACCATTAGCAAAGGCATAGCAATGGCTGGAACAGCAGGATGTAGGAAAACCACTTTTTCATGAACTTCACACCAACCAATCACAGAATTGTAAACACAATCAAAAGAATGGGACTATTACTAGCTACCAGCCGTCTCTTCACCAACACCTTTCTCAACCAAATCCTGTACCATACACAACAAGGCCCGTGAAATCTGTAGGAATCCCAGCTCTACATCGCCTGTTGCCCACAAAGTGGATGGCACATTTGCAAAACTCGGGCGGGGGGGGCAAACACCATTCACTACTTACATTGAGGCCCGTCATCACGCATTCACCTGCTTGAGAGCAGTAATAGTAGGATGCCAAACCCATCACATGCTCACCACAATTAGACATTAACTAAAACAGAAATCCACTGTAAAAAGGACCAATAATTAGAGCAAGAAAGCGCAAAACATGTGCTACAACCAATGTGTCTGAAGCACCCACCAAAACACTCATAGCACTGTGCTATGTTAAATACGTAACAGAAAGAGGCAATCTATTCCTTTTAATTCGCAAAACAAATCTTTTCCTGTCAGGCCTGAGTCACAAACAACAAATTGGTAACCTTTCTCAAATGAACCTGCAACTCTCTCTAAAACTTATTTTGTAATTGCTCCTTTTAAAACCCCAACAATTTTGATATTGCACCTTGTATTTCTGCTCCTGAAACAACACATTGTAACTCTCTTTCACTCCCTGCAAATACCTTTCCTAAGCAAACCTTTCTAAAATCCGTCTGCCTTTCAAACTTTTTTTCCCTTCATGTCTCATGGCTCTGTCTGCTGCTTTGCATGTCCCACTGAAAACAGCCCAAACCAGATGAGGCTGTATATTCCTGCCAGCTAGAGAAATTCCATTCTTATCTTCAAGGCCAAACAGCAAACCTTACGTTAATGAGTCATGAGAAAGTATTTCATTCCTCCTACTGCACTTTGAAAATGCGTGTCTGTTCAATCCACCTCCAACATACACAAATCAATCAAGAATTAATTAATTAATTGAGGAGCATAAGACTGAAACATCCCAACAAGCCCACATTCCTTTCCATCCTATTTCGCCTTTGTGAACCTCCTTCAGCCACATTAAAAAAAGAAATCTAACATAGACTGCCTCTCCCATTTTTCTACGTCTCTGTCTGCTTCTCTGCAGTTCCCTGCACACTAAGCCCCCTCCTTGGGAATTTCTCTCCTATCTGAAAAGGCCGCAGCCAGCCTGCCAGAACAAACTGAATTCACGAGCTATGTTTTCCAACCTTGAAAATCCTTTTCATTCAGACAAAAATACACGCTGCCTGGAGTGCTTGAAACACCTTTTCCAAATTAAATACACGTTATATTGCGATGTCAGTTCCACACTAAACACATCGGCATCTGCGCAAGGTCCATTCATTCAGCCTTTACTTTCATGTACCAAACTTTAAAAATACAACTTTCATGTCTATAGCTCAGAACAACTTTCGCCATTTCGCAATGTCCAAAGCTAAATATGAGAACTGGGCGCCATCAACGCACCCCTTCTTTTCTCTCTTTTTTGTTTTGTTTTATTTATTACGTCATGCTCTCTAACTGTCTCACTTCACATTCTCTCCCATTGCACATTCCTTCGTCCTTTCTCACACCACTCATCCAATGTAAAGGAAAAAAAGAAAACAAACAGGTATATATATACATACACACACATTATCACTATATATACATACATTTATATATATACATGTATACACACTATCACCATATTTCTTTCTTTTAATTGTTCAAAATGAGGCGCCGGCTGAGGACAAATTAAGCTCATTCCAAGTATTTTCAAGAAAGGGTCCAAATGCATTATTTTGCCTGGCAAAGGAATTACAAGTACTTTTCTTCAAAAGACAGTCCGCAGACCGTACCAAAACAAACTGATGGTGCACCACATTCACAAAACACACTCACAGACAAAATAAGAAAGCTCTCAGGAGCAGTCCTCAGACTGCGCCATGGCAAGTCAGTCCTCAGACTGAACCAAAACAAGTCAGGCTCTAGCCTGAACCAAAACAAGTCAGTCCTCAGACTGCACCAAGACAAGACAGTCCAAAGACTGTACCAAGACAAGAAGACAGGCTCTAGCCCCAGTCCTTTTGAAGAGTAGACCAAATTTCCAGTTGGCCTGGCAGATTGTTTGCAAACAGTCCCAGACCTTTTCAAAAGTGGGCCAAATTTCCAGATGGCCTGGCAGGCTGTTCACAAACACCCTGGGGCCGATTCCGATCTCGGCCGGTAGTGCTCCGAATCGGATTCGGATTTACCGGATCCGATTCGGAGCCCTGTTTCCCGACCGAATCGTACGCGGGTCCGGCCGAGCGAGTACGATGCAGGCACCCGCGAAATCTCCGACCGACTCGAACGCGGCTTCAACACGCTCCGACCGACTCGCATGGACACGACTCGCACCACGCTATGGAGACGTTTCCCGGCCGGGTAAGTACGATGCGCGCCGCGAGCAGTCCGACCGACTCGCGCCGTCCGGCTCGAAAAAGCTGTCGGAGCCGGACTTTGGGGGTCCGCGTCGGACCCCCCTGTATGCGTAGGCGCGCGAGTCGCACACAGGGGGGACCCATGGGTCCCCCCTACCTGTGCATGTACGCCGCGATGCGCATGGACGTGTACACGCTGTAGGGGGCGCCCTTGTCCGCCTCGCACCCATTGAGTCAATGGGAGCCCGCGTACGCGTTGTACGACAGGCTCCCATTGACTTCAATGGGAGTCCGACCGACTCGAGTCCGATGGCATGCGTGCGCATCGTACTCGTTCGGTCGGACTGCTAGGGTCCGATTCGGTCGGAATTCTCTCCGGGTCCGGCTCGGTCGGAGAGATTTCCGGCCGGAATCGGAATCGGCCCCTCTGTGTCTTTTAAAAAGGGTCCGCAAACCCACCAAGTTCAAACCAAGATAGACCGAAGACCATACCAAGACACAGCCCGTCGGCATGTGCCGTTCAAGAATGGCGCTATTTTTCAAGAATCAAATCACTCACCTGGTGCACTCAGGTCGAGTCAAGTTATTCTCCACTGCCGACTCTTCGGACCAAACGGTCAACTCCAAGGTTTTGCCTTCTCAGGACCCCAGCCGGTGACCACTAGACGAGGAGTCGCCCGATCAGACGGGGGGGCAGCTGCGAGAACCAAGCTCGATCGTGTGGGGTACCCAGATCCGTCCAACTGACCGGACGCAACCCCGACCCTGCAACCCGATTACGGGTGAGCTGGATCACCTTGTGGGGTCCCTGTTTGGGCGCCACCTGAAGGAAGTGGCCCTTAGCGGCCACCAGGGTTATTTACAACCACCTGCTATGCCTTCCCAAGTAATGAAGAGTCGGTCAGACAGCAGAGAATACAAATAGGCTTTTATTAGCAATACTCTGCAGAGGAGTCCAATCTGACCTGCACCCTAACATGTCTGCCGAGGGACTGGCTCCCCAACAGTCTGCAACACCTAATCATTCCTCCATGAACCTCCAACCACGCCCACAGAGGAAAGTTACCAGCTTAGGCCGGACATGAACAAAGGAGGCACAGAAGGATGGCTACCACCTGCCAGATGGGTACAGGCTTATCACAAATTCAAGGTTACCGTGCTGGGTCTCAGCGTCTCCTAACGTGGGAGCAGAACTACACACTCGGATAGGTATGTGAGGGCAGAATGGTCTATTCATTAGTAAGCCGGGAAGCAGCCTTGAACAGAGAAGAAAATAATAACTAAATACAGTGTTCTGCTGAGGCAAGCAATACAAATAATGAGGCCTAGTTCAGGCACAGCCTAATAGGGATTACGAAATACAAAATGGAGTCACACTCGCTAACTAAAGCTTGCACGTTGCAGGAATAACTCAGTGGGTTGCATAACGTGAATACAAATGGTGTCTATTTAGCCACACACTACTAACCTAATATAACATGTAACGAGTGTATAGCAAGAATGGAGTTTTAAAACCTAACACAGACACCGGAGAGCAATGCCGCGACCGGCAACGAAGCCGTGGGCACCGCTCGTGATGCACACGACGCACTGCACCGACTCGCACTGCAGCCCTGACCTCACCGACGCCCGAGCCTCATCATCGCAGAGCTGATACCTGACGTGGGTGACCTCCCGGATCCATTCACCCCGCATCATCGTAAGATGCCTCAATGCCACAGCGACGTAACCACCCTGGCAACAGTAAGGAACTGACGTCTCACCTCCCATGCATCGCATTAAGGAACCGAAGCATCCCCTCACCTGTGGTCGTAAGGAACCAATGCCGTCCTGCCCCAATGAAGCATCACCTCCCCGACGACATGCACCATCTTTGTTTTCATCATTTGCCAAGGTACTGTTCTTTGGGGTCCGTGTGACTCCGGGCCCGATGCTGCACACCTCATGGTCGGCGCCGTACTTTGGGATTTTCATCTGTCACAACGTTGTAATTGCCCCAGGTGGAGTTATTTGTTAATACAAGCTTTATTTTTGTGAATAACATATTTTTGATGATATATTTGCATCTGTATGGTGGATATTTGTCTTTTGGTCTTGTTTTGGTTTAGATAAAGAGTTCCTTTTTTTCTAAACTGGAGTGGTGTCCATTTGTAGTGTTTTCACAGTGTTACTGTATGTGTGCACAAATCATTTTCACACTGCCTCTGAAATAAGCCTGTCTGCTCGTGCCTAGCTACCAAGAGTGTGAGCAAGTGTTAATTCCCTTACCCTGACTAGAAGCAAGGTTCTCTACTTGGACAAAGGTGCAAACTATTGCCAACTAGAGACCCCCATTTCTAACACTTATGTTAGACTAGCCCATTGCACTGGGTTTGCACCACAAAAGTGATAAATACCCAGAAAAAAATTGTGGTGGGATTTACTTTTCAACATAAATCATGATTTGAGTTGGAAAGCACCAAAAGAGACACAAAGTAATGCTATGCACGTTGTGCTATGTCTGCCATGTGTGGTAAATGGGCATTCCCATGGAACCATCCATTGGTTTTGATGCAAATCTCTATTTAATAGCATGTGCAGACAGGGATTTGCACCAAAAGAATATGCCTTCTTGAAGCCTTGTAACAGTGGAGCAAGTATTAAAACCCTCCACATTATTTCAACCTTGCATGTGTGCTACACTGTACAGTACACTTAAAGTGAGAATAGTATTAGAGCAAAGGTTTTGTCCTGAAGACTTCCCTACCAGTACAAAACCTATGCTTAATAAAATGCACAAACACTTACACTACAGTGCAATGCAAGGATGTGTGCATTGGAGCTTGACAGCCTAAAGTGAACCAGCACAATGAGAGAGGAAAACAGTGCTATATCTTAGTAGTTATGCCAATGCTCTGCTTTATCTCATTCATGCAACGCAGCACAGCAACTTCACTTGCTGTGCTGCATATTATGAAAGATTAGTAAATCAGCCCAATTGCTGATCCTGCAGCCATCTAGTGTTCAGATTACGAATCCCACCAAATTATATAGATTGCATAGAACAACCCAGCAAGCAGCCTTTTAGGTGCCTACGCTTCCTGGAGCACAGGACTAGTCAACCAATACAGCAGCATATCGGGAAAGATCTTAAAAGGCAGATATTTTACAGGGACCAGCCATGCAAACAGATGCAGCTGACGTTGAAGGACCAGGTTGTGGGAAGGCCCTTTGGGTTTAAGAGTTTGGACTCAGATATAGGAAAAAGAAAAAAAAGAAAAAAATTAAAAGCACATTTCTGCATCAATTGCTAATGAAGATTTCCTGTGTAGTGAAAAATTTGACAGAGTAATTATTGCAAAGTAGTAATACTCCTGGAACTCTATGAGTGCAGTAGATCTCCAGAAGTACAATGGATTTTTTTGCAAACCCAACAAAAGTGTAATACTTTTTCCTGTCTGACATTTGTGAAATGGGCCCATGGTGCTTTTGCTTTGTTGAAGTATATTTGAATGTGTATTCTTTTCCATTTGTTCGAATGTTATAATTTATGTATGAAGTTTCCCCCATGCCCTACTTATATAGTATAAAATAATATATTGTATTTGTTGAGCAGTTTATGACAACATTTTTAGTATGCCATGTATTCTAAAACATAGGTGTACCTCATCGGATATTACCTGTGCTCTAATGTTTTTTTATCCCACGTTTGCAGGAACGAGCATTTCTTGCAACACGTTTATTTTCAACAAACAGCTCTCTGCAAGCATACCTCAGTACTTTTCCTTGGTGTTCTTTTCAAGTTATCTACTTTTTAAATCTGAGAATGAATCCCTTTGCCACTCCCTAACCTTCTCCCTCCTCCAATCATTTTGCTTACCTTCACACTTTCCCTCTCATTTGTTCATGTTTAGTTGCGTCATACATAACTGTTACTATGTAAAAGTGCATCTATACCGTTTGTTGTCAATGCACTATATAAAACCTCTGAATAATTCATAAAAATAAATGATATGGTAGCTGTGGGTGCACAAGCATAGTTTGCACATCTGTTTTTTTCAGTTCCTCAAAATCAAATTTAAATTTTAGATCTGCATTAAGTGAGTTAGATCGCATTGTGTACAAAGAGTGCCATGAAAATGATGTGCTATTCCACAGTTATGCCACATGCTTTGAATATGCTACGCAATTCAGGTCTTAAAGATCCTTGCTGGAATTTTGGGCACTGATATTGCTCAATGGTGCATGTGCAATGCATACTGTAGTCATGGGTGCCATTGTATATCAAGGGAGAAGTTCAACTTGTGCACTTACGGTCAGTGCCTGCCCTCAATATTCTGCGACCATTTCTCGCTTTGCAAACATGAGAGCAGTCAAACAGCATTTGTTCACAACCTTACAAGTCACAAGGAAAGAGATGTGTTCATAATACCCAGGGTCAGACTGGGGAACCAAAAGCAGTCCTGCTCCCTTCTTCTCCTCACTCTATCACACTATTTCCATATAAACGTTCTCTCTTTCTGCTACTCGCCTCCCTTTCTGATATTCCTCCCCCTCCCAAATCTCACTGCCTTGAGGCTGATTAGTCCTGTTATAATTAACCCTGGGGAGCTAGGGAAAGTGACAGAGGGAGCATGAGAAGCTCAAGGCTTACAAAACCAGTCTCCAATGGCTCTGGCCCCACCCGGGCAATGCCTGATGGAATAAAAGACTAGTCTGCACCTGCTAATACTCCCATCCCTTTCACTCTGCAAGGGTCATTAATGAGTGCATTGTGCTTGGTAAAATGGTATTTTACATTTCAAAAGTAGGGCATGAATGTTATCTACGTTTGTAAATCAAGTGAAGAAACATTCAGGCAGTCCTGCTTATTTTGCTGTCCTCTCTAACTACCACAGGCTTCTGGGATCCAGCAGGTCCTTGTTCCACCTTCACCTGGAAACAAAGTGCCAAAGATTACGCAAATTTATAGCTGCGGCATACTAGTACAATTCCAACCCTCAATGCCAGTGCTCCCAAGGTGATATTTGAGAGTACGATAACCTTCACACTGTTTCCAGAACTGGAACTTCACAATTGTTATTGCACATGCTTGGGCACAAAATTCCTAAATGTATAAAATTTTGAAGGAACCACTAACTTGAAATTTTCTGGTTTGGTAATAGGTAAGAGAGGCTCGGTCACCAATAACACGCACAATCCAGTCTGCTTAAGTTTAATTATGTTTTCCAACAATTACATCTTTACTTCCCCATAACATGTTTTATATACTAGGGGGCATATGTATGAGAGGGTTGGATCACGTTTGCACCACGTAACGTGGTACTAGCATGACGCAAACTTCTCTGTCAGATTTTTGGAGCCATGCAAAGCCACTTTGGAGTAACTCAACATACCGCAAATCGCTGCATTGTGTTCCTCTGCCCTGGGAAGGCATTCCATGGGCATTGTGTGGATGTTCCCATGCAACTCCCATGGAGTTTGACACATCCCCAGATTTACAAGAACTTGTATACCTGGGAATGGGCCAAAATCTTACACCATCCCAGGGGAGGCGTAACAAGGAGAAATATCTCTATTTCTCCTCACTTCTTCTTCTTTCTATGTGTGCTGCTTTCTGTGGCACACATAGAGAAATCAGTATGCCTCCCAGGATTGTTTTTGTGCAACCCTTCCTGCAAAACACAATCCTGCATGCATCACAGCCACCATTGCACCATGCCTGCATTGGCACTAGGCTGCCAAACGGGTGCCAGCACAAGGGAAAGGATAGGAATGTGTCATATTGGCTTATATATGGCTCATTCCTGCCCTTTCCCTGTCAAGCAGTGCAGCAAGGTGACTTGCTGCACTGCACTGCATCACAAGCTCATGAATGGACCCCTGGTTTCACAATCACATGCATTCCTTCCTGGCTGTTTTGATACATCTTATTTGAAAAGGCCCGTTATAGCAAAATGAATGTTCACTGTGTGTGAAGAGAAGTTCATGTTTGCTAAAAAAAAATTGAAAAATAAACAGATAGATCCTAATTCTGAGTGCCCAATATTAGTGGCGGATACTCATCGCACCTATTAAAATCCGATGCCCTAGGGTTTGGATTTTACTGGGTGTGATAAACATCACCTAGTACGAATTTTCCCCTTTAAAATAGCAATTACATTTTGATTTCTGTGCTTTTTTCACCAAAATCCTAACGTAACAGCATTACTGGGTTTTTTTTTAATGGTAAATTTCAGCAGGTTTAACCTGCTGAATTGGAAACCCGCAGAAGATTTGTTTATTGCTACTAAACGCATGACTCGGATCACTGTGAAAACATTTGTTTGTGCCGAGAACAGAAATAAATTGGCCATTCAATATGAGGGCTAAAGAAGGAGAATGTCTTTTTGTGAGTTTCAGCTGTCCTTTAGAACAATTTCTTATGAAAGAGATTGATATGGTATCACTTGCATTTTCATTTAAAAAAGTAATTTCACCATTCTTTCGTGTAATAATAGCCTTATAAATGTTTTTTCTGGAGACAAATAACACATTTTCAGTTTTGTGGTTTCTCTGAATTGACAATGACTATTTCTGAAGTCTGTCTGAAGGGAACAATTTTGTGTTTTTGAACTTATTTGTCTACATTGGAGCAGCCTTAATAATAGTATTGCAGCTCTTCAGATTGGAAAATATTTTATGCATTGTGTGGCAGATTGTAGGCAATGAGCTATCTCTGGCAGGCATACAATTTGGGTTTTTGATTCCTAAAATCCCATGTGTTAAAGTATTTTTCGGTTGTAAACCCTGTGAATCTCATAATCACGTGTTTTTTTTCCCCTATGTAATAAACCCTTTGTGAGATTTGAAGAAAGCCTTACTCATACCGAATTCAGCGTGGAAGTGGGAACATCTCCTAAAAATTGAATGAAATATATCAAAGGTTTGTGACCACAGTTGCCATTGTCTTATTAGGGATTTTACTTTTACTTGACAAAGAGGTAGCTATACCTTTTCCATAAATCCAATTAATGCTGTAAAAGCTCTTGTGAAGGAGACCAAATTTACTCTACAAGACTATTATTTCTCTGTTAGGCTTGGTGCTCTGCAGAACAGATTATATAGTGCTGAGTTCATGCCATAGAGACATGCTGTTTATAGGATTCATATTATTCAAATCAGTGTTTTTAGTTTCCTTGTCATACTCAAAATAGTTTGCACAAGAATGAGAATTGCAAGAATGAATTTAATTATTCTTGGAATTTTCCAGTCCTGCAGTACCCACTGCTGTGAACAATTGCTGACTTCAGATGTAATTTATTAAAACACCCTTTGAGTTCAGTAGTGTAAATAACGGGTACAGTACAACAAAAATATCTGCACTGGATGTACATTTCGATAACTCAGAAGTCTCTGGTTACCACACTGGAAGCAACCTAGATCTGTCCCCCAGAGCTTTCTGATTTTGTGGTAAACATAGGAAAGAGGGCAATATTATCAAAGCACTTGTTGCAAATTTGCACTTTCTGCAGCGTCACCCCTCATTTTCTTTTTTCCCTTTTTGCTGCACACTATTTTTGCTAGCTATAGAATTCTGTGCACTTGACCCCTGCTAACCAGAGATAAAATGTTGGCGATCCTCCTTTCAACAGGAACAAATTGGTATACTCCTTGTTGGCATATTTAACACAACTATAAGTCCTTAGTATATGGTACCAAGAGGTTCCCAGGGTTTGTAAGTTAAATATCACACGTGGAGTGCAGCACCCATTTTGCCAACCTGTACATTGACAAAGTAAATATGATGCAGGTCTGCTACCAGCAACCTGGCTGTGCAGATTTTAACCACACATTCGACCTGTAAAAATAACCCATTTTGCCAGGCCTAAACCTTCATTTTAAATATTTATCAGTCACCCATAAGTATGTAATATTGAGGAAGAGCCACATGGTGGCTATTCACAGTGAGGGGGAACAATAAAGTCATTTTAATCCCGGCTGTTATCAGTAATGTTCCTAATCTCAGGCATCCTCCTTCTACGATGAAAGGAATGTCATTTGAAGGGTTTGCCCTCTTCGTGAATTTAGATTGGTGTATAGAAAACTGTTTTGTTTCACATGTAGGAATGTTAAATGTATATACATGTTGTTTGTATTTGTATTGTATATTCACTTTTTTGAATGAACAAGTGTATGTCTCATACCAGACTATCTGAAAAAAAGAAAAAGATTTATAAAATGAGATGTTAAAAGGTTAAATAAATAACCAGATCTAGTTGGATTGTTTCCAGTGATCTTTTGCTTCAACTGGGAAGCAGTTAAATCAAGGAGTAGCCAGGTATACTGTTGTGCACAACTTATTTCCCATAAAGGCAGAATGCATGGTAATTTTAAACATGCCCTTACAATAACTAGAACCTCAAAGCTATTTTCACTGCAGCAAGACTCGATGTTCCATAGGAAAGCACTGAGATGCAATATAAAATAATATTCCTATATCTCAGGAATGTGACTAGCTAGGAAAAATAAATAAACAATTATTTTTAATGGAAGTTAAAAAACAAATTCAATTGATTTGTTTTAAATATTACAGAAAAGTAACTTTTAGAAAGTTACCTTTGCTCTGCCTGAAATCCCTGGAAGCTAAATCTGCATTTCACTCTCCTACTTCGGCCAGCCAGTAATCAGCATTTAAATGGGCATGAATAATAAGGTGTGATCTTTCTTCCAGGTGCAAACAATAAGCTCACCTGAATGGGCAGAGATGACCCATCTGAACCTGAAAGAATATGCAGGAAGGCTTAAAGGGTCATTTTTAACATCAAAGTGTCAAGTCCTGCTTGAATGCCACATCCTGCTTGACAGGTATGCAAGAGCTTCTCAGCTGACACTTGGGACACTCTTTCAAGGTGAGAAACAGAATGCCAAAACAATTTGTGTATATTCACTGTCTGGTTGCTGAAAGCTCAGCTGTGTTCCACCAGTCATCTCTCCCTGAGTTTGCTAGGGGGTACACGAAGTGCCTAAAACTGAATTTTAGTGTTAGATGTGGGAGGACACTAGGATTACCATAGTACACTCCCTTGACACATCCCCAGCCCTCAGAGCCCAAGTTTAACGTGACCAAAGACTTCAGCCATCTTAAAAGTGCCCGAGTGGGAAGGGTTAGCCCTGGGATCCTTAGCTCATTGATTAGGACATCCCCAGAGGTTATTCCAAGCCGTAACTATGTGCCAGGTATAAATGTGGCATATCCTGAAACCCACTTCAGGACACTCCTGGACCTTTAGAAGATCAGGAGGAGACTAAACCTACTATTTGAGATCTGAAAAGAGCCTAGAAGCCTGGACTTTCTCTCCCTCTTGTACCCAAGAAAAACAAGTGGACTCCAATGGTCATAAAACTGACCTCCTGTTAAAGCTACAGGGACACAACAAGCTACAAGAGCCCTTTTTCTGCCATTGCCGAGCCTACTAGAGACAACTGGACCTTGGCTGGAAACTCCTATGGCTGCCACTATGTGTTTCCCCTGAGGTCCAGTTGGGTTTAGAAGGATTGTGCTGTGGTGGATTTGGGCTTAAACAACTAAAGTCAGAAGGTACAATATTTAAGCAGGACGAACCTGGTTGGTGTATCCAGCCCACGTTCTATCGCTGTCAGCATCAAATTGTTCCTAGGTCCCGGTCTACTGCAACTGTTGAGTATCATTGGCACTTTTTGTATCTTGGTGCCAGTTCTAATTAAAACTTTACAATTCATATCTCCTTTTCCCCTTATTAGATTTTTGCCATTTTGGTGTAATTTTATCACATTTTACCATACTGTTCTTGATTGGTTTGCGATTTTTCTTGTCTTGTGCTTAAATTTTACTACTGTTTCAGAACTGCATACATACTTTACACATTGCCTCTAAGTTAACCCTGTCTGCTCTGTACCATAGCTATCAGGGGGATGATCTCATGTTAATTAGTGACTTTCGTGGTTCACCCTGACAATGAATGTGATTCTTTGTGAATATTATTTGACGTGGGTTCATATCCCTCTCAACTAATACCCTAACTTATTACAGCCATACACAAGAAGCACTAGAAAAATCAATAGGTTTGAAGTTGGCAGCTAATCTTTTGGCCGATCCTTTGCCAATGCTTATGTTGATTGTGAATGTTTTTTTAATGAAGGCACACACTGTTTGCAAACAAATATCGTCTAAATGCCAAATGCATATTATTTTTTTTAGGTAAGAGCACACATAGCACCACCACTCACTCATATTGAAGCAGGGCCGGACTGGCCGTAGTGAGCACCGGCCGTTTCCCCTGTGGGCTGCCAGGGCGGGGGCTGGTTTTGGACCCCTGAGGGGCCATTTTTGTTACCGGGGGACGGTTTTGTAGCATAGCTGCAATATTAACCCCCTGTAACAAAGCAGCAGTGTTTTCCACGCGTGCACCACCCCATCCACCCCCACGCGGCCGGTCCGACTCAATTGCCAGGGCCGGTTTGCGTTCCCAGTCCGCCCTGTACTGAAGGGACTATTTATTATACAGATGTGCACAACTTGCAAAAGCAGAATTCTGTTTCCAACAGTTAGGTGAGCGAATGGCTGAAGACGGCTGAAGTGTGCCCCACACTGTATGCTGTGGCTGACAAAAGCAAAATATGAATCACGCTAAAGGAGACCAATGGATGTAGAAGGAAGACTGAAACCCTCTGTAAGTAAGCATGTTTATTATTTATTTTAATACAAACTAAAGATCTTTCTTAGGCCAGACCTAAAAATACAATTTTGCTTCATGCATTCCCCCAGGAAAATGACCATGGGGCATATTTACGTTCCCTGGCGCATCCCTGCAAATCAGCAGGGATGTGCCAGGGAAGATGCGACACGCAAGTTTGCACTTGCGCCACCACTGATGCGCCGCATTAACAATGCGGCGCGCCGTGGCGCACAGGAATGGCAGATGCGTGTCGCATCCCCGACGGATAGGCGGTGCATTGCTGGAGTCGCGTCGCAAGCGCGACAGCAGCTCCAGCAATGCTCGAGGGTGCCCTATCCCTAACATGGTGCGTCAATCCTTACGCCTGCTTCAAGCAGGCGCAGGGTTTTGACGCAGCATGGGCGTAAAAGTGACTCAGTGAAATCTTGTAGATTTCACTGCGTGACTTTACGTGGCGTACCTGCAGGGAACGCCCACCCTGCGCTGGAACGCCCACATGAAACCTGACGCAGGTTTCATGTGGCGCAGGGATCTACATCGTGACGCATCTCCCTAGATGCGTCACGTTGTAAATATTGCACAACGTGGCGCAAGGTTTGCGTCGCCGCTGCGTCACATGAGTGACGCAACGGCGGCGCAAAAGTGGCGCAAGGGGCTTGTAAATATGCCCCCATATTTTCAGCGATAATCTGATTATGGTGCTCTTTTCTCCTTGTAGGGTAACACATTATGGTGGTACTTCACATTTTGGTTGCACATACCAAAGGAGTGGCAAAAACACGTGTGCAGTACTATTATTTCCTTCTGGAACTTTCTTCCGGCTCCCTGTACTCATAAAAATGTTTCCTGCTTTGAACATGTTAAGTGCAAGCTATCAAGCCATCAATTTTCCTCTGGCACTAAGGAAACTGTCTCCAAAATATTATTTTAATAACTTCTGGAGGGAAAATGCTCTGGCCTTTCGGTCACGGATATCGCTAATTATATTGGATTTAGTTGACATTTTCTTAGGATCTTAGGCAGTGATGAGGAAACTGAATTTGACAATAAACTGACAATTCTGGCATTCACTTCATCTCCAGCAGAGTCAGAGCACGGCTAATAAAGACACACCAAATCCCTAGGCGCAGCAATTACTTTGCTCTATTTTCCTCTTCTGTACATGTGAGATACCGAGTTTGTCTTTATAAAAAAGAAACCAGCAACCAAATTGTTCACTTTTATTGTTGTGTTCAGTCATCAATAATCCAGGTCAGGCTCTGGAGCAAACTTACCCCAGCAAGAGAAATAAAACAAAGTGAAATTAATTCTTACATTATGTTCTGAGGAGAATAACCTAGCTACTTAAAAATGGGCATCTATATCAGAGACTCGTGCTGCCAAGTAAAATGGATGCCTCTAGACACTGTAGCTGGTATGAGGGATGTATTCATTGAAATTCAAAGGATCTAGTTGAACGATTATTTTATCCTTGGAAAAATTGTGCAGAGATGATGAAACACGCAGATTCAGTCCAAACAGAACTTTCACTCACTCACGGATCAAATTAGCCACTTTTTTCTGAATTTGCTCCTGGGTTAAATTCTTGCCCTTTTCACAAACCACCGCACAGGATACATTTCATTAATGTGAAAAAACGGTTTAGTGTTTTTTTTTTAGCTTCCTCATTTCCCAAAGAAATAAAGGTTTACCCAGTGCAGACATATCAATTTTTATTTATTGTCAATGGTTTCTTCCATGGGGTAAAAATAGCACCTCAGGTTTTTCTAGGATATAAAATCTGCATCATGGACAGTATTTATTTCATAATAGGCAGTATTCAATATTGCTCCTTCGTTTCCACCATTATATTTGACTTGTCAGATATTATGTGCCAAAGGTACAAGCCCGCCTTGTCTGTAAAATAAGCTAAGGCAGATGTTTTACCGGGCGACCAGGGGTCAGCATAAAGTGCTAGAGTTTGACTTGGAAATGTAAAAACTGCCCTTCTGATTGGGGGTAATGCCGAGGGGCCGTGCGTCATTCCTATCTGCAGAAACTTACTGTGATTGAGTTACACTGGTTGTTAAACGTCAGCCCCACGAAAGCTTGCAGAGATCCTGGAGATGATACTATAATGTCAATGGCATATCTGTTAGTATAAATGTAATTTTTTTCTGTCTCTCTAAACATGCGGTCATAATTTAAAACATTGCATAAATAAACCTGCAAAATCGGTGAGTGAGTTAAGTGCTCATGGCTGACATATCCCTGTGGCCAGGAATCGCACGTTCCAATTCCATCATGGCTAACTCAGCCTATCATTCCTCTGAGATCAATATATTAAGTCCCATTAAGTGCCTTCTTATGAAATGTATGGGTAATTTTTGTTATATAAATTCGAACTCCTCTTGGTTCGGAATTTATATGGTCGAGTATGCCACCCGATAATCAGTGACGTAACAAAACGTGAGTGGGCCCCCCTGCAAGATTTGCTGAAGGGGCCCCTCAAACTCACATCAGTAGGAGCTTGAGGGGGCCTCCGCCAGTATGGGTTAGCTCCCCACCCCCGCACCGCGAGGGCTGCTGGGGCCTTTTTTACGCCCTTGCGGATAATGTGGAATAATATGTGGATTCTGATGCTTATCGCTTCAAAATCCACAAGTCCTGGTATTTACTGGGCATTTTTTCCTGATAAATATTAGTAGGTTTGTCCTGTCAAAATGCATCCGGATGATATGATTTTAATTATAATGCTCGTAATTTCAATATGTGCGGTAACAGACGATACCGCACATGTCAGAATTAAACAATGAACTTGTAACAAGGGCCTAAAATGGACGGAAGACCTCCGTTTGCAACCTGTAAAAATGCCAAAGCTATGGAATTAAGGGTTATTAAAAACTTTATAATATTAATTATGGATCTAACTCTATATTAACCTCCCGAAATTTGTCTGTTTATTTCAACAGCTTTCTGGTTTGAGTGAAAAAGTGTTTGCAATTTGTAACATGACTTAATAGAGACTTGCAGCACTTATGATAACGCCTGCTCATAATTTCCTTAGTGTCCACTCCCCTGTGTTTTTGTTTCAGTTGACTTAATCTGCGCTTGCACTAGAGGTGCTACATGATTCTGTGATATTCATCACCAATGCACAAGGTGGTGCAGGCCATGGTGTGCACCTGATTTAGCACTTTATATTGTACAAATTACCGGTGCAAGCTCTAGTACGGCTGCACTTAAGTGAATGGCCCTTTAGCTCTGACCAAAGCTGACAAAACAATCAATACATTTCAATCACCCGAAGCACATTTGGCCCACAAAGATGACAGAGTATTGGACTTGCAAACTGTAAAGGTTTTTTTAAAAATGACAGGTTTACAAGTTCAAATCATCAAATTAGTTGTAAATCAATAGCCAATACATGAAAGCATTAGTCAAAATAATTCAAGCATATCAAAATCGTGAATGCAAAGACAAACTGTGTAAAGTTGTCTCAAAATAAATCGAAGCAGATTCAATTCCCCATGAAGAGGAAACCCCCAATAATCCAAGCAAGGAAAAGTCTAGAGAATTGGGGAGAAAATCAAGCAGAAGGTGTCAGCATGGAAAGCCTCTAAAAGACAGTGCCTATTTGAAACCAGTAAAGATTTGTCTGTCAAGTGGGTAAGGCCTTAAGCAAATAAAAGTCAAGCTAAGCTCTCTGGTCAAAGGAGAAAGGAATCTTAATCTCTAATGTGAAAGTGAGAGAGTGTGAATAACTCTTAATCTAAAAGCTGCAAACACATACAGCAGAATTCTAATAGTATCTTTAACATATAATTTCTGAAACTGCTCACCAATCAAGCCAAGACAGAGAAGATACAGTTTAAGTCTCTAAAAAGAATGTAAGCATTCTCACAAACAAGCTTCCACTGTGACCTTCAAACTAGCAGATAAGACATACAGGCTGCTTGCATTCACATGTGCAGCCAAAAAAGTCCCCCATCCAAATGAAAAGTTCTACCCCAATCACTATGGGTGGGCCATAAACTCAAATCTGATGGCAACTTTCAAGGTGTTTTACCCACTCTTGGCGTAGGCGATCGATAAAAGTTGAACACTAGGACAAGTTTCTGCATGATTTCTCAATGCGGGTGGTTGCGGCAGGTCGCTACCATTCTTGTTGAGAATGCTGCCACTTAAGTAGAAAATCTACTCGGGTGGCAAAAATAAGCTGGACTCTCTGGCACGGTGCGTGGTGCAATTTGTGCTGATTTTACAGCACGGAACAAGCTCCCGGGGCTAAAAATCAGTGTGAGCAGCGCAACGTGCTGGAATTCCACCGCTCGTGGAACAAAGCGGAATCTCGCAAAGTTTTTATGTAACTTCATAGAATTTCACAGAGTAAAACCCAGTGAGTTCAGCCCAACCCTACTACTAACAAGAACAAAACATTCTTTTCTACATGAGAAATGAAAAAGAAAACATTACAAGTTTTCAATGTTGCTTTAGTTCTTAACTAGAAATAAAGGTTCACATTTCACAAAACAAAGTGGCTACTAACATGCACCATTTTGTAATACAGGTCTACATCAGCAATGACCAATCTAAACATTAAATATGTATTTTCAATACATTTTTATGTTGCTTGTTAATGGCCATATATATGCAAAGCATTTCATTATGAAAACATCTTTATCAAACCCTCCCTCTGGTGACTCTGGGAATCACCACAAATTACACCCTGTTTTCAAAAACTCTTCCTTTACACAACAGTTGTCAACATTTGCAGCTTGCGTCTGCACTATTCCAAGTCTCTCAGCTTGTTATAGGTGCGACTCAATCTGAGCCTGTGTTTTTTTCCCACTATTCGAGTCAGACAGCTGCTTTCCTCCAACGTATTTCTTTGCACCCTTTGCAGTTAGTAATATCTTCATGTTAAGTCTATGTTGCTCTTAAAAATATGTTGATTCAGCTTTAGTTTCTGTGGAAGCATGCTCAACAGAAGAATTCAAAGCCCACTAATAGACCAGCTGTTAGAAATGGGGGTCTCTAGTTGGCAATGGTTTGCACCTTTGTCCAAATAGGGAACCTTCCTTCTAGTCAGAATAAGGGGGGTACACTACTGAAATAACCCCTGCTCTCCCCCTTGGTAGCTTGGCACGAGCAGTCAGGCTTATCACAGAGGCAGTGTGTAAAGCATTTGCACATAACCAACAGTAATAAAGTGAAAACACTACAAAAGGACACCACACCAGTTTTATAAAAATAACAAATATTTATCTGTGCAAACAAGACCAAAATGATAAAAAGCAAACATACAGTAATCCAAAATATGCACTTTGCAAGAATGATTATAAAATGCAGTTCCTTGAAGTCGGCAGCTCCTTCGGGGGCTATTGCAGTGCTGAAAACAACAGAATCCAATAGTTCCGGCCGACCGCATCAGTGCAGGCCGGCGATAGTGTCAGCAGACTCGTAAACAGTACCTTAGGTTGCGGGTGATCGCGTTGGTGCGAGCCAGTCAAGGCAACTGTTGAGGTTGCGGGGTTAAATGTAGCAGTGCAGTGTGTGCTGCCCTCTGGTCACGGTGCAGGCAACGGCTAAGTGACGGTTGTCCAGCGACATCGGTGAGACTAGGGCTGAGGTGCGAAGTGAGGTGGTGCTGGTTGCAGTGCTGACAGGTCACGGGTCCAGCGGCAGTGCCAGTTTGATGGGAGCTAGCGTCTGTCGGCCCAGATTGTGGTGTGGGACAATGCGGGGCATCATGTGACTTACGAGTGGTGCCCCATACCACGGTGCAGTCACGGGTGTTGAGGTCAGTGTGCAGGGACGTCGTCGTGAGCCCAGGGCAGTGGAGTGAAGTGAGGTGGTGCGGAGTACGGTGCCCATAGGTCGCAGTGCAAGCAGCAGCTCGATGGAGCCGGCGGTCGTTGTTGTTAATGAGATCAGGATTGTGGTGCGAAGTGTGGCAGTGCCTTCTGCGGTGCCCTCAGGACACGGAGCCAGCAGCGGTATCGGTGACGGTGTCAGCTGCTTTTTCCCTCTGTGGCACTGAAACCCCCGGATCCAGAGGCGGGATCCAGAGGTAAGTGAAGTCTTTGCTGTCCCTGAGACTTTGTGAACAGGAGGCAAGCTCAATCTCAAGCCCTTGGGGATACTCACGGAAAAAGGGAAGAAAGTTCAGTCCAGTCCTTTCACTGCCCAAGGCAGAAGCAGCAACTGCAGGCCAACCCAGCAAAGCAACAACACATCAAAGGGGCAGTACTCCTACTGGCAGTTCTTCCAGCTCTTCTTCTTGGTAGGATCCACACAAGCTCTAAAGTTCTGGGGTCTAGGCCTCAATATTTATACTCAGTTTATCTTTGTTCTCTTGGGCAGAGAGTGTCAGTGCTCAGCCCAAACCAGTTTGGTCCTCTCTGGCCCAGCTTCCTGGCAGGAGGTGGAGACAGCATTGCCCAAGGCAGACCAGGCCCATTCAGGTGCAAGGAAATCTCCTCCCACTACTCTAAATGTGGCCCAGGTCTATTCAGGCCAGCCCTGACTCATCCAGGAAAGGCAGGACACACCTCGACCCCCCAGTGGATGTCTGAATAGAATGCACATCCCCAGCCCCTGTCACTCCAAAGCTAGACAGTCAACCCACAGCCCAGCAGAGGCACACAGGATGGCCAAGCAAGAAAATACCAACTTTCTAAAAGTGGTAGTTTGAAACACAGAATATAACAAATCATCTTTACTAAAAGATGCACTTCTACATCCCAAGTTCAGCCAAACTAAACTCCACTTCTCTATTTTGTCCCAATGGGAAGATATCCTCGTAAAATGTTACCCAGTACTTCCCATTCTATCCTATGAGACAGATAGCCTTTCAATAGTGAAAAACGAAATATACTGTATTTCACTATCAGGACATGTCACACACACCAGTACATGTCCTACCTTTCAAATACACTTCATTATTCCCATAGGGGTACCTTTGGCCTACCTTAGGGATGCCTTACATGCAATAAAAGGGAAGGTTGGGGCTTGGCAAGTGGGTGCACCCGCCAAGTCGACATGGCAATAAAAACCTTGCGCAGACACTGCTAGTGGCAGGTCTGAGCTACCTTTACAGCGCTACTAATGTGTGTGGCACAATCAGTGCTTCAGGCCCACCAGTAGCACTTGATTTACAAGCCCTGGCACTCCCAGGGCACTCTACTAGGGCCTTACCAGTAAATCAAATAGGCCAATCATAGAAACACCAATCCATAATACAATTTACAATAGGAGCACTTGCACTTTAATACTGAACAGCAGTGAGAAAGTGCGCAGAGACCCTAAGCCAGCAAAAACAGAGTCAAAACCGGGAGGTCAGAAAGCAAAATGACAGGGGAAACAAGTCAAAAGATGCCAGGTCTAACACCAGCCATTAAGATAATTAAGGAAATTGCCACCAATAATTGTATCACTTTACACTTTTTGGGTGAATTGGACACCATGGTTTCTCTCAACTCAGATCAAAGGAACACAAAAAAGCAACTCAACAAGCATAATTCTGCTCATTGTTTCTACTGTGCAGATTAGCAAAATTTCAGTTCATTTGAGTTTAGTATATTAGTCTAGATATGACTCTAGACCTACATCAGGATTTCTCTAATAAGGAGAATCCTACCCTTCTACTGGTGCCTGGGCTCCAAGAGTTTCACAAGATTTTAACATGAGTCTCCAGCGTCTGGACATGTGTCACTTGAATTCAGTCAGTTAAAAATTAAAAACCAGTCAATATTCACTGTGGTTGCATTTGTCATGGATGCTTCTCAAACACATAATGTTGATTCTCAGTGTCATGTTCTTTCATGCCAGGTCTTCTCTCAGCATAGTAAGTAAATTCAGGAGCTGAATTCCTTCAACTAGACACACTATGTCTCTTTGATTTTCTGATTACTGGTTGCTCTTTGTCAGTTTGATCACATGTCTCTGTCTCTTAGTTGATCGTTTATGAGATGTGTTCTTCTAATACAACAGCTCTCAGTCTCACACTCTTTCTCTGCCACCTCTCTTCTTTGTTCTCCTCTGGTCGAATTATTTGCACCTTCTTCAAGCTAAGGGTCCGCACACTTCGATGTTCTGTAGTTTGGTTCACTGTAGCTACAGTTGGTTCACACACCACAGGCTCTGCACTTGTCTCGAGGCGAATTTGAGACACTTGTACACAATCTTCTCCTCCCTCTCAGCTTTCAGTTTCCACTTGAGTTTGAATCTAGCAATCAGTGCATGTTGTCTCTATTTCTTCTCTGGTGTGTCTCACTCTTGGTGTGGGAGGCTTGAACCCAGTTCAGCAGGCTCCCACACTTCAGAGCTATGGTCGTCACAAGGATGACCTGGGAAGTTACACACCACCAGTTCTCCAGACATCACTTCCTGATGTGTTTCTTCATGAGGTCCCAGTCCCCAGGACCGAGGATCTGGCACTGTTCTTGCCTTGGAAGCGGAGTCGCCAACAGAACCTAATAAGAGGCAGAAATAACCAGTCAGCCTGTCCTTTGCATAGTCAAGAATTATATCATCCATTATATACACAAGCACAGCTGCAGGCCAGACAGGAAGTCTCATGGTTCTCCCCATCAGAATTTTGTGGGGGGAGGATCCTATCCTCAAATCAAGGGTGTTTCGGAGATTCATTAGAACCAAGTGAAGGGCTTCTGGCCAGTGGCGTAACACAGGCCCCCGCATCCCCCGCGGTGCGGGGGGGCCCCGAGCTGCAGGGGGCCCCCTCAGCACAGTACTTTCCCACGAGAGTTCTTGATAAAATTCAGAGCGGGGGCCCTTCCATGCATCTTGCAGGGGGGCCCCCTTAAATTTCGTTACGCCACTGCTTCTGGCCACTTGAGGGAAGTGGGCTCACACACTTTGGCAAGTCAAGACTTCAGTGTTGCAATTGATTTGTTCAACAATGCCTAATGCCTCTAGCTTGTAACTACAATAGAACCTTCATATGACTTGAAGGGGTACACACAGCATCTTCATAACCACTTTTTTGAAATGGCCACATGATCTGACTCCAGAGAAACTGGTAGGCTGAACCTGAGAATCTATTTCCTCAACAGCCGTTTGGCAATATTAAGAGTATCATTTCTCCTAGTTAGGGACGCTGCCAACGAAAGGGAAAAAAACAGACTATCATCAGAATATAGAGGAGACCACTGCAAATGGGCATTTGCATGAAGTCAAGCTTCATGCAGTTAAAGAGACCACCTGTTTTCCTTTCTGACTCATGGTCACAACTGTCGTCTTGCCCGCATTTAGCTGCTCGCAAGTAATACAGCTGTGATATCAGTTCTCTGCAATGACACAGAAATCAGGATTGAACCAACAGGTCCATAGCATCTCTCGCTATGTAAGTAGGAATTTGGACATGCCTGGCCATGGGAGACAACAAGGCATCCAGTAGGACTGGTCTCCCATCTGTAAAGACCCAGATCTCATACTGATTTTTCACACACCCTGTTCTAAGCGACTTCTCCTTTCGTATTCTGGGGTGTTTTTGATAATTTTGCTGTCCTCCCAAGTATCAGCAACAGTCATCAACATATTTTAAACAGCATCTATTTCAGAGTCGTATGAATGATCTCTATTGAATGTGCAGGACTCAAGAATACTCTGCATTTGGTATTATAGGCACCCAAACAGGTTCAACATCTTTGATTAGATCATTGTCTTAACCCGTAAAATTCCAGACTTCCTCTTTCATCAAATCTCTTGAATCAGGAGGTAAGTCCTTTTCAGAACTGTGAACAACCCAACAGTTGATTCTTGAGTTCTCAGTTTAAAGTCTGAATCTTCATTGTGTGTCTGAAGCTCAACTCCATCAGGTGTACAATAGACTACAAAGTTGAGTTTGAAGAGTAGATTCCTGCCCAATAGATTGACTGGACTTAAATTACATTCTATAAACTGATGGTCCTCCTCAAGAGCCCTAATCTTCACGAGGTCTTTAGCTGAAACTGGGTGCATTTACTCTTTATTGGATATACCTCCAACTTGGAATTGTTTTCCAGAGAGGGGTAGGTTTCAGACCTCTACTATTCTAACAGTAGAGCGGGTAGCTCCAGTATCACTCAAGAATGATATGGGGTGGCCATGCATCTATCCATCTACATATGACTCACTCTGGTCTACCTCTAGAACCGCACCAAGCATGCACTCCTAATCCCCTCTCAGGCACTGTCATCATGATGGATCAGAATCCAGTTCACCAGAAACTGTTGGAAAATCTAAAGGCTCATGAAATGATTTTGCTGAACCTTTGGTTTTGGATTGGGACTAAACCTTGGGTTAGCCACTGGGACTTAGGGCATATTAGCCTTATGAGGTCTTTGCGTTTGCTCATTTTGCACTAGCTTTATGTTTATGTTTGGCATTTTAACATAATTTTGCATTCTGTTTGGATACAGCCTACATTCATGTTTCCACTGTCAGATCATGTTGCATATATGACACAGAGTAGTCTTTTTCAACATGTATATGTTCATCCTTAAATTCTAATCAACAGCCATCCCTTAACCTCTGCCTTATGGAAAGGAAGTTCGCATTTTGCATCAATTGACCATCACTTTGTTAACCAACTCCTTCTTTCCTGCACCAGAACCAGAGCCTGAATTTGGCACATTAAGGCAAGTCTGATATTCTTTCTGTGCCAATTTTATTTGCATCTGCATGACGTAATCATCTTCTGTCTCCCTTCCAAATCATCACTGCAGTGCCTTGCATATTTAAAAAATGTCATCAAGGGACTTTAAATGCCAACAAACCACATTCTGCTGTATATGGACACTGATGTTATGATGCAAACTGATTAAAAACTGGGATGAGAAACCAATGAGATTTTCCCTTTCTGGATTTTCAATGCTGCTACGCAGTCTAAAAACATGTATACGTCGTATGTAATAGGCTTGCACAGACTCCTTAAATTTTTAGGTAGTTCTGGATATGTTGAGCAAATCAACCTCTTTCTGTGGAGCCGTCATTTTCAAAAAGGTAATCGACTGCTTATACCTGTCCTTAACAATAGGAGTAGGTGCATTAGTCTGAGGATTTCCCTGTGGCTCAGCATCTGACGAAGCCACAGCCACTTTACATTCTGCTCACAAATAAATTGGGACCAAAATATCATTGAAAGTATTTAAGTCTTCCCATGGGACTTGCAAATTTTTTACAAACCACTCTATCTGTGTGTACCACAGGTCAAGATGTAGTCGCAATTTTGGAAATTGATCTGTAAATATGGAAAGATCACCACTACTCCAAGGTATGTGCACATACCCACCTCCATGCACCTTTCTCAATGGGTACTCTTTGACTTCCGTATCGCTTGCACTAGACTCCTGCTTTGACCCTCCTGTTTTGTCCTTTTTCTGTTTCATCTCCTTTTTAGACCATCAATCCTTGTGTCCTTTGAATGTCACTCTATGTTCAGATAGTACCAACTAATTGCTTCACATGTAATTTCATTCCTGATGTTCCCATATTATTCATAGTATTCTCAATTATAAACATTCTGAAATTCTTGCTTAACTCCTGACATTTGGACAAGTCAATCCCATACCCTGTGGTTATCCCCTCAAATTTCTTGTGGGATTCAGAGGCCTGCCTAGCAACTTCTCTACTCAAAAGCAAAAGCTTTTCCTCATTGTGAGAAATTGGGTTGTTTGCTGAGTGGGGTATTAACCGTGCCCAAGCAACAGCCACAATCCCTGTCAGGGTGAGTGGTGAACCAAAATCGTCACCATATTAACTTGTGCTTTCCCCTCTAGTGGTTTGGCACAAAAGGCAGTCAGGCTTAACTTAGAGGCAATGTGTAAAGTATGTATGCAGCACACAAACAGTAATAGAGTGAAAACACAACACAAGAAAAATCCCACACCAATTTAGATCAGATCAGGCAAAGTCAGCATGACCTTCGGACATGGACCAAGAAACAAATTGCCAATAGGAGAAAGGACGTTGTTGGGACTGTAGAAGGACCAGGCATTAAACCTTCTCCAACCCTCATGGAGCAGATTATTGAAGCCACCTTCAAGCTTGAGTCACTGGCACGACCCAGTAGTATTGACACATCTGCACAAAGTGCTACAGACCAGGTTAATGCATTGCCCCACTTTACTCCAAAAACAGTAGGGGAAGTTAGGGTGCAATATTCATGGCAGAGTCGTGTGTAATGTATGGGCAAGACAATTCCATTCAGCACACCTCCCACACTGTAACTAGTGATTCTAGTCATGCCTTACAATGTATCGGGAAAATGGCTTGCAGGACTTGTAGTTTGATGGTCCACATGCAATCTTCTTAACATTAAGAGATGGAGATGGTGTACACCCCAATAAGAAGACATATAAATTCCTATCCCAATGTATTAACTCCATGTGTGTCACACAGCCATATAGTAATATCATGCCCTGCTGATATAATAGTCAGTAATTTCCTGAAGAGGGCACAATACAAGAGGAGAAAGATGCAGCCAATATGGGGTCCCATGATGACTGAGCTGATATGGGCAAGTCAAGCACTGCAGCATCGGTGGCCACCTCACTTAGGAGATCTACTGCACTAGTAGTAAAAACTGTGCAGAGTAGGCCCAGAGAAAGATCACCACAATGATGTTCATCACCTCCAAGGAAACAGACCTGTCTCCAGTACCAAATACAAACGGAGCAAAGAGGGATGGTATAAGCAGAGGGCAAAAATGACAGAAGGAGTTGTCACGTGGTCACTAGAGTCATTGTCGACATCTTTAAGTTAGCATGAGCCCAGTAGCCTTGATGCTGCTTTTGCGCATGACACTGCAGGTCTTTTTTTTGCAAGACTCTGTTTATGCCTTTTGCATGAGAATTCTCTGCTGTGCTCGTTCTCTGCCTGTTCCTGGAGTTTGGTCTGAACATTGTGAACAAGGTCAATAAACACTGACTCTTGTTATTCTGTTCTGATCAGGCCCTAGCACTTAGACAAAAGATACCAATGCAGCTGTTTCTGCTGGAGAATCGTACTTTGATATTATGGGGATGCACGCTTAGGTAACACACACTTGGAGAGGGTCCTTTCCAGGGAGAAGAGCAACCCGCACCTGTGATGTAGAAATACGATCTATGGCCTGAGGTATGGGGTCTGCTGACAAAGCCCAGAGATTGTCTATTATATAATAATAATTCTGCTTACCAAGGGAGGGTGGTTAGGCCTTATAGTTCTTTATCCACTGTCTTTATAAAATGACATCTCGCTTTATGATATATGGCCTTGCTGCAATGCTAACTGTATTGATATTATGCATTTTGCTGCTGGTTGTGGCTCGTATACTGCATTTTAGAGCACGTTAGTTAAAATAAATATTTTAAACTATTTTCGTGTCTCAGTCAGATCTTATTGTGGACATGTTCGAGAGTGTGAACGAAAAGATGTGTCTTGTTACCGCGATTCCTGAGAAATCCGGGAGTGTTGTGTTCTGGGGTGTCTAATCATTGGTTCCTCCGTTTGTGAGTAGGAGAGCTAGTGAGACACTATAGCTAGTCGGTCCTGGGCTCGTGGGCAGTAAGGCGGTAGTAAGGCTTAGCCCCTATACACCGAGGTCCCATAATCCTGCGCATAGTTCTGTGTATGTGCAGAATCCCTGCAACATGGCGCCACCAATGTTTGGTCTGGTACTTATTCGCGAGTCCCCTGAGTAGCGCTTCTGCTTGTCCATAATACCCTCTCACCCCTTACCGGAGACATCCGTGGTGCGAGGGTTTTACCTCCTATATTAGAGATTATAGGTTTTTCAAGCTTGGATTTTAAAAAGTTTAGTTTTTTCTTCTTTAATACCCAGTGTTGCACTACCATTTTCCTTCTTTTCCTCTCTATTCATATAATGGCTATTGCTGTCACTGCTCATAATCGCGCAGCGCTAACTGCTCATTTGACTCAACATGGCGAGCTGGCTACGGGGGCAGACATTATCTTTGTAGTTGAAGCAAACGCTGCTTTTTGCTTCAAGTGTTTTATTCTTGGGTTAAGTTTCCGGCGGTGGATGGGAATGATAATTTATTTCATGAATATGAACATGCTGCGGTTCCCCGGGATTATAGACCTTATCGGTCACTTGAGGTTCCGTTGTCAGCTTGGGAGCACACCATCTGGTTTAATGGTGCCCTACCTCACCCTGTTACAATGGTCAGTTTAGGCCCTTTATCGGTCGACGGAGCCACATGGCCCGTGTTGGTGGGTTTTGCACCACACCCAAATTATCGTGGTGTTACACACGCAGAGCTGCGAGAGTTACATGAATCTTTAGTTCATATTCACAGAAGCGTGGTACAGTATATGTCCTGCATGATCCAGGTAGCTCCGGCTGGAGCCCCTCCTCAGCAACCAGGACATGGAGGTATGGTAATTAGCCCAATCATGATTACTTCAGTGATGGGTAAGCGTCCTCAAAATAGGGATGATTTACCATTTTGGTTAGCAGAAAGATTTGAGCAACTCGAAACTGTATTTCCCAATACTACTCCTTTGGATAAACAAAGGATCCTTACAATGAGTTTACCAAAAGCTCTTATTCCGAATTTAGCTGATTGCACCACCTGGGGTAAGGTGTTTGTGGTGCTGTATTCTCTATGCTTTGGCACCCCCTCCATGACAGTGCTTTTGAAAGTGCTTTACGAAAATTCTGGTGGAACTTGGGCGGAGGCCGCACTGGAGTTGGGGATGAGACTGGTTAGGGTATTCCCTATCGTCTCTGATATAATACTAGCCAATATAAAAGGAGAAGCGGTTAGTTTGCAAGTGAGTCAGCGCCTTGAGGCAGTGGCAAACGTTGATAAACAAAGCAAATTGCCTAAGATTATCGCTAAGGTGTATAAATCATTAGGGCGTAATAATTTGGGGATTAAACCTTTTACTCAGCCACAGAATAAACCCCTCCTGATAAGGAGGGGCGTCCATTCTTTCCTAAAAAGAATTGAAACAAGAATAAACAACAACAACAGAAGCAAAGTTCGCGTGCTGGTTCACCAACACCTGAGGCTTCCGAGCGTAGGTATGATTTGCGTGACTGCTCTAAGATTAAGACACCAGAGAGGTTTCAGGTTACTGATCCTCATTCTCCTCGTTCCTTGCAGGACTCATCGGATCAACAGTCCAGTGGAGGGGAGCGTCAAGATCGTAGACAAGGCGAGACCACGCAACAATGACGTGATCCGCCACGCCAGTTTGACGTAAAGGCCAAACTGGGGGGACAGTTGCCATTTTGTGCCCCGTTTCAAAAGAAAAAAGTTGCTACTTTAACAGTGAAGTATGCCTCAGACGGTGAGAACCCTGCTCCTTGATTGGAGGTGGGCTGTGACACTCCTCGACAGCGTGGCGGAAGTTACCATAGTACGGGAGGTTCACCATCCTTGTCTGTAGGCGAGAGCAACTGATACATTCATTGCGGTGGAAACAGCTGATACAAGAGTTACACCCCCTGGCAGACTTTATGAGATAGTCCTCCAAATTGAAGGTGATATACCACGTACAATTAAGGGTATCTTTTGGGATAACCTTACCTCGTCATATGACATTTTGTTGGCGGAGGCGGATTGGCCTCCTCCATTTGTTTTGGCTTCTTCCCGAGGTGAGGACGTTATACTTTCGAGTTTTTTGCGTTACATCTCTGAAGAGACTAAACAGGCTTATTCATCGGAGTGGGATTTAGCCCTAGCACCGGCTGTGTATCGCAATCAGGTGGGCTGGGATAGAGATTCCCCGGCACATGAGATCCCTTTACAATCAATGCCACAGCCTCAAGCACAATATCTGATCAAACGAGAGGTGAAAGCGTCCGTTAGTGACATTTTGTCCCAGTTGGAAAATCAGGGTATAATTAAACCCTGTGTTTCATCAATGAATAATCCTCTTTTTTCCGATATCGAAACCGGACGGTTCATATCGTATAGTTTTAGATTATAGAAATTTGAACAGTTATGTTCGTAAGTTGCCGTACAGAACACCCACAGCTCGACGTTAATAAACAACATTGTCCAAAAAAAGTACAAAACCACTTTGAACATTTCCAATGGATTTTACAGTCACAATTTGGCTCCTGACAGCCGTGACTGGACCGCATTTACTGCGGTCGGAATCAGAAAAGATTTACAAGTTTGCCCATGGGCTATAAGAGTAGCCCTGGTGCGTTTGCTGCGCGTGTTGTGTCTCTTTCACACGATATTGATCCTGATGCTTTCTCTTACATCGACGACATTTATTTGACTGATGACGAACTGATACCGCATCTGGTGCGTGTTGACCGCATCATTTTGTCGTTTGCAGACTTAGGGTACAAATTTAATTTTGCTAAGTCTCATATCGCCTATTTGGCGGTTCTCTTTTTGGGTTACGAACTCAACAATGAAGGGAGGGGGTTAGCCTCCCACTTTCTGGAGAAATGTGCTCAATTGCAGACTCCTTCTACTATTAAGAAGTTACAATCTTTGCTGATTTTTTTAATTTCGGGAGGACCTTCATTCCTGATTATACTCAGCGTATCAAGCCGCTTTACGCGTTGATACAACCCTCTTTTTCGTCTTCCAGCTGGCTTCCAGAACATACAGAAATTCTTCGGTCTTTGCAGTCTGATCTGCTTGGTTGAGGCTTATCCCACTAAAGATAATACAGCCGTTACGACTGCAAAGGTACTCCTGAAGGAGTTCTTTTCTCGTTTCGGCTTGCCCCGTTTGATTTGGAGTGATAATGGAAGTCATTTTAATGCCAAGGTCATTCAGTTAATTTGTGATAGTTTGCACATAAAACAGAAGTTTCACGCTGCAAACCACCCGCAGTCAGCAGGTTTGGTTGAGAAGTACAATGGTACTCTCAAACTGAAATTGGCAAAGATTCAGGGGACAACAGGGTTACAGTGGTCAGATGCTTTACCAATAGCTCTTTTGTCGACCAGAACAACAGCACATTCTAGGAAAGGATTGTCACCGTACGAGGTTGTGTTTGGAGGGCTGGCAAATGTCTGGGGTGTCCCGCGTCCTCGTCGGTTCTCAGATATTGAATACCCGTTAATGATTGACTACCTGTGCCAGCTAACTGAACATTTGCATTCTATTCAACAACAGGTCCGTGAGTCCCTGCCCGCTACACCAGAGGGACCCAGACACGACATTCGGCCTGGGGATTTCATACTCATCAGACACTTCCAGCAGAAAAAGAGTTTGGAGCCGCGCTGGAAGGGACCGGAACAGGTCCTTTTGGCTACACGTACTACAGTTAAGGTTGCTGGACGAAAGAATTGGGTGCATGGCACTCATTGCAAAAGGGTGCCTCTGCCTTTGCCTTATGACCAATGGATCAAGGATGGTGTAGGGGACTCTGAGTGCGAGACGGTGCATCAGTTTGTCCCCTTTAGTAACGCCAAGCTGACCTGGACCCAAACGGATGCAGAAAACGATGAGGTGCTGAATGCAGCAGTTCCACCGGAGATACGAGCTATTCAAGAACCCCTTTTCACTGATCCCTCTGTGCCTGGAGTCACAAGGTACAATCTGCGTCCTCGGCTGAGGAATACTGCACAAAAGGAGAAGTCCGATTAGACAGGGATGGACTGAGCAAGTTAGGATGTACTTTGCTGTAGTACCAACGGAGTTAGTTTAGACTGAAGTGAGATTTGTGCACTGTTTTGACATTGGACAGGATAGATTGAACGTACTCCCTTGGAGGGGGGATACATTATCCTGATCGGCGTGGGATACATCAAGAGCTTAGGACAGAGCAAGCTCCACCGCCGGTGCTCAAGAGCACCAACGTTTGATGAACAATAGGAGCCTGCACCAGTGAGGCTCTGACGGACACTGGGAACACTTACCTTTACTATCATTTTTGTTGCATTTCTTTCCTGGCTTCATAATGCATCCTTTTGGTCGGCGATTGATGAGGAGGAACAACCATGTGCACCACCACGTTTAGCACGGGGTTGGTCGACAAAGAGTAAAATAGTTTGCATATTAATTGTTGTGATTGCACTAGTGACAATATTTGGAATATCCTGGTTTCTAGAGGAGAAATGTCCTGTACATTCCTTGGTAGGTACAACCCCCTCTCCCCCTGAACACATTTTTGTTACTCTAGCCCCACACACAGCAGTACACAGGCAGTCCTACACGGACAATGTATTTATACAAATGTTGCATCATGCTCCCTCAAGGTTCTATCATCTCGCCCATGCTTTTCAACATCTACATGAAGTCATTACCGGTACTGATCAATTTCACCTCACGGGCTATAACTATGCAGATGACACGCAAATACTCCTTCAACTGGAATGCCCCAAAGACATTGAAAAATCCCCAGTTTTCAGTTGTCTCAGGGCTGTGGATCAGTGGTTGACTTGGAGCCATCTCAAATTGAATGCTTCAAAAACAGAAATACTCACGTGTGGCGATTGGAAACATTACGACCCGCTTGCCGCCTGGCCTGATGAACTGGGATCACCACCTAAAGTATCGAAGGAAGTAAGAAACCTCAGAATGACCATGGACTCCAAGCTATCAATGAATGCCCAAGTGGACAAACTAGCAAGATCAAGCTTTGTCACTATAAAAACGCTGCGACAAATTTTCCCTCATTTGGGATTTTCACACAAGGTCCAAGCTACCATCTCCCTTGTTCAGTCCAAACTCGATTACGCCAATAGCCTCTACCACGGATCACCTTTAACGACCATGAAAAGACTACAACGGATTCAGAACTCGGCTGCCAGACTACTCTTACATATCAAACCGCGAGACCACATTTCACCTGCCTTGAAAGCCCTGCATTGGTTACTGGCTGCCAGAAGATCCACGTTCAAGCTACTTTGTATCACCCACAAAGCAATACATGGAATGGGACCACTCTTCATCAGGAATAAAATCACCAAACACATTCAACAAAGGAACCTACGCTCTAAAGGGGCATCTCGCCTCAAAATCCCAAGATACAAGAAAAAAAACAAGGGTGGCACATCCTTCTCTGTTCAAGCAGCCAAACTATGGAACTCTTTACCCCCCAACATAAGATCCACCGACAACCACCTTATCTTCAGAAAACTACCCAAGAATTGGCTGTTCCCCACATAAGCACCATACGCAAACAGAAATGTACAGCATATTCCTCTGTGTATAAGCATTTATTTTCACTATAGATATGTACCTATCTTTGTGTATTGCTTTGTATAAACATGTAGAATAATTATGTTGTTGTAAGTAAATAAATAAATAAATAAAAATCATCTTTGGTCTACATGTACTTACTTCCATTGTGCATCTATGTACCTTCCATGTACTTGGATCTGTGTGTCTGTTATTTTTCTCCTGAAAAAGCATATCCAATGCACTACCCTATTTCTCATCTTGTACCTCTATCAATATCTTTAATCTATATATACTTACCTCCTTTATGCATTATATACTTTCAATGTACTTATGGATCTATATATTTATCACTTTCTTCTAATTTAGCATTTCAAATGCACTACCCTATTTTCTCAGCCTATACTTCTCTCAATATATCCTCTGGCCCAACCTTCTGACTCATCTCAAACTTCTTTCTACTACTCTTTCCAATGCACTACCCTATCTCTCACCCTATACATCTATCAATATATCCTCTACATCCACTCTCTCATTTATCCCAAACCCCATACCACTACTATGATCCCCAAAATAACCCTTTCTAGACTCTCTCCTACTCTACCCCTCCTTGCATCATCTGACACCTCTTTTTACTATACCGATCCCCCAAAACAAACCTTTCTAAACTCTTCCCTCTGACTCTTCCCCTCAAAAACCCCTTTTTACTCATCCAAAAGCCTCCTCCTACTGCTATGACCTCAAAAAAAAAAGAAAAAAAAATCTCACTCTTCTGTCCCTCCACTATCCTTTTCAATCAAAATAACAGACTAACATGTTCACTTCTCAAATTCCATATTCCACTATACTAATTCACCACTAATCCTTTATGGGTTCCAGAGTAGCGTGCTACTCGCCAATAAAGCATTTCAACACCCATCAGGGTTGCCAGCGCTATATAAATGCAAACCTTTTTCCCTTTTCTACCCATTTTCTACCCCTCCCCAACCCTTCTCAATCCAAATAACTGACTAACATATCCACCACTCAAATTACTTTCATGTTTCGCCATACTAATTCAACAGTAATCCTTATGGGTTCCAGAGTAGCGTGCTACTCGCCAACAAAGCGCTTCAAAACCCATCAGGGGTAGGAAGCGCTATATAAATACAAACCTCTTTCCCTCTTCTATCCCGCAACCTACCCTTCTCTATCGAAATAACTGAATAACATATCCACCACTCAAATTACTTCATACTTCACTATACTAATTTTCAACACTAATCCTTTATGGGTTCCGGAGTAGCGTCCTGCTCGCCAGAAAAGCGATTCAACACCCATCAGGGGTAACAGGTGCTACATGAATGCAAACCTTTCTTCCCTTTCATCCCTCCGCTACCCTTCTCACTCCAAATAACTGACTAATATCCACCACTCAAATTACTTTCATATTTCACCATACTAATTCAGCACTAATCCTTTATGGGTTTCCGGAGTAGCGTGCTTCAACACCCCATCAGGGGTAACAAGCGCTATATAAATACAAACCTTTTTGTCCTCTTCTATCCTTCGGCTATCCTTCCGAATTCGAATAACTGACTAACTTATCCACCACTTAAATTTTACTTGCATGTTTCACTATACTAATTCAACACTAATCTTCTATGGGTCCCGGAGTAGCGTGCTACTCGCCAAAAAAGCGCTTCGACGCCTCGTCAGGGTAGTAAGCGCTATATAAATGCAATTACAATACAATACAATACAATATCGCCTATTTGCCGGTTCTCTTTTTGGGTTACAAACTCAACAATGAAGGGAGGGGGTTAGCCCCCCACTTTCTGGAGAAATGTGCTCAATTGCAGACTCCTTTTACTCTTAAGAAGTTACAATCTTTGCTGGGTTTTTTTAATTTCAGGAGGACCTACATTCCTGATTATACTCAGCGTATCAAGCCGCTTGACGCGTTGATACAGCCCTCTTTTTCGTCTTCCAGCTGGCTTCCGGAAAATACAGAAATTCTTCGGTCTTTGCAGTCTGATCTGCTTGCGACCAACTTCTTGTTAACTCGTGACAACACAACTAACTTAGTCATATGGATTGTACCTGGTACAGTGGGTTTCACTTACCTCACATTCAATGAGGGAGATACAGTCCCCATCGCATACAAATCGCATTTGTACACATCAGTGGAGATGCATTGTTCCCCCATTGAGAAAATTCTTACAGCAGTACAGATGGCGATCCTGAAGGAGCGCTCTTTGGCTCCGGGGAAACGCATTCTTATGGTATCGCCTGTGCCTACTCTAGAGGCGGTCACAAAGATGAGCGTACCGAATTCTAAAGCCTTACACCCGCATTGGATTCAGTGGGCAAGTTCAATGACATCGACGGATGTCACTTTTTTATTTGACCCATCCTTGCAGACGCAGGAGTTTTTACAGTATGAACAGGTTCATCCTGCACCACAGTTTTTGCTTCCTCTTGACCAATACAAATGTATAGTTTATACCGACGGATCTGCTCAGCCGGCTGTTGGTTCCAAACATGCGTACTCGGCCGCCTGTGCTATTGTGGCGGGCTCTATGGTTGACGGTGAGTTTCGGTCTTCCTTGGTCCACACACAGTCTCTCGGTGAGTGCAAGGCTCAGTTGGCTGAGCTGCGGCCTTTAGTGTTGGCTCTCGAATTCTCTGATCCATATGTACCTACACTTATAGTGTGCGATTCTTTCTATTGTGTACAGTCCTTTAATGACAATCTATTCTTTTGGTCTCAAAACGATTATCGGGACTCTAAAGGTAGTGCAATCAAGCATAAAACGCTTTGGGTTCGAGTGGCAGCTCTTAAGGAAAGCTTACCGCTCACACATGTTATACATACTCTTAGCCATCAGCGTGTGGTAGCACAAGCTGTTGGTAATTCTTTGGCTGGCAAGGCAGCCAAATCTGCAGTTCCCATGTGTTCAGTAGCAGCATTTACAAGTCCATGACTAAAATTGATAATGAAATTCTGGCAGCTATAGCTGCTACGAGAGACAGGACGGCGTTCCCACAAGGTTTCCCTTCTAAATATTCGTATCATTTATCACCGGAACAAGTTCCCTTTGCTTCCATTCCATCCGTTGGAGATCGGCTGATTCCCAATGAGGACCGCAGGCTTCCTTTGATTGTAGCTGCGCACGAAGGCATGGCATCTGCTCATGCTGGAGTTTCAGCGACGGTGTCTCTTTTGCAGCAGCGTTATTGGTGGCGTGGTCTGTATAGACAGACACGTAATTACGTACTTTCTTGTGACATTTTTCAACAGATTAAACCGTCCTCGGGTTGCACGTCCACTTCACACACAGCTATACATCCCAAATCAACCATTTGGATGTATTTATCTTGATCACTGCGGTCCTTTGACGTCCGACACTGCCTATAAACATATTCTGGTTGCAATGGATTCGTGCACTAGATTCCTTTGGGTTTGGCCGCAATGTAGTGCTGACGCTCGAAATGTCATTAGAGATTTGCATGTCTTTATCAGAACATTTGCTTGTGGTACCTTCCATTCTAACCAGAGTCTTACGTTCACCTCTAAGGCTTACAAGGATGCGATGAGGTCGCCTGGGGTGCTATTGCAATTTTAGTCTCCATACAGGCATGAGGGAAATTCTATAGTGGAGCAAATGAATCATGACTTAAAGCAATCTTTGACAGCTAGAGTCTTAGGTACTGGCAGGGGTTGGCTGACACATTTATATGGGGTTCAACGTGCACTAAATAATCTCCCGAGAAGATCTCTGGGTGGGCGGACCCCATACGAAATGCCCTTTGGCATCAAATTGTTTGTGCCAGACCTTGTTGGTCTAGACGTTGTGGCGGCTGCCGCAACATTTGACGTAGATAACCATTGTGCTATGTTACAGGATCTACAAAAGACTCGAGACACTCTTGCTAAAGCTGAGTTGCACTTGTCCGAAGACACAGCGGTGCTGATCCCAGTCACAGGGTGGGCTCCTAAAGTTGGAGATCTGGTCCGGGAGAAGATAGAGGACAAAAAAGAATTTGGTCCCTCCTACCGTGCACCAGTCCCAGTTCTTGGTTTGAAGGGCACACAAACTGTGATTTTGCCTCCGCTACCTGGTCGCATGGAAAATCGCTACATTTCCAGTGAAAATGTCAAGTTGCACCATTTGCCCGATACTGAATCGTATGCCCAAAACTGTCCCGCGGAGAGATGTTTCACTTCCTGTGAGGTCTTCAACGGCGACTACCGTACACCAGGAGCGTGAAGTGGAAACCTCAATTGATGTGCTGCCCATTTTGTCCTCATCTTTGATGGCTACACCTCAAAATTATGAATCGCCGTCTATGGAGCTTACTGTGGACATTCCTACACATGGTCTCCAATCATCTTTTAATGCTGACCGACCACCTTTGTATAGACTAGGAACTGTTTGTTATTACATGGACAGAGACAACTTTTCTTTACCTTCATCGTCTTCTTCATCGAGTTCTACTACGGAGGAACCTCCCAGTCAATTTTTCATTTTCTTTTCCTGGTTTTGCAGAACTTATCTGGTTTTTCCTTGGACCTACATTTGGATGGTACTTACAATGGTGTTTCTCTTCATGTGGATTTGTGACTGTCTTTTTCCTTTTGATTAATGGTGATTACTTGCCTGAACGCTCTGATGTACATTTGGTTGATGGTGTTTTGGCCCCACACACCTCATCTCATATAATGAAAAGGGATCAATCGCATGTTAACATTTCTGCTGTGCCAGTAGTAGATGGCATTGTTTGGGATAAAGTTCAATACGAAATATACGGCCCGACGGAGACGATTCGAATGCCATACGTCTTTCGTGTCTCATTAGGTGATGTCATCACACCTGGACTGCATTCCGACGACTGAGATGTCAATGTCGTACATTCGTTATTTTCAGATTTAAAATATTACACTGTTTTTGAAACTTAGGATTTGTATTTGAATTCTGCCAATTATGCTGATTTATTGTTTCCAACATTATGGTCATCATTTTTTACAGAAATCAAACACAGTCTGTGAGAAGTTGGCCTGGCATATGCTGTCCACTAGTTATAGTGGGCACCTTGCACCAGTCCAAACGACCTTTATTGATGGTAGGTTAAAAGACAACCTTTATTGAAAGCTATCCTAGTGGTAGCTATGGAAGCAGCCTTCAGGCTAAGTCTTGAAGGAGTGTTAAGCTGTTTGTTTTACCAGTCTATAATCTCATGAATGACCAAATGAAAGGAGAACCACACCAGGTATATATATAAAATATATGTATTTATTACTAAATACTACCCACTAGTCTCTTTATGAGGCTAGAGGTCGAAATACACAAGTTACAAGTCAAATAACACAGTAAATTAGCACAATATACGATTAGCCCTAGGGGCGTACCAAACCATATATTAAGAAAGTGGTATAAGAACCACGACTTGACTAGACACAAGGCCTAGAGCCTGTAGAATAGCTGGGACCCCAAGGAACCACCCAAGGTAGTGACACAGGGGACCCACGGGGGACGTGTGCAGTGTGTGAACACAGCCGCGAGCTCCGTTAGCGTCTATGGGGCAAGTCGCGGTTAGAGTTTTAAAGTTTAGGGACACTTCGGAGTGGACTAGGAACAAGCCCTTTTGGACTTAGAGGGTTCTAGGGCCAACACCCACGGGAGCACCGTAGTACTCGTGTTACCTCACCCAGGGAAGCCGGGTGCACAGGTGTCAAATGGTGTCGGGCCGCATCGTCGTTTTCAATGGCCGCTGACTGAGAAGTGCTGCTGCCGAGAAGCTGCGAAGTGTCCGAAGAGATCCAAGCCTGGATCGAGGATGAGAAGAACCTGAAAGCAGAGGGGACAGAGTCTAGGTCACTAGCCAGTGACCAGGGGCACGATAGTTGAATGCCCACCGATGTCTGGTGCTTCAAGTTCCAAGAGGTGAAGATTGTCTCTGCAGCCACGAGGACCAGGAGGCGTCGATGACAACCAGGAGCTGGAATCGAGCTGTCCCACAAAGGTAGTAGCTGACTGCAGTGTCGGTGCCCGGATTGGACCCAAGAAACCTTGGTAACAGCAACCCATGCAGAAAGAGAACAATGGCTTCGGAGCAGACCAGCGAGGTCCCAGGGACTCCCCAAGTGAAGGAGAGTCAGGGCAGTCCTGGAGCAACCAGGGGGGCCCGTTGAAATCAAAGATGTCCTTCTGAGAGACCCACAAGTCGACGGACAAAGGATCGCGAAGGGGCCTCAAGTGGAATCACGAAATGGCGGCCCACAGGTCACTCGGAGTGGCCAGGCCAGCAATCTTCGGTGGATTCACTGCTGGGGTCAGGGATACAAATAACCCAAAGCACAGCCTCTAGGATTGACCAGAAGCTTATGCACTTGCAAATGTGCACGGTGTCCAGGAGTTCCGGTTCCAAGGTACCCACGAGGGCTACGGGTCTCAGCTTTGCTGGGGACTCGGGTCAGCCTCTGGGAAGTCTGGAAATCCACCTTCTGGGTTGCAGGGTTGTCAGCATCCGGCAGGAGCTTCGGAGATGCAGACCGGACAGATGCGTCTTTGGTGCCTGCCAAGCAGGGGAGTAACTCCTTTACTCCAAGAGATATTCTTCAGTCATCTGGCGTTTAACAGATCGTCGAAGGTCCAGGATTCAGTTTCAGAGTTTTGTCCAGGGATATCTAAAGTCCTGTTGCCAGGGGTTCCTTTCTTATACCCAAGGAAGGGGTTGGACTAACTCAGGGGACCCACCTATGGGAGGGTTTGGAAAGAGGGGTGGCTACACCCATTTCCTTTGTCCAGTTTTGCACCAGAGCAGGGGCTGGCAGCCCCTGCAACCGGTTTGAACTGGGGTATGCACAGGAACACCAAATGTGCCCCCAGTGCAGGACTTCAAAGCACTCAGAGAGTGCACCCACCCAGCCCCAATACACTAAAGCCTGTCTGGGAGGTGGTAACACCTCCCTGTAACAGGAAACCTATTGTCCAGGCCTCCCGTGCCGGAGTTTCGGTCAGCAGTAGGAGGCCAGACTCGTGTCTGTGGCTGCAGCATCCATTTTGTGATGCCAGGGCTCTGTTTAGCTGGTACCGGGTATACCAGTGCTGTCATGTCTCTCCCTCTAGAAGGGTGGGATCATACTCCCACACCAGGTACTGGTGTGGGGGTATGATTCCAAGGTGTTTGACAACAAACATGACATGTTTCCGTGCAGCCATCCCAAAGTTAGCATTTACCGTTGAGATATAATGTACTTAAGAGTATATGGTCAGGCTGCACTCACAGACAACCCCGGAGGATGGATTCCGAAGGCTGCAGAGGGGCTCTGCTCAGGCATGGGCACCCTCTCACATAAAACCAGGCACCCTGCCTTCAGGATTGATAAGGCCTGCCATAGGGGTGACTGATAGGTTTATATGTGCAGTGATAGGGTGAGATATAGTGAACCTATATCTCAGTAAGGGGTGCATACACCACCTCACTCAGGCTGCTATAGCAGTCCTGTGGTGTCATTTTGGAGGGCCTCCCAGGGGTGGCATAATACATGCTGCAGCCACTGGTAGGCCTCTGGGGTACCTATGCCCTGGGTACATAGTATACCATATACTAGGGACTTATAAGGGCACCCCAGAATCCAATCTGAAGTGTACCTAAGTCACATGGAATCCATTTTAGAGAGGAAGCAGCTAGGCTGGGGTCCTGGATAGCAGGGCCCCAGCCAGACTAAAGTCGAAAAACAGTGAAACATCAGCAAAAAGTGGGGGTAACCATAAGAAGCAGATCCTACTCTTCTACACAACCCCCCCCCCAAACGCAGGGACATTAAACTAACCTTGACCAGTTGAGTCTTCATGTTCTAAGTGGAAATATATGGAGAGTCCATCTACATTGGCATGGCTACTCCCAGGTCTATGTTCCACTGTATAGTCCATCCCCTGTAGGGAAATGGACCACCTCAAAAGTTTGGGGTTTTCACCCTTCATCTGTTTTAGCCATAAGAGTGGCTTATGGTCTGTCTGAACTAGGAAGTGAGTGCCAAACAAGTATGGCCTCAGCTTCTTCAGAGCCCAAACCACAGCAAAGGCCTCCCTCTCAATGGCTGACCAACATTTCTCTCTGGGGGTCAGCCTTCTGCTAATAAAAGCTACTGGCTGATCCTGACCTTCATCATTCAACTGTGACAGTACAGCCCCTACCCCCAACTCAGATGCATCTGTTTGGACAATGAACTTTTTGGAGTAATCAGGACTTTGTAGAATGGGAGCAGTGCACATGGCCTGCTTCAGGTCAACAAATGCCTTTTGACAGCTGACTGTCCACTGAAACTTTTTTGGCATTCTCTTAGAGGTTAAGTCATTCAGGGGTGTCACTATAGATCCATACCCCTTGACAAATTTTCTGTAATACCCAGTCAGGCCTAAGAAGGCTCTCACCTGAGTCTGGGTAGTTGGAGCAACCCAGTCCATGTTGGTCTGGATTTTGCTCTGCAATGGTTGAACCTGGCCTCCACCCACAAGGTGGCCCAGGTACACAACCTGACTCTCCCCTATCTGGCACTTAGTAGCCTTGATGGTTAGGCCTGCTTTTTGCAGGGCCTCCAAAACATTTCTGAGGTGGACCAGGTGATTCTCCCAGGTGGAGCTAAACACAGCATTATCATCTAGATATGCTGCACTATAGGCTTCCAGGCCTGTAAGGACTGTATTAACCAATCTCTGAAAAGTGGCAGGTGCATTCTTCAAACCAAAGGGCATCACCACAAATTGATAATGCCCACTAGGGGTAGAAAATGCTGTTTTTGGCTTTGCATCATCAGCTAGTCTGATCTGCCAGTAGCCAGCTGTCAAGTCAAATGTGCTCAGAAACTTGGCTGAGGCCAAAGTATCTATAAGCTCATCTGCCCTTGGGATGGGATGGAATGGGCATCAGTCCTAGTGACTGCATTGAGACCCCTGTAGTCTACACAAAACCTCATCTCTCTCTTACCACCCTGGGTGTGAGGTTTGGACACCAAGACTACTGGACTAGCCCAAGGGCTATCTGAGGGTTCAATGACTCCCAAATCCAACATCTTTTGGACCTCTGTCCTGATACAATCCCTGACATGATCAGGCTGCCTGTAGATTTTATTCTTGACAGGCAGACTGTCCCCAGTGTCCACTTCATGAGTGCACCAGGTAGACTTACTAGGTGTCAGGGAGAACATATGCCTGAACTGGCTGAGAACTTTTCTGCAGTCAGTTTGTTGCTGGACAGTGAGGCTGCCTGCCAAGGCTACACCATCTACTGATCCATCATCAAGGTTCTGAGAGAGCAGGTCAGGGAGTGGATCACTCTCTTCCTCCTGTCCCTCATCAGTAGCCATGAGCAAGCCCATGTCTGCCCTGTCGACATATGGTTTCAATCTGTTGACATGAAGTACCCTGTGGGGACTCCTGGGAGTTCCAAGGTCCACCAAGTAGGTAACCTCTCCCTTCTGTTCAACAATTGTGTGGGGGCCACTCCACTTATCTTAGAGAGCTGCTGGGGCCACTGGCTCCAACACCCACACCTTCTGTCCTGGCTGGTACACAGTCAGCACAGCCTTTTGGTTATGCCAGGTCTTTTGTAATTCCTGGCTAGCCTCAAAGTTTTTAGTTGCCTTTTTCATGTACTCTGCCATCCTGGAGTGGAGACCAAGTACATAGTCCACTATGTCCTGTTTAGGGGGTTTGAGAGGTAACTCCCATCCCTCCTTCACCAGACACAATGGGCCCCTAACAGGATGGCCAAACAAAAGTTCAAAAGGGCTGTAACCAACCCCCATTTGAGGCACCTCCCTGTAGGCAAATAAAAGGCAGGGCAAAAGGACGTCCCATCTCTGCCTAAGCTTCTCTGATCATGCCCTTCAAGGTTTTGTTGAATCTCTCAACTAAACCATTGCATTATGGGTGATAGGGTGTGGTGAATTTATAATTCACTCCACACTCCTTCCACATTGCAGTCAAGTAACCAGACATGAAGTTTGCTCCTCTGTCTGATACTTCCTCCCTAGGAAAACCCACCCTTGAGAATACTCCCAAGAGGGCCCTTGCCACCACAGGAGCTGTGGTGGTCCTAAGTGGAATAGCTTCTGGGTACCTAGTGGCATGGTCTACCACCACCAGGATAAATCTGTGCCCAGAGGCTGACTGAGGATCCATAGGACCAACTTTGTCAATCCCCACTCTTTCAAAGGGAACCCCCACCACAGGTAGTGGTATCAGGGGGGCCTTTGTGGTTCCACCTGCCTTCCCACTGGCTTGACAGGTGACACAGGAGCGACAAAACTCCTTGGTGTCTTCAGACATGTGGGGCCAAAAAAAGTGAGGGACAATTCTGTCCCAGGTCTTGTTTTGGCCCAGGTGACCTGCTAGGGGAATATCATGGGCCAGTGTTAATAGGAAGCCCCTAAACTTCAGAGGTATTACCAACCTCCTGGTGGCACCAGGCTTGGGGTCTCTACTCTCTGAGTATAGGAGTCCATCATCCCAATAGACTCTATGGGATCCACTAGCATTCCCAGCAGCCTCAGCAGCAGCCTGCTGTCTGAGGGGTTCAAGAAAGGGGCAGCTCAGCTGCTCCTGGCTCAGATCTGCCCTGGAAGGGCCCCCTGTCCCCAAGAACTAAACCTGATCAGGTTCAAGCTCCTCTGGGACAGTTCCTTCTTCAGAACCAAGATCATCTCCCTCAGGAGACTGATCTGTACTCTGAGTCAGGGGGGAAGGCACTGCCTTAACCCTGCTGCTCCTCCTCTTGGGAGGCACCTAGTCCATTATTCCAGAATCCAGGGCCTGTTCAGTGTTTGGCATTTTGGCCTGTGACCTAGTCACAGCAAAAACATGTGCAGGGATCCCCCACATTTCTGCATGGGTCCTGAGCTCCACTTCTGCCCAAGCTGAAGTTTCTAGATCATTGCCAAGCAAGCATTCAACAGGGAGGTCTGCACTTACCACAACTTTCTTGAGGCCAGTTACCCCTCCCCAGGAGAAATTAACAACTGCCAAGGAATGGTCTGTCCTGACATTGCTAGCATTGGTCACTTGGTACATCTCACCAAGTATAATCTGCTCAGGAGCCACAAGATCTTTTGTCACCATTGTGACACTTGCTCCTGTGTCCCTGAATGCCAAAGCCTCTCTTCCATTGATTAAAGGCTGCTGTCTGTATTTGCCCATATTACTGGGACTCACAAATAAGGAGGCCATATCCATGCCTCCATCACAGATCAGCATAGCCTGAGTTGGCACTCTGACTAGGCCAGAGCCCACCTCAGATCCCAGGGTTAACCCTACTACACCCTTACTTGGGACACCACCCTTTGTAGCTGCACTAGGGGGGACAGTTGCCTTAGGGGCAATGGTGGCTGGAGTTGAGTCTTTGGACTTTGTACAGTCACTTGTCCAATGGGTTTTCTGCTTACAGATTTTACACCATGGTTTCTTCTGGCCTTTACCTTTGTTAGATTGGGACTCCCCCCGATGAAGATTTTTGGGGACCTTGAGAAGACTTCTGGTCTTTACCCTTTTCCCCACCCTTGTCAGAGTTCTTAGAATCTTGCTTCTTGGGGTCACCACCTTGGTTCTGAACCTTCTGCTTCACCCTGGTTCTGACCCATTTGTCTGCCTTCTTTCCCAATTCTTGGGGAGAGGTCAGATCAGAGTCCACCAGGTACTGATGCAACAGCTGATTTTGACAATTATTAAGGATCTGCTCCCTCATAATTAAGTTGTACAATCCTTTGAAATCACACACCTTGCTGCCAAGCAACCAGCCCTCCAGAGCCTTAGTAGCACAATCTACAAAGTCCACCCAGTCCTGTGCCTGTGCCTTTTGGGTATCTCTGAACTTTAACCTGTATTGTTCAGTGGTTAGGCCAAACCCATCTATCAGTGCACTCTTCAGGACCTGGTAATCATCAGCATCCTCTTCTCTTACAGTGAGGAGCTTGTCTCTACCTTTGTCTGCAAAGGAGAGCCACAAGATTGCTGCCCACTGCTCCTGGGGAACCCTCTGAACTTTACAGGCCCTTTCCAGTGCAGTAATCCATTTGTGGATGTCATCCCCACTCTGGTAGGGAGGGACAATCTTGCTTAGGTTTCTATGGTCATGAGACCTTTCCCTACCACTAGGGAAGAAGTTGCTGCCACCATGGGACTCTAGTCCCAACTTTCTTCTTGTTCTATGAAGCTCTAGGGGCTCTGTATCTAAAGCTACCTACTCTCTTCTGATTCTAAGCTGAGCTTCTTCATACTTGAGCAGTCTCACTTTCCTTTCATGAGAGGGTTCCCTCCTATGAGAGGAAACAGAGGTCCCTATTGAGGTGTCAGAATGGTTAGACTCCTGAGAAGGAGACCTTGGCCTTCTAGGCACACTCTCAACTCTTCCTGGTGGGACAAAGAGGGGGCCATTCTGGTCCTCCTCCTCATCTGCAGGAGTAGCTGGATTTTCCAGGGTAAGATCATTGTCATCTTCCTGGCCAGCTTCAGAGGTCAGGTCATGGGATTCTTCACCCCTTGGCCCTTCCTCATTTGCTGCCCCACCCTCTCAGCATACCCCTTCAGACCCTGAGGCCTTCTGGAGATCATGCAACAGCAGTACCTCTATGAGGCGTTGGGTGTTTGCAGTTTTTCCTGTCTTCAATTTCCTAGCATTACACAATGCTCTCAATTCCAAGAATTGGAGGTTGTCATACTTGGATGGTGGAAGCCCCTGGGCTTCTGGCAGGGACCCACTGGCTCCTGGCTTTGAAGAGATCACTAGTGAGGTGTGGTGTATGCACTACCTACTCTAGTGTGGCCTACTAAACTCTCTTGAGTTGTAGAAAGGGTGTGCTAAGCCCTTGACACACAACTCTAAGTTCAGTAGAACTTACTGTAAACTTAAGCTTGAATTATATGTACCTCAGGTACCTTTTAGTGGTTTTCAGTTAGTCACTCACTTGAGATTATCTGGTAAAACAAAGGCAAGCTTGAATCCAACCGCTGCACACCAATGTGAGAAGTTGGCCTGGCATATGCTGTCCACTAGTTATAGTGGGCACCTTGCACCAGTCCAAATGACCTTTATTGATGGTAGGTTAAAAGACAACCTTTATTGAAAGCTATCCTAGTGGTAGCTATGGAGAGCAGCCTTCAGGCTAAGTCTTGAAGGAGTGTTAAGCTGTTTGTTTTACCAGTCTCTAATCTCATGACTGACCAAATGAAAGGAGAACCACACCAGGTATATATATCAAATGTATGTATTTATTACTAAATACTACCCACTAGTCTCTTTATGAGGATAGAGGTCGAAATACACAAGTTACAAGTCAAATAAAACAGTAAATTAGCACAATATACGATTAGCCCTAGGGGCGTACCAAACCATATATTAAGTAAGTGGTATAAGAACCACGACTTGACTAGACACAAGGCCTAGAGCCTGTAGAATAGCTGGGACCTCAAGGAACCACCCAAGGTAGTGACACAGGGGACCCACGGGGGACGTGTGCAGTGTGTGAACACAGCCGGGAGCTCCGTTAGCGTCTATGGGGAAAGTCGCAGTTAGAGTTTTAAAGTTTAGGGACACTTCGGAGTGGACTAGGAACAAACCCTTTTGGAATTAGAGGGTTCTAGGGCCAACACCCACGGGAGCACCGTAGTACTCGTGTTACCTTACCCAGGGAAGCCGGGTGCACAGGTGTCAAATGGTGTCGGGCCGCGCCGTCGTTTTCAATGGCCACTGACTGAGAAGTGCTGCTGCCGAGAAGCTGCGAAGTGTCCGAAGAGATCCAAGCCTGGATTGAGGATGAGAAGAACCTGAAAGCAGAGGGGACAGAGTGTAGGTCACTAGCCAGTGACCAGGGGCACGATAGTCGAATGCCCACCGATGTCGGGTGCTTCAAGTTCGAAGAGGTGAAGATTGTCTCTGCAGCCACGAGGACCAGGAGGTGTTGACGACAACCAGGAGCTGGAATCGAGCTGTCCCACAAAGGTAGTAGCTGACTGCTGTGTCGATGCCCGGATTGGACCCAACAAGCCTTTGTAACATCAACCCTTGCAGAAAGAGAACAATGGCTTTGGAGCGGGCCAGCGAGGTCCGAGGGACTCCCCAAGCAAGGGAGAGTCAGGGCAGGCCTGGAGCAACTAGGGGGGCCCATTGAAATCAAAGATGTCCTTCTGAGAGACCCACAAGTTGATGGACAAGGTATTGCAAAGGGGCCTCAAGCGGAATCACGAAATGGCAGTCCTCGGGTCACTCGGAGTAGCCAGGCTGGGAATCTTCAGTGGATTCACTGCTCGTTGTTAGGGCTACAAATAACCCAAAGCACAGCCTCTAGGATAGACCAGAAGCTTATGCACTTGCAAATGTACATGGTGTCCAGGGGTTCCGGTTCCACGGTACCCACGAGGGCTACGGGTCTCAGCTTTGCTGGGGACTCGGGTCAGCCTCTGGGAAAAATGGAAATCCACCCTCTGGGTTGCAGGGTTGATGGCGTCCGGCAGGAGCTTCGGAGATGCAGACCGGACAGATGCGTCTTTGGTGCCTGCCAAGCAGGGGAGTAACTCCTTTACTCCAAGGGAGATTCTTCAGTCATCTGGCATTTAACAGATCGTCGAAGGTCCAGGATTCAGTTTCAGAGTTTCGTCCAGGGATATATAAAGTCCTGTTGCCAGGGGTTCCTTTCTTATACCCAAGGAAGGGGTTGGACTAACTCAGGGGACCCACCTATGGGATGGTTTGGAAAGAGGGGTGGCTACACCCATTTCCTTTGTCCAGTTTCGCACCAGAGCAGGGGCTGGCAGCCCCTGCAACCGGTTTGAACTGGGGTATATACAGGGACACCAACTCTGCCCCCAGTGCAGGACTTCAAAGCACTCAGAGAGTGCACCCACCCAGCCCCAATACACTATAGCCTGTCTGGGAGGTGGTAACACCTCCCTGTGACAGGAAACCTATTGTCCAGGCCTCCCCTGCCGGAGTTTCGGTCAGCAGTCGTAGGCCAGACTCGTGTCTGTGGCTGCAGAATCCATTTTGTGATGCCAGGGCTCTGTTTAGCTGGTACCAGGATACCGGTGCTGTCATGTCTCTCCCTCTAGAAGGGTGGGATCATGCTCCCACACCAGGTACTGGTGTGGGGGTATGATTCCAAGGTGTTTAACACCAAACACAACATGTTTCCGTGCAGCCATCCCAAAGTTAGCATTTACCGTTGAGATATAATGCACTTAAGAGTATATGGTCAGGCTGCACTCACAGACAACCCCGGAGGATAGATTCCGAAGGCTGCAGAGGGGCTCTGCTCAGGCATGGGCACCCTCTCACATAAAACCAGGCACCCTGCCTTCAGGATTGATAAGGCCTGCCATAGGGGTGACTGATAGGTTTATATGTGCAGTGATAGGGTGAGATATAGTGAACCTATATCTCAGTAAGGGGTGCATGCACCACCTCACTCAGGCTGCTGTAGCAGTCCTGTGGTGTCATTTTGGAGGGCCTCCCAGGGGTGGCATAATACATGCTGCAGCCCCTGGTAGGCCTCTGGGGTACCTATGCCCTGGGCATAGTCTACCATATACTAGGGACTTATAAGGGTACCCCAGAATCCAATCTGAAGTGTACCTAAGGCACATGGAATCCATTTTAGAGAGGAAGCAGCTAGGCTGGGGTCCTGGATAGCAGGGCCCCAGCCAGACTAAAGTCGAAAAACAGTGAAACATCAGCAAAAAGTAGGGGTAACCATAAGAAGCAGATCCTACTCTCCTACACAGTCCATAATCAGGTTAATTATACACAATGGGAACATTGTCCTGCCCCATTTCATGGTAGTTCGCAGACACAGAAAAATAAGTTTGTCTACTTTTTGAGTTATAATCTATCGGACCCAAGATCCTATTATTATAAATTGAGAGCTCTAATACACACGAAATTCATGCTGACCCATACTAAATTGGTATATTCTTCGGCTTTCATAACCGGTTTATCCTTGAAAGGTTATAATTATTGGAAAGACATGATTGATTTGAAATCAATATGGGGTAGCATAAATTGACAGGTGCAGGGAACTGAATCATTGCATCGTGCATGTTTGATACCATCACAGCTGTTATTCTTGAATCAGACAGTGCAGCAAACTACATGTTTTGGTTTAGCTACGGCTAAGAATTAAAATTTTCCCTCTTTTCCGTCATTAGCAGCTTATGACGGCTGGCAGCTATAGACACATGTTTCTATAGAGGGATTACAAGGTATGGTCCACAATGGTACACTCAATTTATCCACTATTGCTCCCTTGGGATGGATAATGTGGTCGCTCAGTTCTAATGCTTGCCAGTTGCGTTTTTCAAATTCAACAGGGTGGATTATGCTCAGTAGACCTGACCCTCGCTTTCCACAAACACATACAGTTACTGCGTATTCTGTGGGTAAATTGTGTCAACAGTGGTTGGAACAGTCATCGTTATCATCTGTGAAACAACATCTCTCACGTTTCAATGGAGACATTGATCTGGCAGATTTCCTTTTGGGTCCCTGGTCTCCTCGTCCAAAACGTTTTGCATATGCAGCATATAATGAAATCTGGAAACTGTGCCAAATGGAAGCAGCTTTCAGACTGCGACAATTAGATCAAGACAACTTGCATAAAGTTTTGGATGTGGTAGACAACAGCATTAATACTTTGTCTCCTCGTATTTACACTTTGGACAATATTGTTTCTTCTGTTATTGACATTGTGCAGAATGATTTATCTGTTTTGTATCATGGTCAAAATCAGTTGCGTTCTGTAATGCAATTTGGCTGGACTTTGCAAACATTGAAAAATGGGAAAGTGCCTTGGGATTATTTGAACACAACTGCCCTGTTTTTACCTTTTAATTTGACTGATAATTAAAAGCTTATGTCCATGAAAGATTCCACATACACCTTGTTACTTATTGAGAAGTTAGAACAACTACCTTTTTCAATAGCAGAGACCGATTCCTCGGTTTGGTTAATAGATGGGGTTATTTTTTTGCCAATTTCCCTCTTTCAATTTAGTGCATGTATGAAACATTTTCCTATCGGGAGATTTGAACCCCTGGGTAGTACTTTTCTGCACGAAATGTGGTCTTTACCGTTTAAGTTTCGCTGTCTTCGTGAAGATAAAGAGGTTTTCCTGACAGGGGAGGACTGTGATTCTACGGTAGGACATGCATTAGTCTGTTCACAAGTTCAGCTTCACGGCGCTTGCAATGTATCGGCGCCCAATGCAGCCTGTTTTCTAAAAGGAACACCAGTTCCCTCACTAATTCCCACACTCACATTGCTTTCTAATGGTAGTTATCTAATCCTAAATATCCTCAACTGTTGCAGGTTAGGGGCAGGTATTCTCTATATAGTAACGGTTTCCCAAAGAGTTACTTGTTGCAGCAATGTTCTTTTTCCTCCCCCGCATGGGATTGTAGATAGCTCGCTGTGGCCTTCCATTCCCACTTTGAAAACAGACTTCAATATACTAAGAAGACTCAAAGCGCTATTGTTTCAACAAGAAGTCGCTCTCACTTCTGCTCGAGAGACCTTCGAATTGCAGGTGGCTAGAACGTCTAGTGAAATTCAGTCACTGCTGAATACAAATCTCCCACTACATTTTGGGGAACTGATTCATCAAGTCTTTGATGCGTCTGACACACAAGGCCTTGCGCATTTTTTTAAACTTGTAGGCTCCGGCCTTGTTTCATCTTTTCAGACTATTTTTGGAGTAATACCGGCCTTTATACATTTTATTTTTTCCAGCGCCTTCTGTGGTTTTCCACTTATCCTATTATTGGCGTGTGGAGTGCTGGTACTTCTGCTCTTGTTACGCAATGGATGTCCATCCTGTGGTTCTGCACATACCAGGCCTATGGCGACTATACCATGAACGAATGCAGCAACTTTTTGGATGCTTGCCATTGGCAACACTGAGTGTGAGATATGGGCTTACCTGTGGCTTCGCTTACTTCACTTGCGTGCAACCTGTGTTCTACTGCTGATCGTGCCCTTTCTATTGGGCCAGCGCCTCTCCACAACATCAGGCGCTGACCCGGATTATGATCTGTTGGTGGGTCCCTTGCTCAGTGGCATCACTAGGGGGGTGCGGGGGGTGCGGACCGCACCGGGTGACACCATCACATGGGGTGACACCGTGAGCCTCTGCCATGAGCCTCTGCTTTAAGCAGAGGCTCACGGTGTCACCCCATGTGATGGTGTCACCCGCCCCGGTGCGGTCCGCACCCCCGCACCCCCGGACTCGGGAGTTACCGCCCTGGGTGACACCAACCCTAGTGACGCCACTGCCCTTGCTGTCCCATGACCAGGACTGTTCTGGTGAAGCTCGTATGATGCGTGCGGCTGCACTTGGAGTGTTGGCATGTTGGAATACCTGTGAGGCTGCCCAGCGCCTCCTACAGGAGAGTTTCATCGAATATCATGCAAGTTGCCCTATTCTGCTACTGGATGCACTGGATTACGAGGAACATGAATGTTCATTCGCTCTGCTGAATTGGATGGCGTCTCTCTTTTTTCCTAACGACAATGATGCTCTTTTGGAGCACCTTGCATTCCACGGTGCGCGTAATATTTTGGATTTTTCTGACTGAACTACACATACATATATATATATATATTTTATTTTTTATTTGTTTAATTTGCCCCTTTTTGATTGGCTCAATTTTGGATGGAACATAGGGTGATTTGGCTCTGCTTATCTTTGAAACCTGTTTGTCTATGCACTACAACCTGGCCAAGGGGAGGGTGTCACATGGTCGCAAGAGTCATTGTCGACATCTTTAAGTTAGCATTAGCCCGGTAGCCATGATGTTGCTTTTGCGCACGACACTGCAGGTCTTTATTTTTGCAAGACTCTGTTTATGCCTTTCGCATGAGAACTCTCTGCTGTGCTCGTTCTCTGCCTGTTCCTGGAGTTTGGTCTGAACATTGTGAGCAAGCTCGATGAACACTGACTCTTGTTACTCTGTTCTGGTGAGGCCCTAGCACTTAGACAAAACATACCATTGCAGCTGTTTCCGCTGGAGAATCGTACTTTGATATTATGGGGATGGATGTTCAGGTAACACACACTTTAAGAGGGACCTTTCCAGGGAGAAAAGCAACCCGCACCTGTGATGTAGAAATACGATCTATAGCCTGAGGTATGGGGTCTGCTGACAAAGCCCAGAGATCTTCTATTATATAATAATACTTCTGCTTTCCAAGGGGAAGGTGGCTAGGCCTTATAGTCCTTTATCCACTGTCTTTAAAAAATGACATCTCCCTTTATGATATATGGTCTTGCTGCAATGCTAACTGTATTGATATTATGCATTTTGCTGCTGGTTGTGGCTCGTATACTGCATTTTAGAGCACGTAAGTTAAAAATAAATATTTTAAACTATTTTCGTGTCTCAGTGAGATCTTATTGTGGACATGTACGAGAGTGTGAGCGAAAAGGTGTGTCTTGTTGCCGCGATTCCTGAGAGATCCGGGAGTGTTGTGTTCTGGGTTGTCTAATTATTGGTTTCTCTGTTTTTGAGTAGGAGAGCTAGTGAGACACTATAGCTAGTCGGTCCTGGGCTCGTGGGCACTAAGGCTGTAGGAAGGCTTAGCCACTATACACCGAGGTCCAATAATCCTGCGCATAGTTCTGTGTATGTTCAGAATCCCTGCAACAGAGTAAAACTGAAATCAAAAATTCATGTAACATACACGTACTTTAAGACAGTACAACTCTGGACTGGTTTTGATTTATTTTGTTAGCCTTGTACAAACTGTTAATAAACAGAAAGAGTTTGGATATCATTCAAACAGTGTACATGTGCTATTGAGTAAACGTAGTGTACAGTGATTAACTTTAAATAGCTGTTGTTATGCATGTCCTCTGCTGCTTTAATGACAATCTAACCTGTAGGTGTATGATGAGGGGGGCAGTTTTTAATCCTCAGAGTCATCATTGTCTGTGTCTAAGGGCCCGATTCTGATCTCGGTTGGAAAGCAAACCGAACGACTCGTGTCCGGAATGCTTTCCATACGACTCGTGTCAGGGGAGTCCGACCAAACAAGTACGATGAGTTTGAATGCATCCGGATACGATTTGGTCGGACTCCCATTGACTTCAGTGGGAGCCTGTGCACCGAACGCGTACACAGGCTCGCATTGAAGAAAGGGGTGACTGGGGAAAATCATGCACCCTGTGGCGGGCACCCCTTGGTGCCTGCCACACTGTGCATGGTCTGAAAGCAGGGACCCATAGGCGCCCCCACGGGCATGATTCGGAGGGCCCCGGGTGAAGGGGGGCCTGCTATGGGCCCCCAAAGACCGATTCCGGCAGCCTTTTCGATCCGGGCACAATGACTCGTAAAGGCAGTCTGAATCGTTCATCATACTTGCTCACATGGAAAACCTACTCCAGAGAGCTGTACGATTCGGCTCCGGAGGGCTCTATCTCTCCGTATGCCTTCCAGAAACGATTGGGTCAGCGCTTAGGGTTTCCAGGCATTGTACTTGGTCGTTCGGAATTGGGAAAGAATCGGTCGGAAACAAGGGCTCCAGATCGGTTTAGGAAATACCAAATCCAATTCGGAGCCCTTCCAACCGAGATCGGAATCGGGCCCTAAGTGTGAAATCTTCTTGTTACAATGTTATTCAAATCAGAACGTGCAATTATTTTGCAGCAGGTATTAGGCTCATGCTGCTTTTCTGCCCTACGTTTGTGAAAACACCAGAATCTGCCTTTCAGGTTCCCGAATGTACACTCCACCACAGACAGTGTACAAGGTTGTACCTCCTCTCCCTTGATGACTGTTGATTCAAGTATGGTGCCACAATCAAAGGGCCAATGGCAAATCTAATGTCACCTACAAGAGTAATCCTTTCACTAGGCATGTATTATATGTCTGATTATATTATGTTAAGTGAGTACTGCATAATCACTTTCCTAATGAGAAACCATCTCCAAATTCTCCTCTTGGCACATAGTCGTATAAGTAGGGCTCCCAGTTTTATGGTATTTATATTTTTGTAATTTCCGTCTCTATTTATCCATATTTACTTTTTGCTAATTTTCCCTGTATTTATCCATATTTATTTTAGGTTTTGTGAAAAAATGAAGATGAAATGCGTATATTTCTGCATTTATTTACCACAATGACGGAACATGAATGAATCATGGGTATTGTCTGGGTATCGTGCTACAAGGTCTGTTATCAGGCATTCTGAATTAGAAACCACCTGTAATCTAGGGAATTACATTTTTTTCCAAACTTCTCACTGTCACAGAAATTTAGTGACTGAGGGGTTCATATTAGTACTGGAGTGCCACCTATACAGATAATGGCTTGTTAGAACTGGGCTGTGCGGTAAAACCACATAATAGTGTCCTGCAAATCCTCTTGTGACTTTGTGAAAGGCAGTGTGCACATTTATCCTGGATAGCAGTGCTTCTAGGACTGACATGAAAACGTGGGAGAGGGCATTTTGTGAAATTCCACCTGCACCTGCACCTGAAACTATGTTCTTGTAACTACCAAATGCCAGCAGATGTAACATCACAGGGCCTGTACATGATCAGGCATTGAATTATTATGCTGGATGTTTTTGGCCAATTTTGGGTCAAGTTCATCAATTAGCTCTAGCATGGCTCACCTTCACAATCTTTTTTTCCATAGATTTCCCTTCACTCTTTGCCCAAAACAATTGACATGCTTCCTGCATTAACCTTCCGTCTTTCTCTCTGTGTCATACCAAACATTCTCATTCTCCTCACCATGGCATAGAGGGATGCCATTCTGAAAGAGTGCATTTCAGTCCTGGGCTGCACCAGCTCCCAGTTGATGGCAATTTGCTCATGCAGTTCTCCCGTTCTGCAACTTTTTGCATAGTGCAAATATTTCAATCATGCCACTTGTGAATTGCAATTTGGGAACTGCAATTTAATTTAATTTAATTAATTTGTAAAGCGCCTGGCTGCTCCAATGGAGCTTCCCAGTGCTTCAACAGCAGGAGACAAGAAATCTGACAACTATGACTAAAAAAACACTTTTTCAAAAGTTTACACATGAGGGACAGAGTTGCAGCCTAAGAGCAAAAGAGTTCCAAAGTTTAGGCCGGATGAAGGCAAAAGAATGCCCCCCTTGTCTTGCTAGTTTAAATCGAGGGATCACTGCTATATTTTGACTCCAGAGGTCGTTCCGGGAGATAGGGATGGATCAACCCACCTAGGGACAGATTTTGTCATAGCTTTGTTCATATAGCAGAGAGATTTAATCTTGATTGGCTTATCATTCGGGAGCCAATGAAGCTCCCGAAGATGCGGCAAGATCAATTCAAATTTCAGATTGTGGCAGAGCAAGCGAACTGCCACATTCAGTATAGTCTGAAGTCTTTTCACAGCAGACTTAGTAGCTCTTAGAAAGAGGATGTTGCATAATCAAAGCATAAAATAATTAAAGCCTCTGAGAAGTAGCTGGCATTAACCAGAGAAATCTCCTTAAGCATCTTAGGAAGTGAAAGCAGCCAGTGGCTACTTTTTTAATTTGAAAACCCTTAGTCAATTTGTTACCAAGCCAGAAGCCTAAATCTTTGACTACTGGAGTCGAAGGAGGGAAATCACCAAGATCTGTAGGCCATAATTGTGTGCCCAATAGATTGGGTTGATTCCCTACAACGAGCGCTCCCATCTTGTTACCATTAAGTTCAAGGCAGTTTCTCCCAGTCCAATGTGCTCAAATTAGATGGCATAGTAGCGTCCAACGAGTGCAAAGAGCTAATGATTTGTGTATCATCAGCAGAAGAAAACAGATTAGGCCATAGGCTTTTACTATGTCCACCAAAGGGCGTGCTAAACGTTTAACAATGTGGGGTTTGAAGAAGAACTCTGAGGAACCCCATATGTTAGTGGCGCAACTGAACACATATCAGGTTTAGAAACCACTTGAAAAGATTGATGCTCTAAGAATAAGCAAAACCACAGCAAAGCTGTGTCTTGACTGCCACAATCTGCCAGTTTCCTATGAAGCACAGAGCAACACACCGTATTGAAGGCCGAGCTCAGTTCCGGAAAATTCTAAAAAAATTCCAATTAAACAAAATTCTATTTAATTACATAACACCTTAGACACATTACAAATGAGTACTTCTGAGGTCACATTTTCTTAGGACAATCAAAGAGAAACTTTTGAAATGAACCATGTATCAATGCAGCAACACTTTGAGCAAAAACATCTTGGGCCTGGAGTTCATAAATGTCCCTTCTCTGAAAAATGCCCAGCACAAACTGTAGTCTTCGTGAGATTGAAAGTTAAAGTAAATGGCATGAAATGTAGATGTATACTTACACTTAGGTGAAGAAGTTGGCAATGACATATGTCAACTTCTTTCTCTTCACCACTGTCATTTTTCATTTGCCATTTCAACATCCTCGCCCGGTGCCTCTGCATGTTCTCCATCCTCTGTGACGTATGGGATGTTGCGTCGCAAGGCGATGCTGTGCAACATGCAGCAGGCCATGGTGAATTATACCTTATCCAAAAGCCCCCTCAACAGGCCTTCCTCTTCTTCCATGGGCCAGATTGCAGTAGACTTCCCCTGGGGTTGTTGGATTCCTCAGTAGTGCCAACAACCATAGTCAAACATGTCCATATTTCAAATAGGAAGACTCAGGCCATCACGCTGGCTCTAATACACCAGCTCCATTAAAGGGATTTAGACACAAGAGCACAGATTTGGTACTATGAGCTGGGCGAAAGCCCATTTGCGAAGAATGGAGGTCATTCAGTTCCAGATATTAAGAGAGTTGACAATTCATATGCTTTTCAAGGACCATCAAGTAGATTAGTAGAAGCGAGATTGGATGGAATTTAGAAGACACAGATCCATCTAAATCGGCTTTCTTTACTAAAGGAATTACCATGGCATGTTTCCAAGCCAAGACGACCATACCTTCACACATGGAAGTGTTAAGTAATTTCATAAGCAGAGTATCTAAAATGGGACTGTCCTTTTAAGGATCTCAGATGGGGGAAGATCCAGGGGAGAGCCAGTCTTAATCGTGTTTAAAATTGCCATAATATTAGTTTCATCAAGAAGATTAAAAGAAGGGAGATGCAGTTCAGAATATTGACGTTGGCCCATATTTGAACCATCCTCCATAGAGGTAAAAAAAGAAGCATAAATATCACCCACTTTACTAAAAAAGAAGCTAGCCAATTTGTAGCAATTAGTCTGAGAGAAAGAAGGAGGTGGAGAGGTATTGATAGGATCCATAAGAGATTTCAGTATTGATATCGGGGGGGAACGGCCAGAGTGTAGCGGGTCGCAGGAGCACCCTCAGAGCAGGGAATGAAGCAAAGTTTGTGAGCGAGGTGAAGCGCTTTTAAAACTACACAACTCGCACAACGTATATCGAACAAGGATGAATTTAAACCGGGCACTGCTAAAAGAAAAATGCGAAAGTTTCTCTTTTGCAGAATAAGGCTCGGGGAGCGTACCTGCCGGTTTTAGGTGGGTCGCGTCTCAGTGGCAGCAAAGACGGCGACGGCAACGAGTGAGCCGTGGAGAAATCCGGTCCTGGAGTTCCGCAGAGGTAGAGGTGCGGCAGTAAAGATCTCCTTCGGGGGGGAGGTGGTTGCGGAAGCGGCGGCGTGGATTACACGTTCGGGAAAGACTGCAGGTCGGAGAAGCAGCCGGAGGGAGGTAGGAGTGGGTCAGCAGGCAAATCAAGTCAGCTCCCTTTCTTTGAGCAAGAGGCAAAAGAAGATCTGGAGGTAGCAGACTGCACCAGAGTGAAGGCGCTCGGAGGTAGGACAAAGGCAGTGAGTGGGGCTGCCCAGAGGGAGGTGTTCTCACTCTATGCACTGAGGAGCCTGAAAGAAAAAGAGAAGGAAGAAAAGGCTTTGGTTAATAATGCGATAACATTTGCTAATACACAATCTGGTTACTTACAAGCTACAGTAAAAGAGCCCTCAGTTGTGAAGGTTAAAGTTAACTCAAAGAAAATAAAGATAAAGAAACGGACGCCAGATCTAAAGGTGAAAGTCACTCCTTCTCTCAAAACCTATTTTAGAATTCTGCCTAAAACAATAATCTTGGCAGACAATAAAATGGACGGGCAAAAAATTACCCATGAGAAAGGTAGCACAGAGCAGGCTGTAGCTTGTGAAGACTTGGGTACGGCAGGCGGTGGGGATTGGAGTAAGGATGTATCACCAAATAGGTATCAAGTGCTGGCATCACTTTCTTCAGAGGAGAGTGGCGCTGACAAGCAGCCTGTAGCAGAGGAGAGGCAGGATTTAACAGAACAAACAAACTCCAAGGCCAGCGGCAAGGGCCCTGAGCAGAGGCCAAAGCAGGCGGAGAAGGAAGACCCGGCTATCAGAACTCTCCTAATGGCTCTGACTGCCGAGATTAAAAATAGATTTGAGACTTCAGAGGAGAACCTGAAGGAGATCAGACATGCTTGCAAATCTCTTGAGAAAAAGATAGACGACCTTAGCTATAGGACAACAACATTAGAAGGTGAGGTTAAAGAGCTCCAAGAAAAGGTACAGGCAAATTGTTCTGAATTAGAAAAATTAAAATCAGAGGAGAAGGTGCAGCAGGACGGAATGGAAAGGATGGAAAATTTCCAAAGAAGGAACAACATAAAGATTCTGAAGGTACCGGAGGGTAAGGAAGGTGAGGATATAAAGACCTTTGTGGTGAAATTGATTAAGAGGGAACTACAGATAGAAGAATCAGAGGATGACATAGCTAAAGACCTGCAATGGGTACATAGAGATCCCTTTAGGTTAAATACTAACAGGACAAAGCCCAGAAAGATTTTGCTTAATTTGTTTACTTTTTCTTTAAAGGAAAATATATTGTCAAAAGCTTTGAGCTTAAAAAGGATAGAGGTCGAGGGTGTCAAATACGAGTTTAGATCTGATGTCTCGAATGTTACCTCAAATAGGCAATGGGAACTAGGGCAAAGGATGGATGTACTCAAAAGTTTGGGCGCCATGGTTCAGCTAAGGTTTCCGGCTCATTTAAAGGCTATGCACAATAATAAAATGCTTATCTTCCACTCCACCGAAAAGGTTGATGACTTTATTAAAGACATGCAAGCAGGAAGTTCGAAACCTTAAAGCATCCTGAGTATGTGGGAAAATACTGCATTAAAAAAATTAAGATTAAAATATTTCTCGGATATGAGAAGCGAAATGACTCCTAGGGCCTTATAATTATAATTATAATTATAAATGATTCTGAATACTTAAGTTTAAAAGAATAATTACCACGCTCAGATATGAAATTTAAAGTACGCTCTGAGGGGGAACTCATATGGCTTTCAGCCATGTAGAGTTAGGGAAAGGTTTTCCACCGGGGAGGGGGGGGGACACAGGGTGGGGAGCAGTGGGAGAAAAGAAAAAAAAAGTTCCTCTGAAGCCTCTTTGATGTATATGGGGTTTTCATCCCTTTTAGTTGATATTAGGGATGGGTGAAAAGAAGGAGAGTTTCATAAAAATTCTTTCGTGGAATCTTAACGGTCTTAGGGAACGCGGGAGACGGGAAAGAGTATTACAGTACTTAAAGGACTGCCCAGCCCAGATTATAATAATACAGGAAACGCACCTAACAGAGAAGGAAGGTATGGAACTCTTTAAGTCCAAGAAATGGATTGCCCAAGTGGCATGTACAGCTCAAACAGCTGTAACTACGGGGGTAGCAATTTTAATTAAACAAGGAGCGCAAGTGAGTCTAGAGTCTTATGTTTCAGATAAAGCTGGAAGATGGTTAGTAGCTAAGGTAAGGATATTAGCCCACTTTTTTACTCTTGCGGGCTACTACAGACCAAATCAGGATGATGTTAATCCCTAGGAGAATTGATGGCTGAGCTTTTAAACTCCCCTGACCCAATCATTTTAACTGGAGATTTCAATGCAGTTCTAAATTATATCTTAGATAGATCTTCGCACAGCAGGGCATTGGTAAACCCGAAAATGTCGGGGTTAATAAAACAAATGATGGAGCAACTGGGGTTATGCGACTTTTGGCGCCAGAGAGCAGGTCCACAAAAAGGTTTCACCTTCTATAACAAAAAATATAGACATCAGTCGAGGATAGACTATTTCCTCATTGATAGTAAAATAAAAGATGAGGTTCACCGAATTGACCATGTGGGAGCTCACTTGTCTGACCATTTGGCAGTGACTCTCCAATTGAAGATCGGTGAGGTGGCTGCTCAGTCCAGGTGGACCTTAGATCATACAATTCTGCAGGATGAGGGAGTTATAGAAATGCTGAGCAAAGAGACGGAAGAAATTTTTAAATACAACTGGGGCTCGGCTACTCCGGGTGTGACCTGGGATGCTTATAAGGCCTTCTTAAGGGGAAGATTAGGAGCACTGGCTGCAGGGAAAAGGAGGAGATACTATGAAGCGGTGTCAGTACAGGAGGAACAGGTCCGCTCTCTAGAAAAGGATATAATCGACCCAGGGATAGAGGAAGTGGTTAGGGTAGGGCTGTTGCAGGAAATAACGCAAGTAAAGTCCAATTTAGCAATAGTTCTAGAAGACAGGGCAAGGAAAAGGTGGGGGGCCAGCCAATTAGCTCATTTTGAGTATAGTGAAGGGTGTAGTAAGTTGCTGGCCTGGAAGGCGAAAAAAGAGCAAGTGAGGAACCGAATAGATCAGGTCATATGTAAACAAACTGGGGCCCTGATTGGAGATAGGAGAGGGATAGAGCAAATTTTTCACAGCCACTTCAGTAAAGTTTACTGGGAAGATCTAGAGTCAACGGAAGAAGAAATAAAAGAATGGCTAGGACAAGACTGTGTAAACCCCCTTTCACCAGATAAAGTTGGGATTTTGAACAGGGAAATGGATATTGGCGAAATAGGGATGGCAATTAGACAGCTCAAGAAGGGAAAGGCTCCTGGGCCCGATGGTTTGCCTCAAGAAGTTTATAAGGCCCTGGGCGATATGCTAACTCCCATTTTAGTGAGGTTATTTAATGACCTGTTTATCGGAGGTTCCGGTACGCCAGCATCCTGGAAGGAAGCCACTATTTCTTTAATTCTGAAGCCAGGAAAATGTCCCAAAAATTGTGACTCTTATCAGCCAATTTCGTTATTAAATAGCGACTATAAGATCTACGCTAAGATCTTGGCCGATAGGTTGAATGGGTTAATGGCTGAAATGGTACATGATGATCAGAAGGGGTTTATACGGGGAAGAGCTCTAAAAGATTTAACTTATGCACTGGTTGGCTCAATAGATCTGGCCACGGCTTACAAGCTCCCTCTGGCCGTAGTGGCTTTAGATGCCACAAAGGCTTTCGATTGGGTAAATTGGGCCTATCTGAAAGCTGTGGCAAAGTTCTCGAATCTGGGGTCAAATTTCTGTAATGCCCTGGCGGATATCTATGAAGCTCCAGAAGCTAGAGTTTTGGTCAACGGCTCTCTAACTGATCCTGTATGCATCACTAGAGGCACGAGGCAGGGCTGTCCTCTGTCACCGCTCCTTTTTAATCTCTATATAGAGCCTTTAGCCAGGAAAATCAGGGAAGATCCTGTCATTCTACCTTTTAAGTACAACGTCTGGAATAAAAAACTGGGTCTATACGCGGATGATATTCTCATCTATACCACAAACTTACAAGACACCCTATCTCGTATTATGTCTTTGACGACCGATTTTGGAAGGATTTCGGGTTATGAGATCAACAGGGGAAAGACGGAGATCATGACCTGGAACTTAGATGCAGGAGGTGTTGTCAGGAAAGGTGAAATGAGATATTTGCGAGTTATGATATCACAGGACATTAATAAAATCACTAAAGTAAACTTTGAGAAAGTTAAGAAGGAGGTCTGCAAACTCCTGAAGATGTGGTCCCACCTTCAGTTATCTCTTGTGGGACGGGTCAATTTAGTTAAAACGATAGTCCTCCCGAAGTTTACTTTTCTCTTTGACACAATACCCCTGCCCTTCGAGAAGGAATGGCTAAAGAAGATGCAAAGCCAAATTAGTACTTTTATTTGGTCGAACAAAGGTCCCAGAATAGCGTGGAAAAAACTGAGAAGGAGGGTGGAGAAAGGAGGCCTGGCATTGCCAGATCTGCTTTTCTATTCCTGGGCCTTCCTTCTAAAGAATGGGAGAAGTTTGTTTAGTAGCCCAAGTACAACCAAGATGAGAGGCATGTGGGCCATGATGTCAAGTCTAGAGCCAGGAGGCAAACAAGGGTTTTTGTTTAAATACGCGGACCCGAAGTACTTTAAAAAAGTTAGGTTAAAAACTTTAAAAGGATTGGCTGAGATATGGTATAAGGTCAGGAAAGTTTTGAAAATACCATATCATAGTTTGCTGGCTCCTATGTGGGACTCACCGGGCTCTCCGGGATGGACGAAAGATGTTCTTGCAAGACCACTTCTTAAGGCAGGCTTAACACGTTGGGAGCATATAATCTTAGAAGGTGAACTGATCACATGGGAAGTGTGTAGTCAACAAACAGATCACCAATTATCCAGATTTAAATACCTTCAAATGCGAAGCTGGTATCAGGCCTCGGAAACAAAAATTGGGAAACAAAATGATCTGGAAACCCGATTGATGCAAGAGACTGTATTCAAAAAGGAGCTGGCTGCTATCTATTGGCTGATGATCGATCTGGAGGACGGAGATTTTACTTTGCCAACGGAACTGTGGGGAAGATACTTGCCGGAGGCATCGCAGGAACATCAATGGCAAGTATCAATGAACATGCTATTTAAAATAGTTAAGCCTGCATACCTTAGAAGAAATCATCTCTTTTCCATCCACAGAGTTTACTGGTCCCCCCAGAGATTATCAAAGTTTGGGAGAGGAGGTGAAGTCGCCTGCCCGAAATGTGGTAGTATGAAAGAGGACGACGTTCATATGTTTCTGGCCTGTCCAGAAATTCAGATTTTTTGGAGAGACTTGAGTACGGCTTTGTCTGAATTTATGGAGATTAATATCGAGGTAAGCTTTATGCTTGTCATTTTTGGGCATGTGGAATCATTGGTTAAGATTACAAAAAAATCAGGCAAGGCTGATCTTCTATTGTATACTATTGGCACGTAGGGAGATTTGTAAACAATGGGTGGCGCAGCCCCTCCTAGTTTTGATAATTGGATGCTAGACATGTTGGGTTTCAGAAACCACGACTTTTGGCTCCCGATGCTTGAATGGTGTGATAAATAAGTGCTAGTAATCAAAAAACAGGGGTCCGATGATTAAGCCTTTTATGCCTCTACTGGTATTTCTGTCTCCCCTCCTGGTTGGGAGCGGATGAAAAGCGACAAAAGGCAAACCACGGAAGATGGAGATTCAATCCGAGGGCGGAATAGTTTGTGATCTCTAAATCTTTCTCCCTTGTTTTTTCTCAGCACATGGGGTTAGAATACTCCATTCAAATGTGCAAGAGAAAGAGAGTATACTCTCTCTAAAGAGGCAAATGAGGACAAAAAACAAAAAAAAGAGATTTCAGTATATGGAAAACTCGAGGGATTTTGGCACTCAGCAATCCTTCCAGCATAAAAATCGGCGAGCAGCTCGACAAGCCTGTCCCTAGAGGCAGGTTTAAATTTTACTTTGTCATACTGCGCTTGTTACATTCCAGGTGCTTACAATTTTTCTTCAGGGCTAGAAGGGAATCATTAAACCAGGGAGAAGGGGTCTGAGCCTTCTGCCCAATAATGGGAGTCATATGAAGTAGAGAGTCAAGAGTAGAACATATCTATTTGTCAACAGCAGCAACATTATCCTCTGATGGACCATTTAGCACAGGAATATCATTCTACAGGTGGGAGTAAAAAGCTGAATGATTCAGTTTGCCCAATCTCCTAGCAAATGTCGGAGGCCTAATATGAGATTTGAGAGCCTCTTGAACCCATAGAGATATTGGAATGGCCAGATGACCCGACCATATCAGAGGGATGGGAGAACCTTCCTCAAGGAAATGTAGAATGGTGAATATAGGATTGAGTATATGTCCGACTGCATGTGTTGGATCGCCAACAAGAAACGAAGCCTAGCCAATGTTAAAATCATCAAAATGAATATTAAAATCTCTCAGTATGCTAAAATGGCATATTTGAATGTAGAAAGGGGTAAAGTCTCAGCTTATAAAGAACACCACCTTCCTGTCAGGCAAGGGGAGGCGATAAATTAAGGAAGCAGAGAAAGAGAAGGTCTTAGAGAGATGTAAAAAGAAAACCAGGCCTTCGAATTCAGTAACATCAAGGCTTCTATAACACATTCCAACTTGTCCTTAAAAATAATAGCAATTCCCCCCCTGTCTGACCAGTCGATACTCATTCGGGAGGGCTATTGCAATACCAGGGGAAGAGTACTCTTTCAACCAAGCCTCTGTTAAAAAGAATGTGTCAGCCTTATAACACATTAAGAAGTTGAAAACCTCCAAATGATTCCTAACAAGAGATCTGCAATCCAAACTATAAAAATGGTACATAGCTTGCCTGTGTTGAGTGAAACCCTCCATGAGATGGTCACCCTTAATTTGTATCTCTGGTGAAAAACCACACAGCTGGCAGAGAAATCGAATGAGTGTAAGGTCAATGCTGTTCAGGCAATGGGATGGCATGTCAAGTCAGAGAGACCGAATATGATCTGCTGAGTAGATACGCCTCACTGAGTTATAAGCACCAGAGTTACTGGTCCCTGGGCCGATTTGTAAGTAGACGCGCTTGCCTTTGGTGCTCCTTTGGTGCACCAGCGGCACATCTGCGCATTGCCTCTTTTTGTGTGGGTGTTGGGACTTGTGATGATCAACATAGAAAAGAAGACTAGACCAGAAACAAAGATGGCTGCCCAAAAAGGGTTAGGAATTGCTCAATTTAAGATGTATGGTTCGTATCACTGTGAAATGCTAATAAGTCTATCCATTTCTTTTGCCCTTTCCTTACTCACTTGTTGCATTTGTAAACCAGTATTCTTCGGTTTGTGATTCGCAAAACATTTGTACATTAGGCCCCATAGTTGCTTTTCTCACTTGCACGCTAACACAACAAACATTTGCAAAGCAAATAAGTCTTAATTGAATTTTGAATAACGACTGAACTGTTATAAAAAGCCTGCTGCTTGGAAAACAAATACATTCTATTCTGTATAAATTGCTTCCATGAAATAAACAATTTATTATGTGATGATTCAGTGTACTTTTGAGACATAAAATAGTCCCTATACACTACAATGCAAGCACTGCATAGCAGATAGAATGATACACTAAACACTCAATAGCTTGAGGTAAGAGGTAGTACTGCTCTGCAGCGGAGCCAAGCCCAATCTATACATATTTGTAATTAATGGTAAAATTATGACTTGCAGACAGTTGTTCTGTCAGCCCAAACCTAAAAAGGAGATATAGCCCATAACCCATACCTAAAGGAGAAAATGACATTTAGAAAACAAGTGTTAAGAGGAACCCGGTCGAATATTTTGCAAACGTGCCCTGTGTTATCTAAAGTGATGTACGTTTCTTCTTTAATTCTTTTTTCACGAATGTCAGACAGCAGGACACATTTCTTGAGGTGTACAAATTATAGAAAAAGTGACTTTCTCGTTTTCTCTTTTTGTTAAACTTCACAATACTACACAATGTGGCGATTTTAAAAATAGATGAGACATCTTCGCCCCATCAAGTTTTGTTGCTGATAAGATACCTCAGAGAGGAACATCTGTATTGAAAAAGAGCAGGGTCATACAAGTGATAAAACCTAGCAGAGCAAGACTGTCAACCAACCTTGAAATTGTAATTTTTGACTAGTTCTTGAAATTGGATTACATTTTTCCAAAGAAAGGTTCTTTTTTAATTCAAATTGAAGGGCAGAAGACCACTCAAGGTCACTCACTTACCAAAGACTGAAATATAACAACAATCTTGCTGTCTGTTCTGCTGCAAGCCTTCATTTATTAAAACCCATTTACATTTACGGTGAGTGACATGTTACAGTGCTAAATGCGCCTCCGCTAAACAGGCTTACTATTTCGTGCTTCAATAGAAGCGTTTATAATAAATATAGAGCTGTTTAGTTAATTCACCATTCTATAATATTTATCCCAGTCAAGTCACTTCTAAGTACAAGTGAAATTCATTACAATTTCTATATATTTTTTTCACACCTCTATATATGGACTCCATAACATTTTCATTTGTGCCGAGTATGAGTGGCACTGTTTTCTGATTTGAAACATGGTACATGCCTAATGCTGCTACAATTATCCATGGAAGCATATTACAAGCATAATAATGAGATATGCGCTGTTAGAACTCCATCAACACAAGTATCGGACACCAAAATAATTACCCCGCACACCAAACTGAACAGCAGATAACTATAGAATGGCATGCAACATAAAGGTTTTTACATCACAAACATCACCTATGAACATAAAAATGTTTCTTTTGTGTGCTTCTAAATGATAAATCCTAATTGGCCTTTTCCATTTGAGCAAGTCTAGGAAAGGAAAATTGAAATTAGAGATGAAATGAGGGTCAGAGAAGGTGTCAAGAAAAAATGTTGCCACTGAAGTGTAATTATTTCCTACTAGGAATACAACAAATTATTTTGTGGAGAGAACACAGGATTGATGAAGAATCCTCAGTTGTTATTTAATGGTACACTTTGCCATGTTTATAAAGCTCAAGCTAAATATATAATAACCAAGCCAAAGAATGATAAACAATAATTCTAGGAGTCATACATTATTCACGGCTGCATTCTTTTATGACGATATATTTCATATATTTTATGACAATTGTATATTTCGAAGACAATGGATATTTCTTGTATTTTATGACAATTATATAGTTCGAATACAATGGATATATACATTTCTTTCATATTGGACTGTTTAACTAAACTTAAACTGTATTTCATCATTATGTTATTGCTAAAACAAATTATGTTAGCTTTATTTAAAAGTCCTCTCTTGTATTTTGGATGACAATGCAAACAGCCTTTCTTTTTAGTATTAATTTATATAGGGATGATAATATTTGCATTGAGAATCTATTCTTACTTTTTTCAAAACATTTAAAAATTGTACAGTACCATTAACTGAGGCCGTTCCTGCAATTGTGTTAACATGTTTCACCCATAGGTTAAATACTGGCTTCTTCAGGACAAACAAAAGGGAACTGCATTCAAAGATGATAATATTTGCAAAATGTGGTTACTAACATGTACAGTCCATTATATATCTACGATATTCAGGGCTCTCTTACTTTCATTTGGCTTATTTGTAGCACCGCCATTGTAGTAAATAATTGATCATGTACCTCTTGGATTCTTTTTTAATATAATCTGCTATAAGAGGCAAATGGAGAAGGAGCCAGGACAACGTTCAAATCCGCCCTTGGGCACCACCAAATGATTCACACCACCAAACGTACCGCTATGGTGGATCCCATCAATGGCAGCACCAACAGCAGCAAATAAATCTTTGCCATTGTGAAAGATTTCACATCACCATCGGCCACTTCCAACTCGATAACCCCCTTGCAGGACTTCTGAGACAATCTCTCCCTATTCTCTAGCAACAAAATCACCACCATTTACAGAAACTTCAGCCTGCAACCAGACCTGGCAGACCTCGTTAAATGTCCCCCGATCTTATCCAAAGAACTAATGCTAACCACATGGATCATCATCACCCCAGAAGAAACTGATGCCACCATGAAATCCATCTACTCAAGGGCCCCATCGGACCCCTGCCCTCACCACACCACCTCCAGAGGACTACAACCCATCAGCACCATGATCAGACCCATTCTGAAGGCATCCACCTCTTCTGTGACCTTCCCAGATGTGTGGAAACAGGCAACTGTCCTCCCATTGCTGAAGAAACCCTCTGCAGACCCTTCAACGCTTGCCAACTACACACCGATCTCCGTTCCATTCCCAGCCAAGGTCTTAGAGAAAATCACAAATAAACACCTTATTGAATACCTCAACCACAACCAACTCCTCAACAACACTCAGTCTGGCTTCAAAACCGAGCACAGAATGGAAACTGCCCTTATTGCTGCCATGGATGACATCCGCATGATTCTGGACAGAGAAGACACAGCAGCAGTCATCCTCCTAATCCTCCGGGATTCTCTGCAGCATTTGACAGTCTCCTACCCCATCCTCACCCAGCAGCTTCACAACATCAGAATTCAAGAACATGCACAGTGTTGTTGCATAGAGTACAGTGGGATAGAGTTGGGAGGTATGTCGTACAGTGGAGTGGTGTGTGGTAGAGTGGAGTGGCCTTGTCGTGTCATACAGTGGAGCTGCACAGAGTGCTGTAGCATGGAGTGCAGCATCATAGAGAGGAATGGAGTGGTGTGTGATAGAGTGAAGTGGTATGTCAAAGAGTGGAGTTGCATGCTGTACAGTGAAGTGGAGTGGCATTTGGAGAGGGGAGTAGAGTGGCGCACAGTGGAGGAAAATAGAGTGGAGTGTTTTAGAGTGGAATGGTGTTAAGTGGAATGGCGTGTCATAGTCTAGAAATGAGTGGTATGTCATAGAGTGACAAGTCGCTCAGTGTCTTAGATTAGAGGGGCGTAGAGTGGAGAGGCATAGAGTGGAGTAGCATTTTGCACAGTGGAGTGGGATGTCACGGAGTGGAGTGGAGTGATGTATCGTAGAGTGTCATAGACTGGAGTTGAGTGGCGTAGAGTGGAGGGCACAGAGTGGAAAGTGGAGTGGCATACAGTGGAGTGGCATGTCGTAGAGTGGTGTGGCATGTCATAAAGTGGAGTGGCATCTCATAGAGTGGAGTGGCGTGTCGTGCAGTGTAGTGGAGTGGTGTATCATAGAGTCTACCAAAATAAGAGGGACGGAGAGGGCTTGAGGAGGTACAACGTACATGCCCTACATACAGTTCACAAGAAAAAAAAAGAAAAAAAAGAAAAAAGTACGAAGTTTCTATGTGATGTATTAATCACTCGAAAGGTAAGAGTTTTAGAGGTGTTACAGGTAAAGAGGAGGATGCAGCGGAGCGGGGTAGGTCGACCGTCTGGCTCCAAATGGGAGTAGAGACACCACTTACTGTGTCTTTTTAACTTCGTTGCAACTGATGAGGCAATATCCGAAACCTAAATAGGTTACCTCATTTCCCAAGGGAAATGTCCCTGAGGGACTACTAGTGGTAGGTAGCGTTGCACCTTGCCACCTATGTGTAGATAGTTTTATTTTTCTTCACACGGTCCTGAAGAATCGCTAACGATCACTCCTTGACAACAAATAGCGAGAAACATGTCGACCATTTGGGACTTGAGTGCATTTTTTGTCGCAATATAACAAAAAGAGTCACCCCTCCATATTTACTTTTAATCAGGTCGGGTCCCTCGCTGAATAAATTTATCACAGAGGATTCCCTTACCTGTTTTATCATCACTTTACACATCTACACTCATTCTGGCCCCACACACCCACGGCACCCATACGGCGAGGAACAGAAGATCTCCGAAAAAGAGCCCCTTTAAGGGTGCCCGTCGGGCATTGCAGCGCCGGCCCGACGAGGAGCAGGCTCAAATGATGAAGCATGACACCTAGCTTGCTGGGTGTGTGAGGGCCCTAGTTCCGACAGGGTGTATCATAGAGTGTCATAGACTGGAGTAGAGTGGCATAGAGTGGAGGGGCATAGAGTGGAATAAAGTGTTGTAGAGTGGAGTGGTGTAGAGTGGAGTGACATGTCGTACAGTAGAGTGGAGTGGCATCTCATAGTACATTACAGTGGAATGGCGTGTTGTGCAGTGGAGTGATGTGTCATAGACTGGAGTGGCGTAACATAGAATGGAGTGGTGTGTGCTACAGTGAAGTGGCATGTTGTAGAGTGGTGTATATCGTTTTAAATTTTTTTTCCATAAGTACCTTGGTACTTCCTGGAGGCTTTCGAGGTAGTACCGGGGTACTCCGTAAACTTTTTTAAAGCATATAATACACTAAAAACACTTTTCCCTAATTTTACTGAACTTTGTAAAGTGCCTCATGTGTTTCTATACATTGTAAAAACACTATTTACCTAGCTCACCCGTTCAAACCCAGAACAAAATCTAAGGCCCTGATTACAAGTTATTGGCGGAGCGGTGACGCAGCGATGGAAACCGCCGCGCCACTGCTCCGCCAAAGCTTGCACCACCTGCCCGGCAGATTACGACTTTTTAGTAGTCTGGCAAGCCGGAGGTGTGGCAGTCCCATGTCGGTGCCTCTTTTAAAAGTGGCGATGCCATTAAAAAGGGCTCCGCAATGGGACAGCACTACAAGGTTCCTGCACAGCATGGACTCGAAAGTCTATGCCGTGCAGGAACCTATCTGCATACACACAGGGGGGCACATGTTATGCCCCCCTGTGTGCATCCACATATGTTTGAGGCACAGGGGGGCCCTGTAGGGCCCCCTTTGTATCCTCTCCACCAGGGTTTTCAGGGCGGTGGAACCGCCATGAAAAGCCTGGCTGAGAGGAACTCGCAATATGCTTGGCTGGACCGTGGCAGTCCCGCCAAGCATATTGTGACCTCTGACTGTTGCTCCTACTCCAGGGAATGGCTGTTCCCTGGTGGAGCTGTCGGTCCCAGGGCGGTCCGACTGCCCGAGTTGTAATCAGGCGGGCGGACCATCGGTGCAGCGTTGCCTGGATCCACCACCACTGCTCCACGATGAGTCTGGCTGTCCTCAGATCGCCAGACTCGTAATAGGGCCCTAAGTGTGGTGTAAACAATATGGCTGCCTTTTTATTTTGTAAGGGGTGGCAGCCAATAATATTGTGTTTTATCATTGCCATGTACATCGCGAAATTACCGCTGTATACTGTAGTCCAATAAATCACAAATTTTTCGTTCCTGAGTTTAGAACTACTGAACCAATTCATATTAAATGCCAAAAAGGATCCTTTCCACCCCTTAAGCTTTATTCCTAAAAATTGTGTCATGTCAATCCATTCAGCCATTTTGTCGCTACATCTTATACAAAAGTCTAAGGAAAATGCATTAAGGGAAAAATATTCAGTGTTTGGATTTGTTGCTGATAAATCAGGGTGCAGATTTGTACCCCTAAGTCGACCACACTTAACAATTTATTCAAATTTTCTAAAATCTGGTATAGCTGAAAAGTCTGTGACTATGAATGTTTTAACTAAGACCATTAAAAGTAGCATGAATGTGACTGAACAAGAGAAAGACCAAGCTGATGTTCAAAGGATCTAAAACTGAATAAGTTAAGCAACATAAAGCAATCTTATTATCCAAAAAGGTAAACACTCTAGTACTTTACTTTGATAAGAGCTAACCTTGGAATTCTAGACCAACCACTTAACCAAGATCTGTGGAGTCCATGTATAGACTTTCGCCATCTTGAAAATGCCCTGACACAGGGGCCCAGATTTATTAAGGTTTTGCATCGCCCTTGCACCACGCAAGAGGATGCAGGGTGATGCAAAACCTAGAATGAGATTTATCAAGCCATGCAATGCCACCTTGCATGACCTTGCCTGGATTTGCAAATGTGGAGTAAAGCAACACAGCGCTAGCCGCTACCCTGCATTACTGTGCATGGTGGGGGTGTTAGATAGGTGGTGTTCCCATTCATCCACCCATGTATTCTGAGGTAGTCCCAAATTTACCAACAATGGTAAACCTGGGAAACCATTAGAATTGTACGTCTTCCCTTCAAAGGCACAACAATAAGAAATAGCTTTGTTTCTCCATGTTGCTTTCTCTTTCTAAGTGTACTGCATTCTGCAGCACACTTAGAACGTATAAAATGCCTCTAAGCATTGTTTTTGTGCAGGATGATGTCCCTTCCTGCACAAAATCAATCTTGCCTGTAACTCGGACATGTTTGCTCCATGGTCCAAGGGTGACTCCACTGGCGCAAGGCTGTAGTTTGTGTGCCAGCACAGGCAGAGGACAGGTAAGCGCTATATCCTGATAGATATGGTGCACTCTTGACTTTTCCATTTTAGGCAGTGCAGCATTTTGTTGAATGAAAAAATGTTAAAACTGGCCCCTGGTATTTTGGGCATTTTTGCAATAAGGCAAACAGGCACTGCTGAAAGAATTAGTAGGGATGGTTGCAGAAAGTTTTACCCCATTGGTTCAGGAGAGCCCAGGAGACACCCACTCCCACTACTTGGAGCCAGGAATGACTGTGACATCTGAAATCACCAGGACAGAATATTTTCTGGACCTGTGGAAGGTCAGAGGAGGACTAGACCATCTATCTGTGACCTGAGACGAGCCTTAAAGGACTGGATCTGCTCTCGCTTGTACCCAGAAGAAAAAAGTGGACTCCAAGTATCAATTGGCTGACCTGCTGTGTTGCAACAGTGACAAAATAAGCTGCAAGAGGCCTTTTCCGTAGATTACCCAGCTGACCCGTGGCAACTGGACCTGGACTGGAGCTTGCTGGTGACCTATGGTGGATTGAGCCCTTTCCCCTAAGTGTGGACCCGGAGGAGCTGGTAGCATTGAAAATGACGCAGAGGAGCAGCTTCAGAAATGATGAAAAGGCCAAGTCAGAGGGTAAAATCTTTGACTAGGAGACAAGCCTAGTTGGTGTATCTGACCTGTGCTACATTGCATTTTGCCTGAAATTGTCTCGGTCTAGCGCCACCAGAGACTATTATTGGCACTTAGCCCTTTTGGTGATCTTTCTACATATAATTTTAATAATTTGTATAATTTAGTTTAATACATTCTAATCTACTTTCCCTAATACAGTTTGGGATTCTTATTGTTTGGCATTTTAACTTTATTACTGTTTTGGTACTGCGTAAAAACTTTGCACATTGCTGCAACTATGGAGTCTCAGCTAATTGGTCATCCCAGAACAGTGGTACCTGGCATGGTTCTGCGCTTCCTGAATCTCAGGAGAAGCTGCATAAACCTCACTTCTGTGGGCTGTGAGTTTCACTTACCTGGGAATTCCTTCCCTCATTTTCTTGGGCTCCTAGCTACACCTTCTTGCTCATTCAGCTCCAAAACGACAATCATCTGCCTGAGGGTTTACAACTAACGTAAAGCTGCTCCACAGTTAGTCAAGTTCAAATTTTTGTTCCTGTTTCTTTCCCTTTTCCATCATGACTGTTTCATCCTTAATTCCTTTCTGGTTTCCCAATCTTTTGTGTGATCATGTCACCATTATGATAAAGAGAAAAATAGCTATCAGACTTCCTCCTAAAGAAAAGCTAAAGAAAACCATCAAAAACTCAATTTCAAGAAAAAACTCAAAAGATAAACAAATTACAAAAAAACCTAAAGAAATTCTCTCACAAGACAAGCTACCCATATACGTCTGTAGACTGTGATAACCAAACATCAGTACAAGTTAACACCCCTAAAAAGAAAAACAAATATCAAAAATGCAGAAAAAACTGCCCATCAAACTCTGACGAGGGAGCAGAGGAAATGAGGGTAGATATTGAGGAAAGGGAAAATATCAGGGATTGAATGCCACCCCACATGTCCCTACCTCCCCTACAAATGAGCCTCCATTTTGGATGGCCAGAACATACCCTTCCATTGCAAACCCTGGCATTTTTTAATCAATAGCAAGTTAAACAAATTCCTGACCCAATTGAAAATGAACAAATCACAAAAAGACCTAAAGAAATTCTCTCACAAGACGAGCTACACTATATTTCGGAAAACTGAATAGCTAAACATCAGAAAAAGTTAACAACTCTAGAAAACAAAACAAAAATAAAAAGTCCGGAAAATACTGTCCATCAAGCTCTGACCACAGGAGCAGTAAAGAGGAGGGTAGATTTCAAGGGATGGGAAACTATCAGGGATCAATACCATCCCACATTTTTCTACCCCATCACAGATGAGCCTCTGTATGATATTCAGGACTATCATACCATTTTCAATCAAGACCCAACAAAGGATGTAATTACTGTGATCAAAAAGAAAGCTGATGAGGTCTCTGAAAAGAAGTGTATTACCAAAGAAAAGTTAATAATCACAAATCTACTAGGACACCACACTTCTATACCATTCCAAAAAATACACAAAACCATCAAGGTCACACCTGGGATGCCTGAAAGCCACTAGGATCTGGTCCATTCTGGAACAATTATCACAATTTTCTGACGACTTTTTAAGACCACTTGTGAGTGATATGCCATCCTACATTAAAGACACCAAATATATTCTTAATTTAATTACATTCCTTTGAATGATGCAACAGAATTACTTATTAGATTAGATATATAAACTTTCCATGAAAGCATTCCACAGGAAGAGGCACTAAGGGGCAGAGAAGGACCCATATAAAATACAAATTGTGAATCTCCCACACCTGACAATTTGTAATTGATCTTGAAAAAACTTTGTTAACAAAAAACCTCTTGGATTTCGAAGGGACAGTATACCTGCAAGCATATAGTACTTCCATGGTAAGTACCTTTGATGTCAGCATAGCATGTCTTTATGTTCACCACTTTGAATTGGACCAACTATTATCTAACCAACCTATAATTGTGGCAGCGGTATTCTAACAACACTTATACCATCTGGGAAGGTGATGGGGAAAAAGCTGAAGAACTCATTCCCTGATTCAACAATGGAAGCCAGTATTTGAAATCTACCATCACTATCTCAAACATCGAAAAACTCTTTTTGGAGTTTCTTCTCTTTTGTAACAAAAGCCAACTTGAAACAGATGTGTGCCAAAAAAAACCGACAATAATAGTCCCTTGTTTTTTAACAATTTTCATCCACGATATTTATATGAGAATCTACTGTTTGTTCAATTTTTAAGATTGCTATGTATTATTCCTTCATCGATGACTATAACAAACAGGTTAACATTCTATTCAACAAAATGAAGGACAGGGACTATCTCTCACTGTCCCCCACATATCATATATCTGTGAGAAAACAAGCAAACGAGCTAGTAACATTGTTTCTAGCCTGTGTCCTTGTTTTCTCAGTGATAGCATAGCGCTCCTTGAAACACACTCAAGAGAAAACTGCGATCGATTGATCTGTGTAACAAGATGAAAATCACTGTCCAATAAAACCCTGAATATTGCAAACCAACATTGGTGAATTCTGACTTTCAATAAGTAAAATTTGGAAAAAATAATATTCTTTTTTATAAGAAGTTCAAACTTATGGGATCTATTAGTGAACACAAGGCATTGTAGACATAAGCCAATAACAGACACAACATTATGGGGCTTACCACGGGTTTCGGATCACTACTTATGTGACAACTGTAGTGTCAAAACTAGCAAAAACAACAGATTTAGGTTTACCAACACCTTGGACACTCAACAAACACACAATGTAATTCTGAGAATAACGTGCATCTCGTTACATGCCAGTGCCACTTAAGATATGTAGGTATGGCCACCAGAAAAATAAAAACACGAATACCTGAATATAGAAGCAATATCAGATATAGGAGAGCTACAACACAGCTTACAAATCACCTCCTTGAAGCTCAGTCCACCATGAATTTTCTTTATTGGGAAGTAATTCAAAACCACTGGATATCTAACAAACATAATATATCCCAAAACCTCTTTCTTCTTTCTGGAAAAGGAATAAAGATGGATACAAACCTGGAACCCATGTCAGGGGCCTAAACAATGACAGTATGTAGAACTTACTTAAGTCTTGAAAAGCAGTGATATTCAGCTTTACAAATAATGAGTGCAAAGAGATGAACATCTTAGAGTGTCTTTTAAGTCCACAATACGTATATTTAACAGTATTACATAACTAAGTTTACACCACTGATAAGGCTTTCATAATTCAGCGATGTCACTATTTAGGAAACAACAAAGAAACTTTGTTGGAGTGTGGTGTATTGGTAGTGATAAGTAGGGACCTACCACTAGTAATAAAGCCACAAACAAAATAAAAGGTTCAGTCAGGGTCCCAATAAATTATTCCCTTGCTCAACCCTTGGTAGCTGGCAACGAGCAGGCATGCTTAACTTAGGAAACAGATATGTAAAACATTTAAAAACAACAATACATTAAAAAAGTAAGAAACAATACACAGTAAAAATCCAACACCACTTTTTAACAATAGGTTATATTTTTATGAACAAATAGACACCAACACAACAAAAATCCAATGTAGGGAATCAGAGATAAGAATTTTTATAGAATAAACACTTTCTAGTGCTTAAAAGCCCAAAGCGCTCTTTTGGGACATCTGGTCACACTTGACCAGGACAAAGTCAAAGTTTGAGGCCGACCGCGATGGAGCTCAGGTCAGATACACTAAGCGGGAGGCCTCGGTCAAAATTTTACCTTCTCACTTAGTTGTTTTTCTGGAGCATTTTCTCTTGACGTTGAGAAAGGCTCCTCAACGGGCCGGGTTTTGAGTCAATGACTGTTGCTTGGTTCAGTGCAAGTGTAGGAAGCTGGCTCTGTATATACTATACCAAAGTGAGGTATAGTGTGCACAGAGTCCAGTGGAACCCAAAAGGTAGGCAGAGGTAAAAGTAGATAGAACCTTACTCTCTATTTGGGGTGGTGTGGTCGAGCAGTAAGGCAGTAACAGAGGACATTGTTAAACATTTGTTGTATACCCTCAGTCAGCAAATATATTCACACACTCAAAGACTGAACTTCAGACCAATTGTTTTTGTATAAAAATATTCTTTTAGTTATTTTATTTTCTAGAACCAAGCAAGCCTGGCACAGGTAAGCAATAAATACTTTACAGTAGTAATGCAGTTTGTAAACAGTTTGAATTGTATTTGTATATGTACTTTGTTTTGACTTACAGTATTGTTTCAGAGAAATGCAATGCTTTGTAAATGCAGTACATAGACTTGAATGGACTTTTCAGTAAAATACCAGGTAAGTTACTTTTTGGATTACTTTTCTTACTCAGTGTAGTATACCTGGATACTACACTGGGACATTTCCTGTAAACAGGTAAGTAGAAGTGTTTTTGTTAAATAGTACAATTTTAAAGAATTTCTTTAGGTTTTCAAACTCCACACTTAAAAACTTTTCCAAGAAAAACAGTCAATGTTATCCTATGGAGGAAAATAGTGTTATCGGTTTTAAGGTAAGTATTCGGTAGTGGGAGTTGAGTTTCTGGGTGTAGACTCAGGGGTCCCCCAGGGTCAGGGATGCACTCTCGTTACACCCTCAGCGGCACTAGGATGGCCGGTTGCAGAGTGCTGAGGCCCAATGTTATCCAATGGGGGATAGGGGGCCTCCGGTTGGTGGCTGCTGACGAGCAGGCTACTTGGTTGAGGGAGCAAAGCTCCTGGACCTTAGCTCAGGGCAAATGGGGAAACAAAGTAGCACCAAAGGTGCACCCTCAGCGGCACTAGGGGGGCCGGGTGCAGAGTGCTGTTTCGACGTCGGGCGCCCTGTTGTTTGCAATGGGGAACCTCCGATTTTCAAAGGCATTGCAGGCTCGGGGACATAGGTTTTCTGGATGCGACCACCACTTCGAGAGGTAAGTTGGGATGTTGGGGGTTGGTTAGGCACCATCGGTTTGGACACCCAAGGCCGTGGGGCGTCGGGTGCAGGGGTGCCTTTTAGGGTCGGATCTTCTTACCAGCTCCTGGTCGCCGTTGGAGGGACCTTCCGGATTTAGGCTGCAGGCGTTGGCTGGAGGCTTGAAGCAGGTCACCGGATCTCGGGCCAGGATCGCTGGGAAGACCTTCTCGTGGTGTTTGCCCACTTGAGCTCGGGCCGTGGACGGCGGGTGCAGAGTGGGGCAGATTCGAGGTGTCCGGCCAGAGGTTGGAGATTAACAAATCCGGTGTTCACGGGAGACACAGTCTTTGTGGTTGAAGGCAGGCAGGTCGTCAGGGGTTTTCAAGGTTGCTGGCTGCAGGACACACCGGGATTTCGCAGGTTCAAGGTAGAGACAGGCCGGTAGGGCTGGGGACAAGTTAGTGGGCTTCTTCCTCTTGTTAGCTTCAGCACAGCTGTTCGGTCCTTCTTCTTTTCTTGTAGTTTGTTCTGGTCTGAGGAAACAAGGTTCAGGGGTGCCCCAAAATACTAGATTTAGGGGCGTTACAGGTAGTTAAAAAGGTTGGGACCAATGGGTCCCTTTCCTGGGGTGGGTACACCCCCTATTATGCCACACTCCAGTGGGAGGGGGCATAAACCTTTCCCTGGTTGGCTGAGTCCCCCATCTGCATCACCTCACCTCCCCCACCTGAGGGGTGGAGTAGGCAGAGGTGGGAACTCCCCTCTTCCTCACTTGTTTTTCCCGCTGGTTCTCCCGCCCAAAGTGGGGGTCAGAACCAGTGGGGACAAGTTGCTGAAACAGCAAGTGGCCTGGGGAAGCTCACAAAGGCGGCAAGCCTTTGAAGCTTCCCCTTCGTGAACCCTGCCCATCCTGGGGGAGGAGGCTTGGCACCTCGTCCCAGGATGTGTATTGTTTCAGGCCCCCAAGAGCAGCAGGCTCTCGACCCAGGGGTCCAGAAACATGTCTGGTGGTGACAGCTGAAAGCAGCCACTCAGCCTCGACACTAGTGGTAGGTTAGTTTTCAGGGGGCATCTCTAAGATGCCCTCTGTGTGCATTTTTCATTAAATCCCACACTGGCATCAGTGTAGATTTAATGTGCTGAGAAGTTCGATACCAAACTTCTCAGTTTTCAGTGTAGCCATTATGGAGCTGTGTAGTTCGTAATGACAAACTCCCAGCATCATATACTCTTAATGGCAGCACTGCACTTACAATGTCTAAGAATGGACTTAGACACTGTAGGGGTACAGGGCTCATGCACCTGTACCCTCACCACTCGTATAGTGAACCCAGCTAGAGGGGTGGCTGACCTATGCCAGGACAGTGGTTTGTAGGCATGGCACACAGGGATGTGTGCCATGTCGACTCTTCACTCTGTTCTGCACCAAAACATGCAGCCTGCAAAGACAGTGTATGAGTGTGAAGGTACAGGACCTCTAAGGGTGGCACAATAAGTGCTGCAGCCCTTAGAGGCCTTCTCTGGTCACAGTGCCCTGGGTACCTGTGGTACCATTTACCAGGGGGTGACCTGTGGCCAGAGATGCCAATTGGGTTTAGGCTTCAATGCAGTTTTAGGGAAAGAACATAAGCCCTGGGTACCTGATTAGCAGGAGCCCAGGGCACACTCAGTCAAAGCACATCAGCAATTCAGCAAAAAGTGGGGGCAACCATGCAGAAAGAGGGCACTTTCTCACAGCGAGGTCTCAGTAAAATCCTGAGAGTCTTGAGCTCTGGAGCTTTCAGCGGCAGAAACCTGAAATCCAGGCCGAGTCGCCGGTTCGATGTTGGCGTCTGGACTCAAATCAACGTGTAGGTCACCTTGTGGAGCTTTTTGACAAAATTCTCCAAACTTCTCAAAACTTCTAGATCTCCTTCCAGAAGTTACTTTTGGAATTTTAAAGTGTCCACAACAAAAATCCAAGGCTCTAGAAGCTCTGAGATGGTCGTTGGGATGTTGGGACTACGTTTCCACAATGCACCTGACCAAATCCTTAAAAGTCCACTAGACACACTCCAGGCTGGGGACTTCTTGGTGGAATGATGCAGGTGAGCTCTGTTAACCTGTTGCTGTAAAGGAGTCCACTCCTTAATCCTTATGAAGCCAGGCAAAGTCCTTAGGCTGTTGTTCCACATTGTGCAGCAGTTGCAGTCCTTCATAATGCAATCCTTAGGCTGCAGATCAGGGTTCCAGCAGGGCAGTCCTTTTTCTCCTTGTAGTTTCAGGCAGGGATCTGAGTTGCTGGGCAACACTCCCATATTTATCCACAGTTCCTGGGAGTCAAGCAGGGGGGCACCCTGACCAATGAGAGGCAGGGTGCCATGCAGTTGTACAACCACTCCCTCCGAAGTTTGGCATATTCTTGACCCAGAAAACACTATTCTGCCAAATCCAAAATTTAGAAATTCTCTCATGGAGGGTTAGATCTGGCTAAGCCAACCCACTAGTGTGGCTAAGTTTCCCTAACACACCCTTCCCAGCCCCTTTACTTATCTAATTACTTGGGCTCTTGTCTGGCTGGGGGTGCCGGATGTGGGGGTGAGCCTGTGCTGCCCTAAACTGTCATTCCCTCTTTGAAAACCAGTTTGGCTACTCCACCCCCATCCTGCCTTTTGCTTTGAAGCTTGCAGTTCTCCTCCCACATGAAATCTTTTGTCTCTAGTCAGGCCACTTCACACCTCATTAAGACAGTTTGGCTCAGCCTGACAGAGGCTGACCAGTCAGGGCAGGGATGCTTGCTGGAAGGCTGGATTTTGGCTTACAGAAAAGAAAGATCTATAATTTCTTTTCTGTGATAGTTATTATAAAAGAAGGCTGGATTTTGGCTTACAGAAAAGAAAATTCTATAATTTATTTTCTGTGATAGTTATTATAAAATAAATCTAACAGTGGTAAGTTGCTTGATTTATCCTAACTATCATTTTGATAATTTGAAGTATATTTTTAGCTCTTTTCTTCCAATATTTACACTTAAATAAAGTATTTTCATGTCATCCTATGGAGCCATTTTGATACAATGAGGAAAAACAACATTTGCAGTTCTTCTCTCACCAGGGCATATAAAACATCTTTTAGAATGTCACTGCTTATTGTTTCAAAGCGCCCTATCCTTGGGGCACCCAAGGAAGACCTTAGGGTTGGCTTATATGTAAAAATAAGGTTGTTTGAGACTTTGGAAGTACCTTCAATTCCAAAGTCGAATTTGTATATAATTTAAGTTTAGGGGAGGCTGGCTTTTAAAATGACAGGAGGCACCACGGTACTGCACACTTAAGTACATTAAATCAACTGGGCCTCTAGACCTACATGCCCTACCATATACTAGCGACTTACAGGTAAGCTGTCAGTACCAATTTTTGTTATACATAACTACCATGCACTTTTAATCAGACCACAGACCCTGGGTCTGATTAGCAGAGCCCAGGGCACAGTCAGAGTTAGAAAACCAGCATCTAGTATTCAAAATGGCAGCAAAAAGTGGCGGGACACTGCAAAGAGGTGCTGGTTTCTCACAAACATACACTGTTTAAACATTTCAGTAGCAGTAGTAGTATGTTTATTTCTGCGTTAGTCAGAGTTCATAGTTAAAATACACATAACAGCTTCCTCATACTAACAATACTAGCGTATACGAGTTCCATTGCATAGAATTTGCGTTTCATCTTTGTACCGGCTACCGGTAAAAAGAAGGATCGAATTCAAGGCCCTCTGTATTGCCTTTAAGGCACTCCATGGACTCGGCCCGGATTTCCTGGCGAACAAATTTCAGTGGTATCTCCCTGGTAGGGAGCTTTGCTCTGCAACTTCCGCAAATCTTGTAGTCCCTAAAGTCAGAATGGCAACTTGGGGGGGAGAAGCTTCGTGGCAGGGACAGTGAAGCTGTGGAACTCACTCCCAATAGGACTAAAGACAGAAAACAACCTCCTGGCATTCCGCAAATCCCTAAAAACCCTGCTGTTTAATAAGTAGTTGTCCTTCTTCTTGTCTCCTCCGTGCAGGCTCACACTTCAGATTTGTGCCGCCGCGCCTAGACACCTCCGGGTATTAGCGCGCGTTACAAATCCTAATTTCATTTAATTTCGTAAAAGCAACCAAATAACAGTAGATGCTAAAGGCTAGACTAAGAACAGCATCCACTTTCCAAAAAAAAGAAGAAAAGAAAAAAGAAGCCAGCAATATATTACAGTTCAGAATCTTGACAATCTCTTAATTAATTGTGGTGATTGAAGCTTAAGAATAGGATAACTATTCCATAGGGGGATGGCACAGCCCACAGTTGCACAATCCTACATCTAACAGTTCAAGCGGCTTGCAGTGTTTCCTTCTAAGCGCTTGTGAATTATCCAGGCTGCCTGTAACTTGCCCATACCATCCACAATCACTTCTCTTGTATCGGACTTAAAGATCCTGAGAGCTGCCCCAGGATACTAAGGACAAGAAAGAGACACAGTGGTTAATCTATTTATTCAGTGGTGCTTGATAAGCGTCACAAAAGAATAAAAAGTGAAAGATAGACTCAGAATGGTCTCTACATGCTGGGCACAATTTGGTAGCCCGATAGGGCTTCCCCCATCTAGAGGTAAACTGTGCTAATGGGAGCGTCCCATATCTTCATTCCAGATACAGTTGCCTGGGCAAAGAGCCTTGCATAGCATCAAGTGCAACTTCATAAAATGGCATGATCTTATGATCAAGAAATTGGTCTGTCAGGCTACCTGTCTTGCAGCTTTTGATCTTATCATCCCCAAAAGTAATCTTTACACTGATCCTTAATCAATTCTCCTGGGAACTCTCTTCTGAGTTATCCCAGAGAATTTCAAGGTCTAAAGCGTAAAATATTTTCTTTAAATACATCAGCCAAGAAATTCTTAAATGGCCCTCTGTTTTTAAACCCCCCCTCATTGCCTCCCTATAAGGCTAAAGTTCAGGGGTTGTCTAGAGCCTATGCCAAAAGACTAATGGCCTTGCCTTTATGGTGGAAGAGATTGGATTCAGGCCCATAATCCTGGAACAAGGGAAGGGAAGGCATGCTCTGTTGGAGGGTAGTAAGATGAGAGAGGAATCTGTTCACTGCCACACACAACTCAGTAATATCTGCATAGCCCCAAAGCTCGGCGCCATAGAGAGCAGAGTTTTTTGCTTCCCTTTATATATTTCTAAGGCTGGCATTAAATGGTTAGATTTTAGTTTTTTGGTCATATTAAGTATTGCTCCTGTCTACTGCTGTAGCTTGAGCGCACATCTATTGATCTCAGCATTCCAACTAAAGTTGTGGGACAGTATCACCCCAGGTATACAATGTTTTTTGCCAATTTCAGCATTGTATTGAAGGCCTGTATCCTAGTTTACATGGACCTGTAGGTGTTAAACACCATGCATTTTGTGTTGCTGACATTTAGATCTAGACAGTGATCTACAGAGAGCAACAAAAAGCGGTCTAAAATTGCTTGTAGTCCCCTAGGACTTTTAGATATGAGAAGGGTATCATCCGCAAAGAGTAGAGTGGGTATTTTACTGGTGCCAATTTTAGGAGCATGTTCAAAATGGGGGTCTCTAGTTGGCAGGTCCAAGCCTGTCCAAGTAGGAACCCTTCTTCCTAGTCAGGATAAGGGGGCCACACTTCTAAAATAACCCCTGCTTACCCCCTTGGTAGCTTGGCATGAGCGGTCAGGCTTGTCTCAGAGGCAGTATGTAAAGCATTTCCACATAACCAGCAGTAATACAGTGAAAAAACTACAAAAGGACACAACATCACTTTTAGAAAAATATCCAATATTTTATCTGTACAAAACAAGAACAAAAACAATAAATATCAACCATAAAGTTCTTAGAAATATCAATAAGCAAAATAGACTTAAAATACAGCTCCTTGAAATCTAGAGCTTCATCCGGGGCTATCGCGTCGTGAACAACAAATCCAAACAGTTCTGGCTGACCCCGGTGTCGAAGCCAGCTATGGTGTCGGGAATACCTGCAAACAGTACCTTTAGAAACGCAGGGCATCGGTGGCTTCGCAATGAGCCTCAAAAAGCCGGCATCGGTTCCAGAGGTCAGTGCAGGAGTCGTCAGGCCCTTGAAGTCACACATATTGCAGATTAAACTCCGTGCGGTTAAAGTCAGGAGCACTGGCATCAGTGGGCATCAGGGCTGCGGTACGAAGTGCAGTGGTGCGGCGTGAAGTGCCCTCAGGTTGCGGTGCAGGCAGCAGCTCAGTGATGTTCATCTAGCGCATCGGTAAGACCAGGGCTGCAGCGCGAAGTGGTGCAGTGCTCATTGTGGTGCTAGCAGGTCACAGTGCAGGCAGCGGCATTGTCGTTGCTGAAGTACTGTGGTCGACTGAGCAACTGGAGTCGATGGCGCCGGCATTGGTAGGCCAAGGTTGTGGTGTGGGAGGGGGTGGTTCATCGTGTAACTTACGAGCAGTGCCCTCAAACTACGGTGCAGACAGCGGTTGGCGTGGAACGGCGTCATCGGGGACACTTGGCGGCGGTGTGAAGCAAGGCGGCGTGAAGTGCGGTGCCCACAGGTCACAGTGCAAGCAGCAGCTCGGTGGCAGCGTCGGGTGTTGTTGTCAGTGAGACCAGGGTTGCAGTGCAAAGTGCGGCTGTGTCCTCTGTGGTGCCTTCAGGACACGGAGCAGGCAGCAGCGTCATTGACGCATTGGGTTACTTTTTCTTCTGTTGCAGCACAAAACACACAGTTCCCAGTGCTATTTGCAGATGAATTTGACGTCTGCTGTTCCTTAGACTTCTTGAACAGGGGAGCAAGCTCTACCTCGAGCCCTTGTAGAAACCCAAACAAAGAAGTTACAGAAAGTTCAGTACAGTCCTTTCTCTGCCCAAGACAGAAGCAGTCACTGCAGGACAACACAGCAAAGCACACAGCTCAGTGGTAGTTCCTCCTCACAGCTTCTCCAGCTCTTTTTCTTGGAAGGTTCCTTGATCCAAAAGAGTTCTAAAGTCCTGGGGTCAGGACCCCAATACTTCTACATTTTCTCTTTGTTCTCTTTGCAGAAAGGGTCTCTGAGTTCAGTCCAAACCAGTTCTACCCTCTCTGGCCGAGCTTCACTGCAGGAGGTGGAGACAGCATTGTGCAGAGGAGACACTGCCAAATCAGGTGCCAGTGAAAACTCCTCCAACCACTCTAAATGCAGACCAGGCCTATTCGGCCCAACTATGAGTCACCCAGGAAAGACAGGACATACCTCAACCCCCCTTGTGACTGTCTAAAGTGAATGCACATCCCCAGCTCCTGTAACTCCGAAACCAGACAATCAATACACAAACCAGCAGAGGCACACAGAATGATTAAACAAGAAAATGACTACTTTTTAAAAGTGATTGCAACAAATAGGGGCAGCCCTGTAACCCAATCATGGGGCTAATGAACAATATATATGCTACAGTGGTTCAGGTTCCTAATTTATAGAGAAAACAATTATAACTTTAAATGGTCCATTCAAGGAATCTCACCTAAAAATAATACAGTAAAAATGTACCCTCATACAATTGTCAAAAATATTTTTTCTATTAATAAGAAATTCAATAATACAAAGGTGTTCACAAGGTTACACAAACATATATCACTAACAAAGAACAAACTAAAGTGTAAACAAAAATAATAATGGCAAAAGGGAAAAATATGTACAACAACAGGTTTGTAGGATCAGAAAAACAAAATGCACGTAATGCTTCCTCATATTTTTTGCCAAGGAAGGCATCAACGGTGTTTCGACCTTATTGATTTGACAGGTCATCATCAGGACATAATATATATATATATACTTTTGGGATTTTGCTTTCAGAGCATGATTAGCATGATTAATATTCAATGTATTGATTACAACCAAGAAACTGTTTTTTAGTACCCTTTTTACTTAAAGTAATTTATTCCTTTTCCAGCTTGAACAATTGATGGTTGCTCTCTATATATTATGTCCTGATGATGATCTGTCAAATCAATAAGGTCGAAATGCCATTGACGCCTTCCTTGGCAAAAAATATGAGGAAGCATTAAGAGTATTTTGTTTTTGTGATCTTACAAACCTGTTGAGGTACATATTTTTCTGTTTTGCCATTATTATTTTTGTTTACACTTTAGATTTTTGTTAGTGATATATGTTTGTGTAACCTTGTGAGCACCTTTGTATTATTGCATATTTGAATTTTTATTAATAGAAAAAATATTTTTGACAATTGTTTGAGGGTACTTTATTACTTTATTATTGTTAGGTGGGATTCCTTGAAAGGACCATTTAAAGTTATAATTGTTTTCTCTATAAATTAGGAACCTGAACCACTGTAGTGTATATATTATACTTTCTAAAAGTGGCATTTTCAAACACACAATTTAAAAAACATCTCCCTAAAAAGATGTGTTATTAAATTCTGAGTTTAGAGAGCTAAACCCCATTTCTTCATCTTGTTCCAATCGAAAGTTATACTTGTACAATGTTATAAAGCAACTCCCATGTTAGCCTACGGAACAGATAGCCTTGCCATAATGAAAAACTAAATTAGCAGTATTTCACTATCAGGACATGTAACACACACCAGGACATGCCCTACCTTTCACATATACTACACCCTGCCCAGAGGGGTAACTTGGCCCACCTGAGGGGTACCTTACATGTAAGAAAAGGGAAGGTTAGTGTCTGGCAAGTGGGGGCACTTGCCAGGTCGACATGGCAGTAAAAACTGCACACAGACACTGCAGTGGCAGGTCTAAGACACTTCTGAAAGCCTGTGGTTGTGGGTGGCACAATCAGTGCTGCATGCCCACTAGCAGCATTCGATTTCCAGGCCCTGGGCACACACAGTGCACTATAAAAGGGACTCAGTAGTAAATCAGATAAGCCAAACATGGAAACACCAATCCATAAACACAATTTACAGTAGGAGCACTTGCACTTTAACACTGTCCAGCAGTGAGAAAGTGCACAGAGGCACTAGACAAGGAAAACGAAGTCTAACGTACCATGAAAAAAAAGAGGCCAGAAAGCAAAAAGACAGGGCAAACATGCCAGGTCTAACACATGTCCCCTCCAGCTGAAAGTAGGGAGAACTACCCAACCACCTGGTAGTTCTCTTCACTAAGGCAGAAGAACCTGTCCAGACCATCAGCGTTGGTGTGTTCTCTGCCAGGGTAGTGTTCCACCGTAAAGTTCATTCCCTGTAGGGAGATGAACCACCTCAAAAGTTTTTGGTTCTCACCCCTCATCTGCATTAACCATCTGATGGGCCTGTGGTCTGTCTGAAATCGGAAGGGAGTCCCAGACAGATAGAGTCTCAGCTTCTTTAGTGCCCAGACCACAGCAAACGTTTCTCACTCTATGGCACTCCACCTTTGTTCCCTGGGGAGTAGTTTCCTACTAAGGAAGACTCCAGGCTGGTCTAGGCCCTCTTCGTTCAGTTGTGAGAGCACCGCTCCTACACCATGCTCCGAAGCATCAGCCTGCACTACGAGTTCCTTGGAGAAGTCGGGTGCCTTGAGCACGGGTGCCGTGTACATGGCTGCCTTCAGGGCATCAAAAGCTGTCTGGCAGGAATCAGTCCAGATCACCTTCCTGGGCTGTTTCCTGGAATTCAGCTCAGTCAAGGGGGCAACAGTGGTGCCATAGCCCTTGACAAATCTTCTATAGTAACCAGTGAGACCTAAAAAGGCCCTCACCTCTGCTCAGGTCTTGGAGGACTCCCAAACCAGAATGATGTAGATTTTAGGCTGTAGGGGGCGCCACCTGGCCGCTTCCTACCTGGTGCCCTAAGTACACCACAGACCCCTGCCCAATCTAGCACTTACTAGCCTTGATCGTGAGGCCTGCCCTCTGTAGAGCCTTCAAAACTTCCCAGAGATGGTGCAAGTGATCTTCCCAGCTGGAACTGAACACTGGTATGTCATCCAGGTAGGAGGCACTGAAATCCTCCAGTCCAGCCAACACCTGGTTGTCCAATCTTAGAAAGGTGCCAGGGGCATTCTTCAACTCAAAGGGCATCACCTGGAACTGTTAGTGCCCCTCTGGTGTTGAGAATGCAGACTTCTCCTTGGGCCCATCAGTTAAGGCAATCTGCCAGTACCCAGACATTAAATCAAATGTGCTGAGGAACTTGGCAGTGCCAGGCAGAGATACTACTTCCCATGTTAACACGGCAGTCTGTGCGTATGATATGGCAGCGAAGCGGTCAACTCCTCTCGGTATGATACTCCTAGACGCTGAAAAAGCTTTTGATAGGGTGGGGTGGGATTTTTTATGGTCCATACTTACAATGGTCGGGGTTAAGAGATTATATAAACAATGGATTCAGGCCCTATACGATAAACCCCAAGCCAAATTAATATATCTAGGCTTACAATCACCAACCTTTTCAATTTTTCGGGGTACACGGCAGGGCTGTCCTCTCTCACCCCTGCTGTTCGCCTTATATATTGAACCATTTATTTACGCTCTACAATTTAACTCTCAAATCTCGCCATTGATGTCTGGTGTAACTCCTGTCAAAGTAATTGTCTATGCAGATGATATTGCGGTCTTTACAACAGAGCCGGCTCGAGCGATCAAATTAATCGAGGATGAGGCAGTTAGGTTTGGTTTTGTCTCCGGGTACAAACTAAACACCAAAAAAACTCAAATAATTCTCAATTACAAACCTAGTGCTGTAATTTATGGGGTCTGTTCTGTGGCTACTTATCTTGGGGTTAAACTCTCGGCACGGATAGATAAGATATTTTCTTTGAACTATGAGTCTTTACTTAAAGATACAGTTATATCACTGAAGAGATGGCATAAATTACCCATCGGTATTATTGGACGCTCTAATATTATCAAAATGAAGATACTACCAACATTTTTGTATCTATTTCGATCTATTCCCCTGCGGGTTCCTAATATTTTTTTTAAGAGATTAGAGGGGGCTTTAAGCAGTTTTATTTGGGGTTACAAAAAAGCACGGAGAGCTATCGATTTGTTAAAGCTCCCGTATAAACAGGGAGGGGTTGATTTCCCCGATTTCAAAATGTATTTTTGGTCTGCCTTTGCCGGTCGTTTTCGTAGTCTTCTAAATCCCTTGCACACTACCTTTTTTCATCAATTTATGTTGGTTGAGGACAGTGGCATGTATTTATACAGAATTAATGACCCGAACTACTTCAAAAGAGTCAAGTTCAAGACTATACGAGATACTACGTACATATGGCGTGCTATTTTTTCCAGATGTAATCTCTAGTTTTATCATGATAGACTCCCCTTATGGGGCAACCCGATATTCCCAGAGGTATTCCAAGATGCTGTTGGCAAACATTGGGCCGCCTATGGGATTATCTCCCTTGGGTATCTTTATGATCACAGTGGTCTCGCATCTTTTGAGAATTTACAGCTACAGTTCAAGTTACCTGATTATATGTTTTTTTAAATATCTCCAAATTAGGGACTATTTGTCGAAACATTTAAACTTGACAAAAATATCTAATTCAGAGGTCTGGGATTGCCTGTATAAGGAGAAGACAAAATCTCTCATAAGTCATATGTATAAATGTTTTATTGATTATAGACAAGGCGATAGCGAAAGGCTGGCGGAACGGTGGAGCAAGACTCTGGGAATAGCTGTTACGGCAGGTGCTATAGAACAAGCTTTAAGCGTTATTGGTGATTCAGTTCACTCCATCAACTTGCGATACAACAATTTCGTACACTTTGCCTGTTGTATTATAAGACCGGAGAAAATAGCCAAATGGGCTCTACCAGGTTCAGTTAGTGTTCGGACAAAATGTCCTAGATGTGATTTGTATGCAGCTAGCATAACTCATATGTACGTAACATGTCCAAAACTGGTTTTATTTTGGCAGCAGGTGGGCCAAGTATGTTCTCAGAGACTGGGGATAGGTCCATCTTTCTCGACTAGGGAAATTATGATCGGCCCAGAGAATATGAGCTATAGACTTTCTCGTTTATCTTCGATCTTACTTGTTACTGCCAGACTGGTAATCGCCCGGTTATGGATTAGCCCGTGTCCTCCCTCCATAAGTGATTGGTGGATGTTAGTTAGGGAAACGTACGAGATGGAATATGCATTGGCAAATGCTAGGGGTGCTCACTCTATGACAAAACTAAATGCTATATGGGGACTCCTATTCTAGTGATTGGCCTCAATGATAGCAACGAGGCTAGAAATTGATGTTTGCTTTATGTATATCTGCAATTCTGTATTATTTAAGGCAGTGATTTTCTAATCTCTAATACTGTTATCGTGAAATTTTCTTTTCCTTATGGATATTCTCTCTATGTGTTCTGTATGTGTAAATATGTGTTATGGCCTCCTGTTGACAAATAAAAATATTTTTAAAAAAAGGAACTTGGCAGCGCCCAACCGATCTATGAGCTCATCAGCTCTGGGGATGGGGTGTGCATCAGTCCTGGTGACGGCATTGAGCCCACAGTAGCCCACCCTGAACTGAAGTTCGGGAGTGGCACCGGGTGCAGCAGCCTTTAGGACCAAAACCACTGGGCTGGCCCAAGGACTGTTGTGAGGCTCTATCACCCCTAACACCAGCATCTTAGAAACCTCTTCTTTGATGCTGGGTCTGACCCTGTCAGTTATCCTGTAACTCTTGGGTTTCACAGGGGGACTGTCCCCAGTGTCCATGTCATGGGTACACAAATGAATGATACCAGGGGTCAGGGAGAACAGGGTAGCAAACTGCCCCAACAACTGGCGACCGTCACTCTGCTGCTCTGAGGTCAGTGTAGGGGAGAGGTTCACACCTTCCACTGACCGATTGTGCTCCTTGGTAGACAGGTGGTCAGGAAGAGGTTCGCTCTCCTCTTCCATCCCATCATCTGTCACTAAGAGCATGCTTACTTCAGACCTCTCAAAGTGAGGTTTGAGGCAGTTCACATGGAGGCCCTCAAAGGGTTCCTGGGAGCCAGCAAATTCACCATGTAGGTGACATCACTTTTGCGCTCCACCACTTCAAAAGGCCCAGTCTACTTGTCTTGAAGATATCAAGGCTCTACTGGAGCCAGGACCCACACTTTCTGGCCAAGCTGGAACTCTACCAGCCCGGCTGGCTTCTATGTTCTCCTGGGTGAGTTTCCTGAACTGTGAAGTTTAGTTCCTGAGGGCCAGCATGTAGCTAAATACATCCTGGGGAGTTTTCCTGGGAGCTGTCTCCCAGCCTTCCTTCACCAAACTGAGAGGTCCTCTCATAGGGTGCCCACACAGTAGCTCAAAGGGACAAAACCCTAACAACTTCTGTGGTACCTCCTGTAAGAAAAGAGAAGGCATGGTAAGAGGACATCCCACTTATGCCTCATAGGTTCAGTTACACCCTTGATCATGCCTTTCAAGGTTTGGTTGAATCTCTCCACCAAACCATTACCTTGGGGGTGGTAAAGAGTGGTGAACTTGTAGGTTACACCACACTCCTTCCACAGGGATGTCATATACTTCGATATGAAATTTGTACCCCGGTCAGATACCACCTCTCTGAGGAACCCAGTGTGATCCAGCCTAATCACCAGCTGCCTGGTTTGCAGCCTGCTGCCGCAAACCTTCTAGAGAAAGGAATTCTTTCTGCTGCCTGCAGAATTCTTCCCTGCTGGGACCCCCTTCTTGATGCCAATGGGTCAGCTCAGATAGGTTCCCCAGTTTAGCCACTTGCTCCCCTGTAGGTGTCGGGGGGTCCCCCTCAAGGTCAACCACCTCCCGGACTGTGGGAACTTTAGGGGCGGGTTTCCCACACCCCTTGCCCTTTCTCTCGGTAGACACCTGGGCCACTGTTTCAGGCTCCAGGTTTTTCAGATTACCCTACTGTCTGCCATTGACCGAGTGGTCATGCATGCCCACTCTGGCAACACAAGCATCTCCAAGTGAGACCTGAACTCCACATCCATCCATAAGGACTGTTCCAGGTCGTTACCTAGCAGGCAATCCACAGGCATGGTAGCGCTCACAACCACCATCAAGGGACCTGAGACCCCCCATTCAAAGGAAACCTGCGCCACCAAACACTGGTGCTCTGAGTTGTCCACAGCAACTGCTTGGTGGAATGCCTCAGGGACTACCTACTCCTCAGTGACCAGGTGACACCGGACTAAGGTCACACTGGCTCCAGTATCTCTGAGGGCCTCTACCCTTCTCCCATTGATGGTCACCCAGGCGCTGTACTTCTTGGTGTTTGCAGGCACCTGGTTTCCTGGTACCATCTCACTGTCCCCTAGTGAGATAAGGGTCATTACTGCAGGATCCCCACCCTCCTCTGGGTACCCCTCCTCCCCAAGTGCTACACTAGCCAATACCTTGGACTGCCCACCGGTGGGTGGCTGTGCCCTCTTGGGGCACTTGGGATCCCCCGTCAAGTGACCCACCCGCTCACAGGCATACCACTTGCGGGGTCCCATCCATGCAGACTTCCTTGAAGAGACCCATGGTTTCTTATCTCAGGGGTGGGAATCCTTACCTTGGGTACTATTTTGGGGCCCTTTAGAGAACTCCTTTGCTTTACCCTTGTCCCCCCCACTCTTTTGCTGGGGACCTTTTCCAGCTTTGACGGAATCTCCCCATACACCTTCTTGTGGACCCTGGTACTCACCCAGCGGTCTGCCTCCATAGCAAGCTTCCAGGGGTCAGTCAGCTTACTATCTGTCAAGTGCTGGCGCAGCTCTGTAAAACATAGACAAGACAAGTGCTTTCACGCAGTCAAATTGTACAGCCCCTGAAAATCTGGCATATTGCTGCCCTTCACCCAACCATCCAGTGACCCGCAAAAAGAAACTACACATTCTAACCATGTCTGGGAATCAGTTTTCTTACTGGTTCAAAACTGATCCCTGTAATTTTCAGGATTGAGACCATACCTAGAGAGAAGGGCCTCCTTCGTGTCAGTGTAGGTGAAGTTGTACCCCTTACCCAAAGCCTACAAGGTATCCCTCCCCTCTTCTAAGAAATGAGGCCATAATCTTGCTTCCCAATTCTTTTCAGGAACCCCATTCATGTGAATATATGCCTCATAGCCCTGAAACCACCTTTCTATATCATCACCCTTCTTGTACTCCTTCCCTACATTCTTAGGAATGTGTACTACTCTGTCTGGGTGCACTGAGGAATTGCTGCCACCATCTGAGCTGGATTTCCCCTGTAGCTCCAACTCCTTAAGACCATGTTCACGGTCTAAAACCATCTGCTGTGATTCCATCTTGAGACTCTCAAGTTCCATTTGATGCCTCCTAGCTTCCCTTCTGTCCTCCAGCTGCTCTGGGGACAAACCACTGCTGCCTGGCCTGGAGGGTCCTTCCCCCCAACAGCACATCCAGCCTAGGAGCATGCTCCTCCGCCTCCACACTAAAGTCTCCAGACTACCCACTGGCATGTCTGGCTGCTACCCAGGCCCTCAGCACCTACTGTAGCTCATCTTTCCTGGTGAGGCCTCTGATTTGAATTCTTAGGTTTTTGTAAATAGCCTTTAACTCCTTTACGTTGTAGGTTTCCAACCTTTCCTCCTCAAAGGCCACTTCTAGGGATGCAACTGATGATGCTGCTGATTCAGGCATGATCCAGTTAGAAGTTCAAGTTCAAAAAGGTGGGAACACAAAAATAGACCAAAAAGAAAATAGTATGTGGTACGTAGTGGTCTGCTATATGGTAGTAGTGTACACCAGTCACTGCAGGTCAAGTGCAAACGCAAGTCCTAACCTCCCAACCTCATAGCAGACAACTAATGTTAGAAATGGGGGTCTCTAGTTGGCAGGTTGTTACCCTGTCCAAGTAGGGATCCTTCTTCCTAGTCAGGATAAGGGGATACACTTCTAAAATAATCCCTGCACACACCCTTGGTAGCTTGGCATGAGTAGTCAGGCTTATCTCAGAGGCAGTGTGTAAAGCATTTGCACATAACCAGCAGTAATACAGTGAAAACACTACAAAAGGTCACACACCAGTTTAAAAAAATATCCAATATTTTATCTGTGCAAAGCAAGACCAAAAACGATATAAATCCACCATACAGTTCTTAGAAATATCAATAAGCAAAAATTCACTTAAAATACAGTTCCTTGAAGTTGATAGCTCTGTCCGGGGCTATCATGGAGTCGTGAACAACAAATCTAAATAGTTCTGGCTGACCGTGGCATCACGGGCCAGCTACAGTGTTGGGAAGACCCGCAAACAGTACCTTTAGAAATGCAGGGTGTCGGTGGCTTCGCGAAGAGACTCAAAGAGTCAGCATCAGCAGGCGTCGGTTCCCGAGGTAGGTGCAGGAGTCATCGGGTCCTTGAAGTCATATGCATTGCAGATCGAATTCCGGGCGGTTGAAGTCAGGAAAGCTGGTGTCGGTGGGCGTTGGGCTGCAGTGCAAAGTGCAGCGATGCGGCGAGCGGTGCCGTCAGGTCATGGTGCAGGCAGCGGCTTGGTGGTGGTCATCCAGCGCCGTCGATGAGACTAGGACTGCGATGCAAAATGGTCCAGTGCTTGTTGTGGTGCTGGCAGGTCACGGTGCAGGCAGCGGCGTCGTCCTTGCTGAATTGCTGTCATCGGCTGGCGAACTGGAGTCGATGGCGCTGGCCTCGGTAGGCCATGGTTGCGGTGTGGGATGGGGCGGTGCATCGTGTAACTTACGAGCAGTGCCCTCAAACCGCGGTGCAGGCAGCAGTGTCGATGTCGGTGTGGAGCAGCTTCATCAGGGATACTGGGGCAGTGGTGTGAAGCAAGGCGGTGCAAAGTGCAGTGCCCACAGGTCACAGTGCAAGCAGCGGCTCAGTGGCGGTGTAGGGTGTCGTCGTCAGTGAGACCAGGGTTGCAGTGCAAAGTGCGGCTGTGTCCTCTGCGGTTCCTACAGGACACAGAGCCGGCAGCAGCGTTGTTAATGGCATCGGGTTGCTTTTTATTCTGTTGCAACACAAAATGCACAGTTACCAGTGCTGGTAGCAAATTAACTTGAAGTCTTTGTTGTTCCTGAGACTTCTTGAACAGGGGAGCAAGCTCTACCTAAAGCCCTTGGAGAAACTCAAACAAAAAAGTTGCAGAAAGTTCAGTCCAGTCCTTTCTCTGCCCAAGACAGAAGCAGCTACTGCAGGCCAACACAGCAAACCACACAGCACAGTGGTAGTTACTCCTCACAGCTTCTCCAGCTCTTCTTCTTGGCAGGTTGCTTGATGCAAAAGAGTTCTTAAGTCCTGGGGTCAGGGCCGCAATATTTATACCACATTTTCTCTATGTCCTTTTTGTGGCAAGGGTCTCTGAGTCCAGTCCAAACCAGTTCTACCCACTGTGGCCCAGCTTCACAACAGGAGCTGGAGACAGCACTGTGCAGAGGAGACACTACCTATTCAGGTGCTAGTGATTACTCCTCCCAGCACTGTAAATGTAGTCTGGGCCTATTCATTCCAACTATGAGTCACCCAGGAAAGGCAGGACACACCTCAACCCCTCTTGTGACTGTCTACAGTGAATGCCCATCCCCAGCCCCTGTCACTCCAAAACCAGACAGTCAATACACAAACCAGCAGAGGAACATGGAATGGTTAAACAAGAAAATGCCTACTTTCTAAAAGTGGCATTTTTTAAAACACAATTTAAAAACCATCTCCCTAGAAAGATGTGTAATTAAATTCTGAGTTCAGAGAGCCTAAACTCCATTTCTCTATCTTATCCCAATGGAATGTTATACTTGTACAATGTCACAAAGCAACTCCGATGTTAGCCTATATAACAGATAGCCTTGCAATACTGAAAAACGAAATTGGCAGCATTTCACTATCAGGACAAGCCACACACAACAGGACATGTCCTACCTTTCACATACACTGCATCCTGCCCAAGGGGGTACCTTGGTCCTACCTGAGGCCTGCCTTACATGTAAGAAAAAGGAAGGTTAAGGCCTTCGACATGGCAGTAAAAACTGCACGCAGACACTGCAGTGGTGGGTCTGAGACACCTTTGAAAGGCTGCTTATGTGGTTGGCAGAAACAGTTCTGCAGGCCCACAAGCAGCATTTGATTTCCAGGCCCTGGGCACACACACTGCACCATACGAGGGATTTAGTAGTAAATCAGATAAGCCAAACATGGAAACACCAATCCACAAACACAATTTACAGTAGGAGCGCTTGCACTTTAACACTGACCAGCAGTGAGAAAGTGCACAGAGGCACTAGACCAGCAAAACGAAATCTAACGTACCATGAAAAACAGGAGGCCTGAAAGCAAAAAGACAGGGTAAACATGCCAAAAGATGGCAGGTCTAACAGAGCATCATTATTTTGAAAGCTTAGTGCCTCAGCCAGATCATTAATAAATAGGGAGAAGAGGTATGGGGATGAAACGCAGCCCTGCCGCACACCCCTCTCTATCTGAAAAGAATTCAACTGCTCCCCATTTTTCCCATATCTGACACTTGCATGGTTGTTTTTATGGAGCCTTATAAGAATATCCAGGATATTTCCAGGGATGCCGATGCTTCTCAGGATTCCCCACAGCTTGCTCTGAGGTTCTGTATCGAGCGCTGATTTTAAATCTACGAAAGCGACGTAGGGATGACCTTTTCCCAGTACCACTGTCATCCAATATACAACACTAAGGGGTATACTTATAAGTTCCTATCGCCAACACAGCATCACTAAAAGTGACGTTGTGTTGACAATAGGGGCTTTGCCTTATTTACAAGGCAGCGTTAAGCCACTTAACATGACTTAACGCTGCCTTGTAAATTAGGCACCCTTTCATGCTGTACTTAGCGTGAAAGGGGAGGGCAAAGGGTGTTGCAGTGGGCGTTCCACCACAACACCCATTGATTTTGACGCTGCCAGCTATGTACAAGGGTGGCATAAATAGAAGGCAGCACCAAAATTAAGACCAGGGAAAACCTGGTCTTAAACAGGCGAAACAAGGAGAAATGCTTTATTTCTCCTTGTTTTTGCTCTTTGCTGTTGTGCAGCACACATAAAAACAGCAAATTGCCTATGATTGTTTATGTGCAGGAAGGAGAACTTCCTGCACATAAACAATGATTTCTCCTCAACGCAGACACCCTTGCACTATGGTGCAAGTGTGTCTGCATTGGTGCTAGGCAGCTGATCTCAGCACCAGCGCTAGGGGAAATGCAGGGGTGCACCGCATTCCTGTGAATACGGCACATCCCGGCGTTTTCAGAATGGAGAAGCATGGCGTTAGCAATGTTTGCTTAATTCCACGCTTCTCCATTCTGTTGTGAATATGCCCCTCAATCTCAAGATTTGGTCCAAAGTGTTGCTTTTAGATCTAAATCCAGCTTGCAAGTCTGAAAGTATATTGATGGTTTGGACCCTGGCAGTCAGTTTACCTCAAAACTTGTCTGCAAAAAAATGTCTGTATCCCATCAAATAAACTTATTGGTCTGTAGTTCCCTGGGACATCCTGTTGCCCTTTTTTGTAGATCGGAACGATCTCAGCTCCTCGCCAAGACTCAGGGATAGGCCCTCAATTAAGGATTGCCCTAAGTAAGCCTTTTAAATAGATTATCCAGACATCAGACTCTGAAGCATAGAGATCGGCTTATATACAGTCTGGTCCTGGAACCTTTTGGGCTGCAAGTGATTTGAGTGCTCTATATGTATAAGTGCTAGAAATTTCAAGGGGGTCTACCCGATTTGGGGTGTCGGAACAGTCAACACTAGCAAGCCCTCTGCTGCTTCCCTCAGTTTTAATCAGGGAGTACAATTTCTCAAAATTATCTACCAAACTATATGGCTGCGCATAAAAAGTGACTGCCAGGTGCAATAATCTTCCAAAATGCCTTAGAGTCTCCTGCTTTTGCTGCTTGCAACAGATCTGCCCAGACCCTCTTTAAACTTTGCAGATTCAGGCATAATCATGGGACACATATGTTTTACACTCTTAGAACCACAAAGATGTTCAAGATCATGTAAAATATGCCATAACATGGATAACAAATAAGGATCGGCCAACATAATCCGTCAGTAAGACAACCAGAAACCTTGCGAAACAAGCGTATCACATGCGCATCTCAACACGTGTTGCTACATAAACAAATGAAGAAATGATGCCTACACTCATGTTTACATTATGATGCATGGTGCTTTGCATAAGCATTATTGGGTTTAAAACACAATGGCTTCCTGCACCCGAAATCTCTGGGGAGGAGAGAAGCGCATCATAACTGGAGACATCGGTCCCTTGATGAAGTAAGTACTGATATTTACAATGAATTGTTTAACTTTTAGGCGATCTGGAAATGGAAGTTTCAGCAAAAAAAAGTAACTTCCACACAAAAGAATGAAGTAATTTCAGGTTTTATTCACCCTTTGTAGTGTGTAACTACAGTCAGGTGTTCCCTCTCTTGCCCCATGTGACCCGCAAACTAATTCTATCAGGTAAAAGTAAGTAATTGGGTTATTAGTTGAGGGAATTGAGTACCCACCTCAATAATACTCACAATCCTTGGCAGGGGGAACCCTTAAAGTCACTAAATTAATCTGACCTCATTCCCTGGTAGCTACGACACAGAGCAGACAGGCTTAACTTAGGGCAATGTGTAAGTATTTATGCAGTACTAAAATAGTATTAAAATTGAAATGCAAAACACGAAATGGAAACCAGAGTAAAATGTTGTAATCAAAATGGCAAAAATCCTATAAGGGGACCTGGAGATGTGAATATTTACATTTTAAGTAGAAATAGTGCCAAGAAGCACAACATGCCAGTGATAGTCAGTGGTTACAGTAGAACAGGACTTAGACTCAATTTGACGCTGACTGTGATGGAGTGTGAGTCGGATACATTAATCAGGCTCATCCTGGTCAACAATTTTACCTTATGACTTTATTCCTTTAAGTTCCGATCTACCACATGAGTACGCTTCAAAGACTCCCAGGACCTGAGTGAAGGCACTTAAATAGTCACAGGGTGGCAGGTAGAGGTCAGCAGGGTGTTTTAGTCCAGGTCCAGTTGCCTCTGGTCAGCTGGGAAGTTGCAAGAAAAGGCCTCTTATAGCTTGTTGTGTCCCTGTAACTTTAACAGGAGGTCAGCCTTATGCTCCTTGGGGTCCACTTCTTTGTTTTGGGTATAGGAGGGAGAGCAGGTCCAGTCGTTTAGGGCTCTTCTCAGGTCTCAGACAGCAGGATCAGTCCTCTTCTGATCTTCCACAGGTCCAGGAGTGTTCTGAAATGGGTATCTGAAGATGCCATATTTATGCCTGCCACCAGCTAGTAGGTGGGAATAAACCCTTGGGATCCTCTAACCATTGGGGTAAAGCTTCCCATGGCTAACACTACTCACTTTGGGAATTTTCAATATGGCCAAAATTTCTGGCTACACTAACCTTGAGCTGCGAGGGCTGGAGGTGTTTGTGGGGATTGTACTATGGTAATCCTAGTGTCCTCCCACATCTAACACTAAAATTCTGCTTTAGGCAGTCCCTGTACCCCCAACAGACTCAGAGAAAGAAATATGTTAAAATAAAAATGATTTTCCCAGGACCAGACAGTGGTTTGAAGTGCGCTCCAAATGTTACATGAAATTCCCCAGGCAGGTCTTGACACTCCAGCAGGATCTGACAATGTGATATTAACAAGAGGTCAACTATGATGGAGGCCATTCTCGTTAGGGGTACAAAATGAGGTTGCAGTCCTCTGTATTAGCTTGTGACATGGTAGGCCTCTTTGGAATTCATCAAGTTCTAGGGCCCAGCCCACAAGCCATCCTTTCAAGGGTACAACAATACCTACCCACACCCAAGCCCTTTTCTCTCTGCCCTGGTAGCCAGTTCAGACCTCATTTACTCCAACTGAAATGCTAATTATTGGCTGGCATAAGAGGGAGAGCATAATGCAGATTTACTTCCAGTTCAGAAAACTTTATTTCGGCCAATCTGACAATAAAAGTATATATATAATACAATACATTTAATTTGATTCAAAGATAAAATAGTAAAAGGAAATCCATTCATCTTGCAGGAGTGCATGTTCATTACGTAAATATAACATGGAGACAAAATATGTTTTGACCAGCCGAAACCCAATAACTTCATTAAAGTGCATGTGCAATATATGTGCAATATAGAAAACAAGCAAAAGTAAACACACTGTAATCCTCGTGAGCACGAGCTCAAGCCCACTGGCCCTCCATTACAGTAGCTTTTTATAAAGTGCTTGTGCCTATCAACTGTAAACTGTTAACATGGGCATAAGCCCTATCCCAGAAACCACCATTTAGCTTGGTAGTGATTTTACGCACATGTACAGTATTCATAAAAACAAATATACATCAGTAATATAGTAAAAAGAGCTCATAAAAAAATCATAAATATTACATACAGATAAAAGGACATCCAAAGTCCAATAGAAATATTATAAAATAATCAGCCAAAATCTATGGGGGTCAACTTCAAGAGAGCTCTGCGAGTGCACCACATAGAGAATAAAAAGTCTGCTACCGAAAATGCGACAGGGAGACGCGTATCATATTTCAATATCGTAAAAGCCTCTATGCAGTGCCTGGTTCCCAGGTTTTTACATAGCTGAATCAGCCATCTTTTTCTCGCCTTATGTATCCTTGGCAGAAAAAAAGTACATGATATTCTGTCTCTTCTGTGTTATTGCAGGCTGGGAAACCCAAAGTTTTGAGCAGGCCCATTTATTTGTAAAAGCACGCAGCGGGAGTACCCCATGCCTGAACTGCAGATATAACTTCCTCGCAGCAGCCGGTTTAATGTCATCCAGTACGGCCTCTAATCTGTACTGTTCTTTAATTTCTAAAAACACTGTTGTAAGCTTGCCTATTGTAGAACTCCCCGGGAGGTGGGCCAGTTTATTCTCCTAGTAGCTCCCTTTCGAATCCTACCTTGATACTATAGGACAAGTTACTTCTGGGTTATACCACAGATTGCCCCTTCCCATGGCACAAAATGTATCCCGGATAAAAGCCAGCCACTGTAGTTTCTCCACCCCTTGTATACTCAACACCTCTTTCAGTTCTTCCCTCTACTCAACCAATTATAGGGTGGCCCACAGACACCACCAGAATAGAATAGGTCTAAAGGCGGCTTCGTCTGAGATTGATCTAACCCCAAGGTCTAGACAGAGCGGTGTAAGGGGGAGCTACGAGGGAGGACAAATAGTTGCCTGGCAAAGGTGTTCTCGACTTTTACTATGTTGCCAAGTGGACAGTGTCCCCAGATTTCAGCCCCATATAGGGCAGCACCTCTAGCTTGCACTTTGTATATTTCAACTATTGGGCCAACAGGTTTATGGATGGAATTTCGAAATACCTTTGTCAGGCCCCCCGTTGTCTGGGCTAGCTTCAAACTGGCTTTTTTTATTTGGGCTCCCTAGTCCATTTTTTCTGTGATCCTGATGCCGAGGTGCTCAAAAACGGACACCCTCTCCAGGTGTCTGCCTTCAAAACACGGATTTGGCCGGGTACTTTTGCCTGAGTTAAATACCATAAATTTTGTTTTCTGCAAGTTGATCTCAAGCCCCCTTTCTTTGCAAAAGGCGTCAAACTTATCAAGGACTCTCTGTATACCCATAGGTGTTTTTGAGAGTAGCAGAGTGTCGTCAGCGAACATCATGGCCGGTACTTTGCGGTATGCCAACTTGGGGGCATCTATGTCCTTCCCTGCAGTTAAAGCTTCAACTAATACATTTATGAAAAGGCAGAAAAGAGTTGGGCAAGGACACAGCCCTGACAGACACCTCTGACTACGGGTATGGGCATAATAAGTTCACCGTGTTTGCCAAACCTAATTTGGGCAAAGTTGCCTTCATGTAATCATTTCAAAAGTTGGCAAAGATACACTAGAACCCCCAGGTCCAGTAGGCTTGCCCACAATTTATCCCTCTGCACCAGGTCAAAAGCAGATTTTAGGTCCACAAATATTAAATAGAGACTGCCACCCTCTATGCACACAGTTTTCCAGTGTAATAATTGGAGCCTGAAAATTTGGTCTAATGTGGACATCTTTTCTCTGAACCTGGGCTAAGAACATTATGCTCCTCCATCCAGCTCTGGAGGCGACCCAACAGCACTCGAGCAAATATTTTTTTACTAATGTCGATGAGGCTTATAGGCCTGTAATTTGTGGGAAGAAGTGGTGAGCCCTTTTTGTAGACTGGTACGATTTCCGCGCCAGCCCAAGTGGCGGGAATTGCCATTCCTAACAGGATGGCGTTAAACAGGGTCCACAAATAGGGTGCCCAGATGGTAGGTTTACTGCGGAAGAGGTCCCCGGGGATCTTATCAAGCCCTGGAGCTTTAGATGGTGCTATGTGCTCAGGGCTGCAGTTATCTCTTTAAGGGTTATCACAGGGGCATCTTCTGCCTCCTTAGAGGTTATTGTGTGGGCCTCAGTACAATTAACCTGTGGGGGGGTAAGCTTGTTGCCTGCTGCACTATCTACTGCCTCTGCCCTCGAGTAGAGGGACTCAAAATTATCCCTCCACATGTCCGCCCCTAGGTTAGGTTCTATCACCTGTTTGGCTTCAGAACTGCCTGTGTTTACCACGTTCCAAAAGGTCCTCATCTCATGAGTGCTCAGGGAACTTCTCAGGGTTTACCACTTGTCGCATTCCCAACCTTTTTTGGCCTCAACCATATTGCTTCTATAGACCTCCCTTTTCTTTTTAATTAACGGCCTATCCTTGGCCTTAATGGCAGAAATTAGAGCTGATTTGGCCATACGACAGCTTTCGTTGAACCAAGGGTGTCAATGTTTTTTACATTCCCTGATTCTTTTATTGGGGTAGAAGAAATTGGCCATAGTAATTGTTAATGCTGTGTGATTCTCAGCTACTTTCAGAAGTTCAATTGAGGTGCCGTCAGCCAGAACTGATTGCATCGCAATTGTGAGGATTGGAATTATAGTTTGATATAAGGAGGACAGTTTTTCATGGGATTGCCTTATGTCCACCCATCAAACTCTCTTCCTACAGTTGGCAAGGATCAGTCTATCATCAGCTGGAAATTCTGGGCCGGTTACGCTCTCAGGGCGTGGTGAGACCATCTCTAGAATCAGGGCATTATGGTCTCTATCATGGCGAGGCACAATTTTAAAATCTATTACCCTGTGCCAGGATTTTATGTCTATCAAGATGTAATCTAGAATGGAGGCATGCCCAGTTCTATTAAAGGTGTAGTTGCCTGGGGACTCCGATTTTGTTCAGCCATTATATGCCCTCAGTGAATGTTTTAGTGTAAGGGAATCCATCTGAAGCACCAATGGGGTCCAGGCCCTAGCTGACGGAATGTAGGTCTCTGGGATGCCCCAGTGTTGATCTTCTTCACTGGGATTTCCTCCCTTCAGGCCGTCCAAGGGATCGAATTGGCAATTAAAGTCACCACCAAGAATCACCGGATAGTTATCAGGGATGCTAGACAAGAAGGCTGTTAGCTCATTAAGAGTCCTTGACTCCTGGCTACAGCTAACCGGTCTAGAGTAGACATTAATTAAGGCAATTTTAATCCTTAATGGAAAAATAAGATGGATACATAGGATGTCATTTGAGAGTGTCTCCATCTGTTTTACTACACAGCCCAAATGTACATCGACCCAAGTACAAAGCCCCTCTGTGGGCCTACCCTTCCCCCCGATATAGCAGCTACACTGTACGATGCGTAGCCTGATCTGAAAGTGTCCACCCTAGCCCAGGTTTCCTGGAACATACAGACCTCATGTTGTACTACAAATTCCCCCAATTCAGGGTTGTCTATCTTGGAAACAAGTCCAGCTACGTTCCAAGATAGTACCAACAACCTTGGTGGACCAAAACGGCTATCTATGCTCATAGGTGTGGGGGGTAGTGAGTGTAAGGCCTACTCTATAATTAAGTCAGGCACCTGCACAATCTCGTTAGGTAGGTTTAAAGATGATCTACATGTTTTGTCCCTATGATCCATGTTAACTCCTTCCATTTCGTCTCCACACGCCTTCCCATAGGTCCCACCCCACCTGGGTGACATGCTCTGTTGGGGGACCTCCCCTGGTTGAAAAACTCTCTCCTGGTGCTCCCTCTGGTGATGGAGTTTCTCTAACTGATGCCTTTCAGGTACAAGTCAATCCACTCCCTCTAGGGCCCCATATCTATTTGTTATTGGTATGTTAAAGAGTAGCTGCCTAGGCCGTTCATAATCTGAATTAACAGTTTGATAGTTCTGATTCAGCATTCCCCCCTCCCATCCATTCTGCCATCTAGATTGTGGGGCTCTCCCCAGAGAGTAAAAATAGCCCAACAGAAGGGCCCTTATGTCCCCCTCCTGTCTATAATCGTCCCAACCTAAGAGGGCTCGGGCAACCCATGGATTTATGAAATTGATCATGATACAGTCCCCCAGTACATCTTTCCATCTCCAGCCCACCCATCCAACTCTACGTATCAGGAGGCTCTCACCTGCATCCTTGTAGGAATATTGCCTCTGTTTAGCTAGCCAGAACATGCATTTGTTTTTTAATTCCTGATTTAATTCCCTGTGCCCCCTCTCAAGCTCAGGTACACCTGTTAAAACAATAACATATGGGGTTGAGGCGGGTGGAAGATTAATGCATGGCAAGGCTATCCTTTCTTCACTGGCTTCTATACATCAAGCGGATCCTTCCCCCTCCCGTTGGCTGTGCCCCCGGCATTGCCTATTGTCAAGTGCTCGTGGGATAGTTGGATTAGCCCTACTTGCATTTGTGGAGCACTGGTTAGCCTGATTTGGGGCAATTGTAGGGATTGATTTTGGTATAGGTGGGGAATCAACTCTGCTAGTACAGGTTACAGCTTGTGCTTCCTGGCGACTGACATTCTCATTCCCCCTAGAGGTTACTCCTTGATTGGCTACCCAAGCCTCAAACAGTGATGCCAACTTGTCCACCCGTGTTATCAGAGATTTGAGCTCATCCTTCACAATGGCCCTAACTTGTGCTTGTAAATACACCACCAGGTTTGTTACCCATGCTGGGTGCTCGTTGTCTATTGCTAGGCAACTAGCTTTTCCACCATCCCCAGGGTCACTGGTGTCAGTTGGTTCTTCTGCGCCCTTCTTCCGTTTTGCTCCTGATCTCACAGCTGGCTTGGATTTCCCTTTTTCACGAGCTGTGGTGGAGCAATCCCCGGGTGCAGATCAGCGTTAGGTAGTTCACCTGTAGTCACATGCCCCTCTAACTGAGTCTTGGAGGAGTCACTAACCAAGGTTACTGAAGTACGTGAGGCATCAAGATCTGTCAAGGGAAAGTCTAAGTTCGGAGTTAACGATAGCCACCTTTCAGTCAGTTCGATTTCAGTGGCTACCACTCCTATAGCCCTCTGGAGCATCCTGTCAATAGAAGTAGGTTGTACTGAGGACGAGGTTTGCGGGAGTGTCATTTGCTTTTTGTCAATGCAGGTTTGCTTCCCCATTATTCTACTTGTTTACAGTACTTTAAATTATGTGGGGTCACCTCCTGTAATTAATACTCTAGCATTTCTTAGATATCAACAGGGGCCGGATGTTAGACAAGACTTGAAGTGAACCACACAATTTAAAAATGGGCTCAGGGGCACAGTATATGCACTACAGGGGGTTAAAGCACTAACCTCAGTACGTACAACGTCTAGGCGCCAGGTCCAGCCAATTCCAGGGGCGAAACTCAGGGGGGTGGCCCAGCCCAGTCTCTTCCAGGCTCTGATGGGTGAAGACGTGCACGTCCTTGGCCCAGGCTTTGCCCAGGCATGGCCCGGGCACGACCGCGCGCATCCCGCACTGCGGGAGCCCTGGATGCCTTTCAAGCGCCTCCTGGCGCGTGTGTGGTGACGGTGGCAGTGCGAACTGCTTTGCCTGCTGGACAATGTAGTCCGGGTCGCCCCGCAGCTAGAGGCAAGGCTGTGTGCTGGTGGAAACAGGCTCCTGCGCTGCAGGAGCCCTGGACGCCTTTTAAGCGCATCCTGGTGCGTGTGTGGTGACGGTGGTGGTGCGAACCGCTTTGCCTGCTGGGCAATGTAGTCCGGGTCCCCCCGCAGCTACAGGCAAGGCTGTGTGCTGGTAGAAACAGGCTACTGCGTTGCGGGAGCCCAGGACGCCTTTTAAGCACCTCCTGGCACGTGTGTGGTGACGGTGGCAGTGAGAACCACTTTGCCTGCTGGACAATGTAGTCCGGGTCCCCCCGCAGCTAGAGGCAAGGCTGTGTGCTGGTGGAAACAGGCTCCTGTGCTGCGGGAGCCCTGGATGCCTTTCAAGTTCCTCCAGATTTAGCTTCCAAGGACTTCAGGCAAGGCAAAGGTAACTTTCCAAAAGTAAATGGGCTTGTAATAAATATTTTAAAAACTCAAAAAAATTGTAGCTGTTTCCATGGCTGAGTTAACATTTATTAAACTTAACATTGTACCCCAGTAATTTTAGGGCTTTAACATTAAACATTTACCAGCCCTTCTTTTAAATACCATGCATCCTGCTTTATGACCAATAAGAGCTAATTAGGGGTTACTTATTAATATTTAAAAGGAAGGTTTAGGCCTGCCAAATGGGTTGTATTGGCATGTCGAATTTGCAGTATGAAAACTGTGCAGCCAGGCTACAATGGTAGGCCTTGATACATGCTTTACAGTGCTAATGTAGTGGATGGCATAATGAGTGCTACATCCACGTCTAGCATTTAATTTACAAGCCCTGAGTTCACTTGGTATCATATAGTAGGGACTTATGAGTGAGTTAAATGTGCCAATCAGGAGTACACTAATTTTACCATGTTGTAAGGAGGAGCACAAACACTTTACCTCTGGTTAGCAGGGGTAAAGTGCACAGAGTTCTATAGTCAGCAAAACTAGGTTTCAGCAAAAGGTAAAACAAATTCAGGGTGACCTCGCTGAAAGGGCAAATTTCCAACAGCAAGTGTATACTTATATGTACTGAACTGTATAAAACCCACCTCCCAACCAAAGTGCAGTGCTTTTTTCACAATTTACAGCATATCACTTATCTGGATGCAATATCAACCTGGTGTTTATGATGACACTAACATTTTTGCATATGTTATTTCTTTATCAAAATAGGAAAATCCAGTGACCACAATTGATGCAAGTGAGTAGCTCATGCATGTTTTGTGTTTGTCTGCCCACCTAAACACATTCTTATAATTTTGAGTACCCTAGTTGTGAGGTATGGCTAAAACAAGGATCGCCTCAGTCCTGATGAAGGCCTGCTTACCAATAGGTGCTAATTAAATGGGCTGAAACATGTTGACTGAATAAAAGATGGGAGGATAATTGTGCTCTATAACCATCTCCTTTTTTGAAGATTTTAATCTTGTCAGAGTAACAACAATAACATACTTAACATGTTACTCTAGAAAACTTTACCCCACTACTCTACTGAATGATCTAATGAGATTCCTATATAATATCAAGATCTTATAACATTTTAATAGAAGGCCATCTCAATTAAACAATTCCACATATGAAGATAATCCCGATGATGAAGCATGCCACAGAATGTGGACAAGGCCTATTTTATCTCAACCAAAGGTTGTAAATAAGCCTGGGTGAAATTTTATACAAACTGTAGTAATAGTGGTAATTTTGTGTTACTCTTTTTATGGAAAATTATGTGATTACGCTGTTTGTGTAATTATGAGTAATTTGACACAAAACTCCTACTGCAGGATCACAGGAACAATTAACTTAACCAGCACGAGCAGCTGCTGACTGCTGCTGTTCATGTTCTGTTTTTTTCTTAGTGAAAAATGCATCTTAGGCCCATCTTGGACGTGAGGGTGCATTTTGCTCTTAGAAAATAGCTCTAAATGCAGGGCTACACTCTTCAAGTAACTCCGCATAATCTGGAATAATTTTATTTGAATGTTGTTCAATTACCGTTCATTAAATTACATGAGTTTTGCCCACCTCCAGTTCTAACATACATAAAAAAGGATCGCATTAGAACAATCAAAACTTGTTTTACCTTGTTACTATGGAAATGAGATAGTGAAATCATATACCTGTTTAACTGTCTATGTGCAGGGGACACATGAAATGAATTAATGTGAGATCTAGCATTCCACATGTTTCTTGATGAAGACCAAGTGCCTGCATGAAGAAAATTCCATTAATGTGATACATGTACATCACCACTTCTTCATCACTGCTTCTTCGCATGTGTGAGGTTATAACTCGGTATAACTACTAGCATCTATTGTGATGGTGACAATGTTCTTGGTGGACAATAAAAAGTTATATTTGGCTGAAATATAGGGACTGCTGGCATGATTTGTGGGTGGGGGGCGGGCACAGGGTCGCGCGGGTAGGGGGGGTCAATAATAAAATAAAAAAATTAAACTTACCTTTCCGCAGCGCCGGGCCTTGTGTCTCCACTGCTCCTGTTCTCCTGTGTCCGACAGGAAAGGAAGCAGACAGCCTCCCTCCCCTACTCTAAGCCAATCACAATGCTCCAGTGGAGCATTGTGATTGGTCGGGATGCCGCCCAGCCAAGGGCTGTAGGGGATGGCATGTTCTCCCTGTAGGATGCAATGCAGCCTGCATGGAGAAGTGCAGAGTGTGCATGACTGGTTTGGGCGGACCGAGAGGGCCGACGAAACAGTCCTGCCCTGCCAGCTCCACCCACCCGCAATGCGCAAAGAAAAATAAGATGGTAATAACCAAAAGTTATTACCATTTTATGTTTTGGCTTTCTCGCACTGTGAGAAAGCAGTGGGGCGACGCTCCTCCCCCCTAGTGGAGGAGCCTCCCCTGGATGCACTTGTATGCGAGGCATGCCACTTTAAGGGTAATCCTAATGGCTATTGAAAGTCAGTTATGCAATGACCTTGGCATTCAAGTATATACTTTTTTTGACATCCACAGTGATCTTATTTGATGGATAATGCCACTTCATCAAAGGACCTTGAAATATTTGTAATTTTGGGGTTTACAGTATCTTTGTGTATCTTCTGCTTTGGAATGAACATACTGGGGATCTCAAAGACCGCTGATGCGTCCTTCACATTTGCCTCATCCATTGGGATAGAAATGTACCTAACTTAACTTGGTGAGAAAGATTATGTAACTGGCCCATAAAACTTCCCCAAGTGTAATCTTCTGCATGGAACACATATTTCGACCTGCACCTGGAATGTGGGAGAATCCCTGTATGAAATGAATGTGACTAGTCCAGAGTAATCAATATGGCAACATATCCTCTTCTACTGTCTTCCATAGGTCAGATCACACTCAGTTTTAGTCCTGGTGTTATAAAAAGATTGAACTTTAGCCAAGTATGGGTGATGTACTATTCAACCAAGTAGTTGGTACCTTTGTGCCTTGTAGTAAACTTTATTTGCTTGTGACCGAGAATCTGTTACCCCTAGATTACAAATGCTGTCACTTGTATGACCCCATATTCAATGATGCTTCCAGACATCGAGGAGCTGTCCGGTTCTATAACTGTTTTTAAGTTGAATTCGAAATTCACTGTTTAGTTCAGCGTTCTATGTGCTGCATACTGTACATACAGCACAATAGAAATACCTGAAGTGTGTTGGGTGGAGCAAATGCGTTGAATATGAACATCAGCAAGTGGAGAACAGGGAGTGGAAATAAAAGCTGGGATTTAGATAGTTTGAGCAGGCGCTGAGTTTTGTGCACTGGTCTGTGATCAGCTGTAAAACATTCAGGGGCAGATTTACAAGCCCCCTGCGCCACCAGTACGTCACTTTCTGTGACGTACTGGTGGCGTATTTCACTGCTCCATATTTAAAGGACAGGAAAAGCCACCCTGCGTGGCTTCTCCTGTCCTTGTAAATATGGCCCCTTTACACGCAGCACTTTGCGTGAAAGGGGCGTTCCATGGGTGTTGCTGTGGGTGTTCCCACGAAACACCCATGGAACCAGACACAGTTCCAGATTTACGAGGAATCGTAATTCTGGAAATGCGTCACTACACTACGCCAGCGAGGTGCAACGAGGAGAAATGTTTTCATTTCTCCTCGTTTTTGCTCTTTCAATGCGTGCTGCATTCTACAGCACGCATTGAAAGAGGAAAATGCCTGTAGTGATTGTATTCGTGCAGGAAGGTGCCCCTTCCTGCACGAAAACAATCTACCCATGACATGGTGCAAGGGTGCCTGCGCCGGCACATGGCAGCTGTTTGTGCGCCAGCCCAGGGGAGAGCACAGGAATACGACATATCATTGTAAATATGTTGCATTCCTGTGCTCTGGGAGAGACTCAGCCAAATAGCTTGCGGAGTGCACTGAGTCACTTTCTCGTAAATTTGCGCTTCGCGTTTACACCCAAACTCTTCCAAGCTCTTCCCTTTAATACAAACAACCGTCTTTGTTTTTTGTAAATATTCGGAATGGAAGTTTAGCAGTTTTAAAATCGACTTTCCTATATTAACGAATTGAAAGCCATCACCAAGCGAATGGCTTCCTGACAACCTGCGATATCTGCGTATAATTCTTTTGCGAAAACAAATCAATTCCTTGTTGCTAGGAATATAGGAGTGTGTATGAACTTTAAGTAAAAGACATAAAACTATTGATTTTCCTAGAACGTATGCCAAGTCTCTCACATTGGGGGGCATATTTACGTTCCCTGGCGCATCCCTGCATATCAGCAGGGATGCGCCCGGGAAAATGCGTCACGCAAGTTACCCTTGCGCCACGTCCGATGCGCCACATTTACAATGCGGCGCATCGTGGCGCAAGGATAAGCAGATGAGTGACGCATCTGCCGGCGGAAGGTTGGTGCAGTGCTGAAGTTGTGTCGCAAGCGCGACGCAACTCCAGCACTGTTCCAACCTTCCCTATCCCTAACATGGTGCGTCAATCCTTACGCCTGCTTCAAGCAGGCGTAAGGATTTGACGCACCAGCGTCGGAAAAGTGACTGCGTGAAATCTTGTAGATTTCACGACGTCACTTTTCCGAGGCGTTCCTGCGTCGGAACGCCCCCCCCTGCGCCGGTACGCCCACATGATACCTGATGCAGGTTTCATGTGGCGCAGGGGTTTACTACGTGACGCATCTCCCTAGATGCGTCACGTTGTAAATATAGCGCAACGCGGCGCATGGTTTGCGTCGCCGCTGCGTCACATGGCTGACGCAACGGCGGCGCAAAAGGGGCGCAAGGGGCTTGTAAATATGCCCCACAGACTTTAACTAGCACCAGCTTGCATTTGACTTTTTGTTGCAAACCAGTTCACAAACCGTAGAGAAAAGAGAAATACATATATTTTACAATGCAGGCGTGTATAAAATAGTATCTCTTCAATCCGAAGAAATACAACATATACAGCACTTTTCTCGGTAATTATAGTTCTGTTTCTTCAGGACACTTTTGAGAAGGTGCGAGCTATTAGCTTAAGACGTTGTCACCGCGTCTCGGTGTTACTTTGGCAGTTGGAGATAACATCGTCGACTTAGGTTTTTAGAGTGTGTCAGTGAGGAAACGTGCTTTATGCGGCAATTAGTGCAACGAGTCCCATTTCACATTGCAGCCTGCCTGTCGGCTCTTCCCTGTATTTCTTTCATCTCGTCTTTTTCTCCCCCAAGCTCGGACCAAACTGTCCTTTATCTGAGCATTTCCTTAGGTGTGTGCAAAAATTGAATTATTTTGCAAACTGACTGTGATGTAAACAATTCTTTTTCTGGAGTGATGTGTTGATGTTAAGGCAAAGGCACTAGCAGGTGAGTCACGAGCAAACGCTAGCTGGAGAAAGAGCCACCTGCTGTGGTTCTTCCTATGGGAACGTAGCTGTCTTTCTTATCCATTATGATGGTTACAGAAGAATATGCCCATAGAAGTGTTTTAATGTATGAGAAGCAGTTCATGCAAGCTTTCGGCCAAAATTACCCAATGACAACTACTAAAATCGATTTATAGGTAGAATTCCATGCATAAGGTGTGTGCGAAATTCAGTACTTTGCTTTGCGTAATTACACAAAATTATGGAAAAATTTACAAAATTATGCGGAATGAAAAAAGCCATTAGGTGTTGTATTGTAGCATGAAATGTGTCCTTCCAACCACCTTGAAGCGAATGCATTTTGGTAAAAAAAACAAAAAAACTACAGCAACCAACACAACTGCCACACACAGCAGCCCCTTGCATTCTCGTTGTATACGTTGCTCCTGTGCCCTAAATTTCGCTGAGAATTGCGGGTATTTAAGCTGGGTGTGCAGACAAAATATCGAGTTGGAAATTTCGAACAACAGAAATATTGAATCCTAAATATCGTCAGTGAGAAATATCGACAGCAAGAATATCGTGGTCAAGAATATCGATTTGAAGGTAAGAAATATTGTTTTAAAAAATATAGAAGTCAATAATATCATTTGCAAAAATATAGGGGCATATGTACAAAGACTGGCGATAACTATCACTAACGCTAGTTAGCGGCAGTTTTTTCATCGCCACTTACCGCTGAAAACTATCGCCATGTTAGCGGCGTATTTACAAGCCGTCGCTACATGGCGATAGTATCAGGGATCGGCGGTGAAAACTGCCGCTAACATTAGCGCGATGGCGATAGGAATTTCGGCGTTAGAGGGCGAAAACTACCGATAGGCCCATTAGCGGCAAAAAAAACTCACGTTAGTCAGCCCAACGTGAGTTTTTTTTGCCTCTAATGCAAAAAATAGCCTATCTGCAACCTCCAATAGAAAATAGGCATACAAACCAAAAAAATGCAAAATGTAGCAGCCAGGGCCAAGTGCAGCACACATCAACAACCCCTACAAGCCACCCAACATCCAGGATGACCAGGATAAGAGCCTGGATGCCTCGCTGGACCTGCGCCTGGAGCCTGGATGCCTAGCTGGACCTGCGTCTGGAGCCTAGATGCCTCGCTGGACCTGCAACTCGAGCCTGGATGCCTCGCTGGACCTGCGTCTGGAGCCTGGATGCCTCGCTGGACCTGCGTCTGGAGCCTGGATACCTCGACGGACCTGCGTCTCAAGCCTGGATGCCTCGCTGGACCTGCGTCTGGATGGATGCCTCGCTGGACCTGCGTCTGGAGCCTGGATGCCTCGCTGGACATGCGTCTGGAGCCTGGAGTGGGATGCGGAGGAGCTGTGGAGTCGATGAGCCGTGGCGGTAGACATTGAGGAACGACAATCGCCCGTACCTGGTGGTGAAGTCTGGCAGGTCGCACGGAGACATGTTGCTGACCTGTGTGAGAAGACCGCCTTGCGCCCCTTGGAGCTGTTAATGGTAGAGGCACTCCTGCGCACCACGTAGGGAGGTCTGCATCGCATACTACAATCCACCACTACACCGGGGTGCACGGAGGGGATTACCAACGGCGGGTGCCGCCTCTCTGCATCACAGGCCAGATGATGTTGGGCTGGCTGGACGCTGTGGAGGGTGAGGCCCCTGAGCTGCATCGAACTTGTGTGGTGGGAGCGCTGCAACTTCACGCCTAAACGGGCCCTGCTGCTTCAGCTGCATCGGGAGGTTCACCAGCGTACTTGGCGGCGACTGCTGTACCCAGACTTATGAAATCACACCTGGCTGAGGCTCCTGCTGGCTGAGTCACAGATTTGGGGAGAGTGCAGTGGATTGCGCCACAGTGTCAATGTCCAGGTAAGGAGAAGGTGGGACACGTAGCGCAGGAGGCCTGGGGGTCAAGTCGCCCAGGCCTAGCACACGTAGATGACGTACCCCTAGTGGCGGCTCATCCGCTATGGCGGAAGAGCGTGGCACCACTGCTTTCAAGCAGTGCAGAAGAGGAACAACCATCACATGATCATAACTTACTGATGTAATCGTGCTATGTTTCCTTTGCTGGTGGGAGGGTGGGTAGGACTGCTCCAAACATGGAGCAGGGCATGGGCGGATTGGCATGCCCACTCAAGTGCGCAGTGACTGTTTGGTTGGCCCGCTCAGGTTGCACAAAGCAGTCATGCGCACTGTCCTGTTCGCAAAGCAGGCTGCATTACAGCCTGCATGGAGAACATGCCCACACCTCCAGCCCCTGGCTGAACGCCACGTCCCGGCACCAATGACCAATCCCAACGCCGCATTGCAGCGTCATGATTGGCTTAGGGGAGGGAGCCTGGCTGCCTACTTACTGTTCCTGGAAGCAGACTCAGGAGAGCAGGGGCAACGAAGACACGGGAACCGGCATCGAGGTAAGATTTCCCTCATTTAAATATTTACAACACCCGCTCCCACACACCCCCCCGCATCCACGCCCCATCCAGTGTTCTTTCTGGCCTTTCCCACCTTCCAGCTGTACAGTCCCCCCCCGCAGCACTTGTCAATGGCGGCCGCTGTGCGGCCATGCGCAGCGGGCGTACCACTGGTGTGCCAAAGGTATATATGAAGTTACGATGCATACCATTACATCGCATTCCATTACAATGCATACTAATACTAGGCATATTGCAACAGTAGGGAAGGTGTTGCATAGTGGAGATGTAAAACTTACTATTCCCACTTCAGTGAGTGCAACCCTAAAACTAACCATTGCACCCCAAAGCAAACCGTGGACCGTAAAATTCATCTGTGAGCCCCCAAAACACACCCTAAAAATCATATTTGACCCAAATGCACACCCCAAATTTCCTATTTGACCCAAATGCACACCCCAAATTTCATAATTGACCCCAAAACACACCCCAAATTTCATAATTGTACCCAAAACACACCTGATTTTCAAGAATTTACCCCAAAGCACACCCCAAATTTCATCTCCAACACACGAAACCCATACCCACCCTAAAACTTAGAAATACACCATTACTGACCTCACAATGCGTTGTAATGGAATGCGATGTAAAGGCACCTGCGTGGTTGGAGTAGCGTTGTAAAGGCATTACGATGTAATGCCTGCATTGTAATGGACATCTCCCATGCCAAAGGCAAGCAATAGGCAAGCCCGGCTGCGTCCGTCTGCCCCTGGACCGCACTCAACACCAAGGACCCTTCCTCTCGGACACTCCACCGCTACGACGCCAGCACCCTCCTCGCCATCAACGCTGGACGCCACATCGCCTGCCAGGACCAACTTCTGCTCCAGACCAGACATCGCCATTGCCATCACTGACGGCTACTGAATCACCCGCAAAGACCACCCCGACCCTCCAGGAGGAGGCATTGCCATCACCTACAGAAGCACACTCCGACTGACCACGCACTCTAATGACCCAACGGTGACCATGGAGCACCTCAACTCCCAGATCCGGACTAACCCCAAGCCCATCCTCTGCGGCACCCTCATCTGCAGGCCCCCTGGGCCATGGCCCCCCATTCTCCGATACCATTGTAGACCTCCTTGCACCCCAGGCTCTCCCATCCACCGACAACATCCTACTCGGCGAACTCAAGTTCCACCTGGACACCCCCGGTGACCAGAACACCACCCCCTCCTGGGGAAGCTCACCAACATCAGACTCGAGCAGCTAGTCACCGCAGCAAGCCACATAGCAGGACACACGGTCAAACATGTCTCTGCCGCCAGCGGGTACTTCAACTATAGCCACACCACCGGACTCTCCTGGACCAACCATCATTGTATACATCACGTCTTCACCATGCCCACCGTACACCACCGCCCTCATCGCCCCCCCTCGCAGCTGGATCAAGGCCACCGAAGAATGTCTCGTCAACTCTCTCAGCACCACCACTCCGCTAACGCTTACAGACGATGACACCGCAGTGCGCAACTGCCACCGATGGATCTCCAACTGCGCTGACACCCTGGCACCCCTCAAGAATGGACCAGGCAAAACTAGCACCACGTAGGGCCGTATTTGCAAAGTGACGCATGTAGGCATATGCGTGACCTTGTGAAGCCCTGTGCCACGTCATACCTGCATCAGGTATGATGTACGCAGGGTGTGCGTTCACACACGACAAGGCCTCATAGGAGTGGCACAGTGAAATCCCTCATATTTCACTGCGACTATTGTAGGACTGCACTGTGTCAGTACCTTACGCCTGCCTGATGGCAGGCGTGAGGGTGACGCAGTGCCACAGGGATAGGCTGGCCCCATGCATTGCTGGAGTTGCGTCATGCTTGTGACACAACAGCAGCAATGTGTGACATTAGCGCAGACAGATACGTCAGGATTCCAGACGTATCTGTCATTACTTACATCATGGAGCGCTGTCTAGTGAAAACAGCGCATCCATGGAGTCGCAAGAAGGGCATAGTGAAAAGTGTTGCAACACTGTCTTGTCGCAGCGCTGCAACACTTTTCATGAGTGAGGCCCAGGAATGCGCACTATCTTATTGATGGTGCGCATTCCTGCCCTGTAGTTGTGTCGCAGGGCAGCGCAGCAACATTGCTTGCAGCACTGTCCAGCACCAAAACCTGCTGAGATGAGGCCCCAAGTGTTGTCTCCATTTTTAAGACCAGCTATTTTCTGGTCTTAAGTCCCAGCAGCTAACGGGCCTTAGCGGCTGTTTTTTTAACGTATCGTGGGTCCGGGCGATCATTGTAAATATCGCAAAGTGGGGTTAGCGTGCGTTTTGCACGGGAACGCCTACCTTGCATATCATTAGCGATAGTTATCGCTAACATAGGTGGCGATGCTGGAAACGTCCGGTATTGCCAGAAATCTGTCGCTAACGGCTGTTAGCGACAGCTTGTTAATAGGGCGATAAAAATATCGCCGCATTAGCGGCAGAAAAGTGCCGCTAACGTGGCGTTAACTCCTTGTACATATGCCCCCATAGTTGTTTAAAATATCAATTTTTGAATTAGTATTATGTATTTTAGTATATATTTTAAATGTATGTGATGTATTTTTTGTATAAGTATTGTTTATGTTTTTAAATATATGTGATACATTTTTTGTAGTTATCAATTTTATTTTAATTACATTTAGCATTTTTTAGTTCTGTAGCGGCTTCTGGGTTTATAGGGGAATAGACTGGGTAGTAATTTAATTATAATAAAACAATGATTTTTTAAATTTATTAATATTTATTTAATTGAGATTTTATAGTGTTAATTGTGGGAAGTAACTTATTTTTAAATAATTATTCATTTGTTTTTAATATTAATGATATAATTGAAAATTAAATATGGAAATTGTGTAATGAAATAAGTTTTAGGTGCGGGTTGTGGGGTTTATAGGGGTAAAGGGTGGGAAGTAATTTATTTTTACTAAATTAATAATTTGTTGTTAATTATTATTAATTAATCAATTGAAAATTAAATATGGAAATTGTTTAATTAATTTTAGGTGCGGGTTGTGGGGTGTGTAGAGGCAAAGGGTGGGAAGTAATTTATTTTTAATTAATTAATAATTAGTTGTAGATTAATATTATTTTATTAATTTGAAATTAAATATGGGAATTGTGTAATTAATTAATTTTAGGCATGGGATGTGGGGTTTATAGGGGTAAAGGTCGGAAGTTAATTAATTTTTATGTATATTAATTTGTTTTTAATTAATAATATTTATTTAATTTATAATTAATTATGTTAATTATAGACGTACATTTTATTTTTAATTTAGATGTGGGTTGTGAATTGTGTGGTGATATAGGGTAGGATGTATATAAAATAAATGTATGTGATAATGTTTTAGTTTATAAATGTTTTCTATCTAAAAATATTTGTTTGTTTGAAAAATATATTTAATTTTTATTTATTTGTAGGTATTTCTGTTATGTATTTAACATTATAATATGGTTTTATTTATTTTTAATTTATAATATTAACTATATTAGTATTTACATTTTTAACATATTTATATATTTTTTATTTATTTTGTTTTTCAAATATTGTTTGTTGTTGATATTTTGTTTGTTTTTAATTTTGAATTGACAGTAGAGGGAATAGTAATTTTTATCCCTCCACAATCCAACACTTTCCCTACTGTTACACTCACTGGAGTGGGAATAGTAATTTTTACCCCTCCTCTATCCAACACGTTTTCTACTGTTGCAATCATTGGAGTTGGAATAGTAATTTGTACGCCTCTGCTAGCCAACACTTTACCTACTGTTGCACTCATTGGAGTGGGAATAGTAATTTTTACCCTCCACTATCCAAAACTTTCCCTACTGTTACACTAATTGGAGTGGGAGTAGTAATTTTTATCCCTCCGCTATCCAACACTTTCCCTACTGTTTCTTTGATTGGAGTGGGAATAGTAAATTTTACCCCTCCGCTATCCAACACTTTTCCTACTGTGGCACTTATTGTAGTGGGAATAGTAATTTTTACCCCTCCGCTATCCAACACTTTCCCTACTGTTGCACTAACTGAAGTGGGAATAGTAATTTTTACCCCTCCGCTATCCAACACTTTCCCTACTGTTGCACTTATTGGAGTGGGAAGAGTAATTTTTATCCCTCCGCTATCCAACACTTTCCCTCCTGTTGCTCTCACTGGAGTGGGAATAGTAATTCTTACCCCTCCGTAACCAACACTTTTCCTACTGTTGCTTTGATTGGAGTGGGAATAGTAATTTTTACCCCTCCGCTATCCAACACTTTCCCTAATGTTGCACTTATAGCCCGCCCACACGCCCCGGGGCCCGCCACCTCCCCGGGGCACTAAAGATTTGAATATGGGGGTCCGTTACGGACCCCCAAAGCCTCGGGGACCACCACCTCCCCGGGGCTGTGCACTGGATGGGAGGGGGGCCGCGCGGCCCCCCTCCTGGAGCCCTTGATGGCCTGGGGACCGCCACCCCCCAGGGCCGGCTCCTGCAGTGTCCCGGGGTGCCTACCCCCGGGACACTGTAGTTTGCTATGACAGGAAGGGAGCCTCGCGGCTCCCGTCCTGTCATAGCAAGCTTGTTTGCATTTTGAAAGAGAGAGCAGGAAACCTGCTCTCTTTCAAAATGCAAACCTAATTGCTTTCCACATGGGGAGCAGCATGTTAGCTGCTCCCCATGTGGAAAGCAATGCCGGCTCCCGTAGGACACGGGGAGCCGGCGGGACTGTGGGGGATTGGGGACCCCCACAGTCCCCAACCAGAGGCCAGGCCCCGGGGGATAGGGTCCCCGGGCCCATAAGTGGCCAGGGGAGGGGGCCACGCAGCCCCCCTCCCCAAATTAAACAAAAGTTAAAAAATAAAAAAAAAAGGCAAGGCCGGCCCCGGGGGATGGGGTACCCGGGGCCTTAAATGGCCTGAGGAGGGGGGCCACGCAGCCCCCTCCAAATTAAAAAATTAAAATCGAGGGCATGCCCCAGGGGATGGGGTCCCCGGGGCCAATACAGGCCCAGGGAAGGGGGCCACGCGGCCCCCTTCCCGTTTTTTTTTAATTAAAAAAAAAAAAAAATGCTCAGGCCCCGGGGATGGGGTCCCCGGGGCCAAAAGTGGCCAAGGAAGGGGGCCACGCAGCCCCCTCCCATTAAAAAAATTAAAAAAACAAAAAAACGACCGGCATCGTGCCGGAGGCCCCGCCCCTCCCAGCAGTACTCTGCAAACGCGCCCCCTGGCGCGTTTTAAGAAGGGAAGTAATTCCCCTTGAATACTGGGGGTCCCTGGAGGCCAACTAGCCCACCAGGAACCTCCAGTATGCGCCAGGGGCTGCGTTGCAGAGAGGTGTACAGAGGCCACGCCCCTTTTACACCTCTCTGCAACGCAGCTCTGTGGCGCTTTTAGAAGTACATGGTGGGCTAGTTGGACTCCAGGGACCCTCAGGATTCAAGGGGACTTAATCCCCCAACTTAAAACGCGCCACGGGCGCGTTTGCACAGTGGTGAAGGGAGGGCGGGGCTTCAGGTGACATGTGTGCAAACAGGCCCCGTGGCGCGTTTTAAGATGGGGAATTAAATCCCCTTCAATCCTGATGGTCCCTGGGGCCAACTAGCCCAACAGGTACGTCCAGAAAGCGCCACAGAGCTGCATTGCAGAGAGGTGCAAAAGGGGCGTGGCCTCTGAACACCTCTCTGCAACGCAGCTCCTGGCGCATACTGGAAGGTACAGGTTGGGCTAGTTGGACCCCAGGGATCCTCATGATTCAAGGGGACTTAATCCCCAACTTAAAACGCGCCACGGGGCGTGTTGCACAGATGTCACCTCAGGCCCCGCCCCCTCCCTTCACCATTGTGCAAATATTCCTCTAAAATCAGCCGAACTACGAATTCCTATTTACTCACCTGTTATCAGGAGAGACCTCAGTGCTGCATCTTTCAGCCCAGTATTGATCCTGAAAAGTAATTTTAACCGTACTTACCAGTAACTTGAATTTCCTTCCATAGGCTAACATTGACTTGTTTCACTTGGAAATTCTTCTAAGTGTGGAGTTTTGGAACTTTATAGTATTCCTCTAAAATCAGACGAAATACGAATTCCGATTTACTCACCTGTTATCAGGAGAGACCTCAGTGCTGCATCTTTCAGCCCAGTACTGATCCTGAAAAGTAATTTTAACCGTACTTACCAGTAACTTGAATTTCCTTCCATAGGATATCATTGTCTGCTTTTTGCTGAAAAAGTTTCTAAGTGTCGATTTTTGAAACATACAAATATTCCTCTAAAATCAGCCGAACTACAAATTCCGATTTACTCACCTGTTATCAGGAGAGACCTCAATGCTGCATCTTTCAGCCCAGTACTCATCCTGAAAAGTAATTTTAACCGTACTTACCAGTAACTTGAATTTCCTTCCGTAGGATATCATTGACTGGTTTCACTTGGAAATTCTTCTAAGTGTGGAGATTTGGAACTTTATAATATTCCTCTAAAATCAGCCGAAATACGAATTCCGATTTACTCACCTGTTATCAGGAGAGACCTCAGTGCTGCATCTTTCAGCCCAGTACTGATCCTGAAAAGTAATTTTAACCGTACTTACCAGTAATTTGAATTTCCTTCCATAGGATAACATTGCCTGCTTTTTGATGAAAAAGTTTCTGTCAATTTTTGAAACATACAAATATTCCTCTAAAATCAGCCAAAATACGAATTCCGATTTACTCACCTGTTATCAGGAGAGACCTCAGTGCTGCATCTTTCAGCCCAGTACTGATCCTGAAAAGTAATTTTAACCGTACTTACCAGTAACTTATATTTCCTTCCATAGGAATCCATTGTCTGGTTTTCAGCAGAAAAGTTTCAAAGTGTTGATTTTCACAAACTACAAATATTCCTTAAAAATCGCCTGTATGACTTAAACGCATTCTTTCAACTGTTTACAGGAGATGCACCAGTGCTGGATCCAGGATCCACCACTGAGTAAAAAAAGTAACGATAACACTACTTACCTGCTAAGTGAATTTCCTCCCATAGGATAACATTGGTGATTCTATGTGAAAAAGTTTCTAAGTGTCAACTTTTAAAATACAATAATATTCCTTAAAAATCACTACTGTAACCAAAACGCTTTTACTCAACTGTTTACAGGAGATGTCCCAGGACTGAATCTAGGATCCAGTCCTGTGGTTAGAAAAGTAATCCATAAAGTAACTGATTGCATTTAACTAGAAATTCACATTGAGGTCAATGTTGCATTGTGTTTGAAATTGTGTTGCCCATTGCAACAACTGTAACTACTGTACTTAAAACTCTATTGCCTATTTGCAAACTATTTAAACTAAAGTAATTCATTCTGAGAAAGTATATTTTGTAATGTAATGTATAATGTAATTACAATGTAATTTAATAAATAAAATATCTAAAAATAAATAATTTTAAAAAATGTAGTAAATCAGTATCAAAAAAATAAATATAACAATTAATACATTTAAAAATTGTCATTTACAAAACCTTTGAAATTCACTGAAAAAACCATAGGTTTTAGGGACGTTATAGTTAGAAATTAGCATTTAAAAAACCTTTGAAATTCACTGAAAAAACCATAGGTTTCAGGCACGTTATAGTTAGAAATTAGCATTTAAAAAACCTTTGAAATTCACAGAAAAACCATAGGTTTCAGACACGTTATAGTTAGAAATTAGCATTTAATAAACCTTTGAAATTCACTGAAAAAACCATAGGTTTTAGGGACAGTTATAGTTAGTTGGACATTTCACTCGTACAAAACCCGTGAAATTCCCCCTTTATAGTTAGTTCAGCTAACTATAACACGCGCCCCCGCAATGCACTGCTGATGACGTCACATATTACATCACTCATGACATGGTCAGTGACATCACTCATGACATCACTGATGACATCTCAAATGACATCACTGATGACATCATGCAGTGACTGTGTGTTTCTCTAAAGTTTAAATATTTTTAATATATATCGGATAAGATGTATTGAAGAATGAGTGGGTGTATAAGTGTCTGTATGGATGATTTAGTAGGTGCGTGACTGACTCTATAAGTGAGTGATTTAACGTATCTTACTGAATGCATGGGTTAGTGACTAAACTGGGTGAATGTCTGTATCCGTCTGTCTGTTGCTGTGTAAGTGACTGCATGTGATTGTGAATAGCTACATGAGTGTGTATATGAGTTATTGAATGGTTGTCTGAGTATCTGTATGGGTGCCTGAGTGTTTGTGTGGGAGGGGTGTGTGCGACTCTGTGTATAGATGTGTGAGTGGGTGATTCACTGGGTGGATGGTTTCAAGAGTGCATCTGTGATAGACTGTATGGGTGGGTAAGTGTGTGTAAGAGTGTATTAGTGAGTGAATGTATGTCCCAGTGGTACATGTGTGAGTAACTACATATGTGAAAGGCAGTATATATGTGTGTTGGAGTATATAAATAGCTATAAGCGAGAGTGTGTGATTGATTGTGAGAGTGACTGCATGGATGAGTGTGTGCTTGTATCAGTGATTCTATCGGAGCGTAAGAATGTGCTAGTATTTGTATGAGTAAGTGAGCTGGTGTGTGTATAACTGTATAGGTGAGTAAATGGCAGTATGTTTAATTATTTGCATGACTGACTAGGTGTGTGAGTACCTCTATGGATGAGTGGCGGTGTTTGAGTGTCTATATAGGAGTATGAGTGCATATGATAGTCCTGTACTGAGTGACCGTAAGTATGAGTGACTGCTGAATTTCTCTGGTTTTGTATGAGTGAAATGACCAACTAACTATAACGTCCCTGAAACCTGTGGTTTTTTCAGTGAATATAAATATATATATATATATATTATCTACTGGCGGTCGCCAGTAGATAGTTATAGTTAGGACCTATTTTCCATAGGAAATCCGCGACATTCTATTTGAAATAACTCTTGCGTCGGTTGACGAATCTTCGTGAAATGTTCAAACTTTATGGCCCGCTCCGGTCCGCTCCTACCCTGAAAGTCTCAGGGTGATTCGTCAAGCGGGGCCGAGAAAAAGGTGGGTCCCAAAATGTGTTTTCCCCATTCATTTTCCCATAGGAAACTTTAGACACGGCTACAGCCCGAACTGCTGAACGGAATTACACCAAATTTGGCAAAGAGGTAGTTCTTGGTTCAGAAAGAACCCTTTTGTTAAATGGTGTAAATCCGTTCAGTAGTTGCGGAGAAATTAAAAAATAAGAGTCAAAAATCAATTTCCCATAGGAAACTTTATGCAAGGCTACAGCCCGAACTGCTGAACGGAATTACACCAAATTTGGCAAAGAGGTAGTTCTTGGTTCAAAAGAACCCTTTTTGTTAAATGGTGTAAATCCGTTCAGTAGTTGCTGAGAAAATCAAAAGTAAAAACACATATATATCTGGGCGGAGCCTAACCACACATGTCATCGTGAGATCTGATTGGCTGTCAGCACTTCATCCTGGAATTGCTGGCAGCCATCTTGGGACCAATATAAATGATAGTACCCCTTTGAAATGCATTGTAGTGAATCGAAGATTTTGAGGGTTACCAAAAGGAGAACTATAAAGGGTGATAACAGACTTTAGTTACATTAGAATTCATTTGTTGATGGTACCATACTAATTTCAGGAATTGTGGTGTGTTCTAAGGTGATTTTACCCTGTGAAAAACCTTCTGCTGGGATATCATGAATCATGTTTGAGAGAAAACTATTTTCACATGATTGTCCCATACAGTTTTGGAAGGTGCCCCAGAAGCTAAAATGAGAGCATATTTTCTGTAAATTCACATTATCTTTCTCAGTCATGTGAGAATGAAGTCTGACATTCTCAGTAAAACATGTACATCCAACAAGGGCAGAGACTGTCAGTTGATTCCTTTGTGTTCTACTGCAGCTTCCCAGAGTGTTCTAAAGAACAACTAGAGTGCTAACAGCCTTACTTATGACAAAAGTATGGCACACCTGAAGCCATCTTGATTGGAATAAACTGGTAACACTTAAAACATTTAATTTAAAAAGGAACAAAATGATGGGGTTCATTTTGCCATAGAAATTATGGTTAGTGCTGTAGAAAGAAAAATTAGGACATGTTTTAAGTGAGATCTCAAATATCTTCCTGTTATATTTCAACAGGAGCAGCCTGTCAGTTGATGCCTTTGTGTTCTACTGCAGCTTCCCAGAGTGTCCTAAAGAACAACTAGAGTGCTAACAGCCTTACTTATGACAAAAGTATGGCACACCTGAAGCCATCTTGATTGGAATAAACTGGTAACACTTAAAACATTTAATTTAAAAAGGAACAAAATGAGGGGGTTCATTTTGCCATAGAAATTATGGTTAGTGCTGCAAAAGAAAATTTAGTGCATGTTTTAAGTGAGATCTCAAATCCTCTTCTATTTCATTAGAAAATTCTGACATGCAGACTGAAACAATCACTTTCAATACCAGCAGTAGACTTCCAGTTAACTCCTTGGTGAGCAGTAGCTTTACTACAGTGATCTAATGAACAACTAGAGTAATAACATTCTGAATTTATGGCAAATGTGTGACACATCTGAATGCCTTCTTGATGGAATCAAAGTAAAAACTGAAAGCATTTCCTACTGAGGAGACTGCAGTAAATGAGGAAATTAGGAAACTTCATAACAAAGAAGTCTTCCAAGATGGCCACCAGTGAAAAAGAGCCCAAATGTAGCACAAATATTACCCAGATGTAGCCCACATATAGCCCAATGACAAAAGTGTGCAAAACACTTTTTATTTTTAGTTTTTTTGCAGTTTTATGTAGTGCAGACTGGTCAGGTATTGGAGCGTTGCATCTTAAAACATGACCCCCTACACTACAAAAACACCACTGCACTACCCTAAACCCTAAAACACTACCCCAGCACGACCCCCTACACTACACAAGCACCACTGCACTAACCTAAACCCTAAAACACTACCCCCAGTATGACCCCCTACACTACACAAACACCACTGCACTACCCTAAACCCTAAAACACTACCCCAACACCACTGCACTAACCTAAATCCTAAAACACTACCCCCAGCATGACCCCCTACACTACCAAAACACCACTGCACTACCCTAAAACATGACCCCTACACTACACAAACACCACTGCACTACCCTAAACCCTAAAACACTACCCCCAGCACGACCCTCTACACTACACAAGCACCACTGCACTACCCTAAACCCTAAAACACTACCCCCAGCATGACCCCCTACACTACACAAACACCACTGCACTACCTTAAACCCTAAAACACTACCCCCAGCACGACCCCCTACACTACCCAAACACCACTGCACTAACCTAAATCCTAAAACACTACCCCCAGCACGACCCCTACACTACCCAAACACCACTGCACTACCCTAAACCCTAAAACACTACCCCCAGCACGACCCCCTACACTACACAAGCACCACTGCACTACCCTAAACCCTAAAACACTACCCCCAGCACGACCCCTACACTGCCCAAACACCACTGCACTGCCCTAAACCCTGAAACACCAGCCCCTGCACGACCCCCTACACTGCCCGAACACCACTGCACTGTCCTAAACCCTGAAACACATACCCTAGCACGACCCCCTACACTGCCCGAACACCACTGCACTGCCCTAAACCCTGAAACACCACCCCCAGCATGACCCCCTACACTGCCCGAACACCACTGCACTGCCCTAAACCCTGAAACACCACCCCAGCATGACCCCTACACTGCCCGAACACCACTGCACTGCCCTAAACCCTGAAACACTACCCCCAGCAAGACCTCCTACACTGCCCGAACACCACTGCACTGCCCTAAACCCTGAAACATCACCCCCAGCAAGAACCCCTACACTGCCCGAACACCACTGCCCTAAACCCTGAAACACCACCCCCAGCACAACCCCCTACACTGCCCGAACACCACTGCACTGCCCTAAACCCTGAAACACCACCCCCAGCACGACCCCCTATACTGCCCGAACACCACTGCACTGCCCTATACCCTGAAACACCACCCCTGCACGACCCCCTACACTGCCCAAACACCACTGCACTGCCCTAAACCCTGAAACACCATCCCCAGCACGACCCCCTACACTGCACGAACACCACTGCACTGCCCTAAACCCTGAAACACTCCCCCAGCAAGACCCCTACACTGCCTGAACACCACTGCACTGCCCTATACCCTGAAACACCACCCCCTGCACTACCCCCTACACTGCCCAAACACCACTGCACTGCCCTAAACCCTGAAACACCATCCCCAGCACGACCCCCTACACTGCACGAACACCACTGCACTGCCCTAAACCCTGAAACACTACCCCCAGCAAGACCCCTACACTGCCCGAACACCACTGCACTGCCCTAAACCCTGAAACACCACCCCCAGCAAGACCCCCTACACTGCCTGAACACCACTGCCCTAAACCCTGAAACACCACCCCCAGCAAGACCCCCTACACTGCCCGAACACCACTGCACTGCCCTAAACCCTGAAACACCAGCCCCAGCACGACCCCTACACTGCCCAAACACCACTGCACTGCCCTAAACCCTGAAACACCACCACCAGCATGACCCCCTACACTGCCCGAACACCACTGCACTGCCCTAAACCCTGAAACACCACCCCCAGCACGACCCCCTACACTGCCCGAACACCACTGCACTGCCCTAAACCATGAAACACCAGCCCCAGCACGACCCCCTACACTGCCCGAACACCACTGCACTGCCCTAAACCCTGAAACACCACCCCCAGCACGACCCCCTACACTGCTCGAACACCACTGCACTGCCCTAAACCCTGAAACACCACCCCCAGCACGACCCCCTACACTGCCCGAACACCACTGCACTGCCCTAAACCCTGAAACACCAGCCCCAGCACGACCGCCTACACTGCCCGAAAACCGCTGCACTGCCCTAAACCCTGAAACACCAGCCCCAGCACGACCCCCTACACTGCCCGAACACCACTGCACTACCCTAAACCCTCAAACACCAGCCCCAGCACTACCCCCTACACTGCCCGAACACCACTGCACTGCCCTAAACCCTGAAACACCAGCCCCTGCAAGACCCCCTACACTGCCCGAACACCACTGCACTGCCCTAAACCCTGAAACACCACCCCCAGCAAGACCCCATACACTGCTCGAACACCACTGCACTAAAGCCTGAAACACCACCCCCAGCAAGACCACCTACACTGGCCGAACACCACTGCACTGCCCTAAACCCTGAAACACCACCCCCTGCACGACCCCCTACACTGCCCAAACACCACTGCACTGCCCTAAACCCTGAAACACCACCCCCTGGACGACCCCTACACTGCCCGAACACCACTGCACTGCCCTAAACCCTGAAACACCACCCCCAGCACGACCCCCTACCCTGCCCGAACACCACTGCACTGCCCTAAACCATGAAACACCAGCCCCAGCACGACCCCTACACTGCCCGAACACCACTGCACTGCCCTAAACCCTGAAACACCACCCCCAGCACGACCCCCTACACTGCCCGAACACCACTGCACTGCCCTAAACCCTGAAACACCACCCCCAGCACGACCCCCTACACTGCCCGAACACCACTGCACTGCCCTAAACCCTGAAACACCAGCCCCAGCACGACCGCTTACACTGCCCGAAAAGCACTGCACTGCCCTAAACCCTGAAACACCAGCCCCAGCACGACCCCCTACACTGCCCGAACACCACTGCACTACCCTAAACCCTCAAACACCAGCCCCAGCACGACCCCCTACACTGCCCGAACACCACTGCACTGCCCTAAACCCTGAAACACCACCCCCAGCAAGACCCCCTACACTGCCCGAACACCACTGCACTGCCCTAAACCCTGAAACACCACCCCCAGCAAGACCCCCTACACTGCCCGATCACCACTGCACTAAAGCCTGAAACACCACCCCCAGCAAGACCACCTACACTGGCCGAACACCACTGCACTGCCCTAAACCCTGAAACACCACCCCTGCACGACCCCCTACACTGCCCAAACACCACTGCACTGCCCTAAACCCTGAAACACCACCCCCTGCACGACCCCCTACACTGCCCGAACACCACTGCACTGCCCTAAACCCTGAAACACCACCCCTCAGCACGACACCCTACACTGCCCGAACACCACTGCACTGCCCTAAACCCTGAAACACCACCCCCAGCACGACCCCCTACACTGCCCGAACACCACTGCACTGCCCTAAACCCTGAAACACCACCCCCAGCACGACCCCCTACACTGCCCGAACACCACTGCACTGCCCTAAACCCTGAAACATCAACCCCAGCAAGACCCCCTACACTGCCTGAACACCACTGCCCTAAACCCTGAAACACCACCCCCTACACTGCACGAACACCACTGCACTGCCCTAAACCCTGAAACACCACCTCCAGCAAAACCTCCTACACTGCCTGAACACCATTGCTCTGCCCTAAATCCTGAAACACTAGCCCCAGCATGACCCCCTACACTGCCCAAACACCACTGCACTGCCCTAAACCCTGAAACACCACCCCCAGCACGACCCCGTACACTGCCCGAACACCACTGCACTGCCCTAAACCCTGAAACACCAGCCCCAGCAAGACCCCCTACACTGCCCGAACACCACTGCACTGCCCTAGACTCTGAAACACCAGCCCCAGCAAGACCCCCTACACTGCCCGAACACCACTGCACTGCCCTAAACCCTGAAACACCAGCCCCAGCATGACCCCCTACACTGCCCGAACACCAATGCACTGCCCTAAACCCTGAAACACCAGCCCCAGCACGACCACCTACACTGCCCGAACACCACTGCACTGCCCTAAACCCTGAAACACCAGCCCCAGCACAACCCCCTACACTGCCCGAACACCACTGCACTGCCCTAAACCCTGAAACACCAGCCCCAGCACGACCCCCTACACTGCCCGAACACCACTGTACTGCCCTAAACCCTGAAACACCAGCCCCAGCACGACCCCCTACACTGCCCGAACACCACTGCACTGCCCTAAACCCTGAAACACCACCCCTGCATGACCCCCTACACTGCCAGAACACCACTGCACTGCCCTAAACCCTGAAACACCACCCCCTGCAGCACCCCTACACTGCCCGAACACCACTGCACTGCCCTAAACCCTGAAACATCACCCCCTGCACCGCCCACTACACTGCCCGAAAACCACTGCACTGCCCTAAACCCTGAAACACAACCCCCAGCACGACCCCCTTTACTGCTCGAACACCACTGCACTGTCCCAAACCCTGAAACACCACCCCCAGCACGACCCCCTACACTGCCCAAACACCACTGCCCTAAACCCTGAAACACCACCCCCTGCACGACCCCCTACACTGCCCGAACACCACTGCACTGCCCTAAACCCTGAAACACCACCCCCTACACTGCCCGGACACCACTGCACTGCCCTAAACCCTAAAACACCACCCCCAGCACGACCCCCTACACTGCCCGAACACCACTGCACTGCCCTAAACCCTAAAACACCACCCCCAGCATTACCCCCTACACTTCCCAAACACCACTGCACTGCCCTAAACCCTAGAACACTACCCCCAGCATGACCCCCTACACTACCCGAACACCACAGCACTACCCTAAACCCTAAAATACTACCCCCAGCACAACCCCCTACACTACCCGAACACGACTGCACTGCCCTAAACCCTCAAACACTCCCCTGCACGACCCCCTACACTGCCCGAACACCACTGCACTGCCCTAAACCCTGAAACACCATCCCCAGCACGACCCCCTACACTGCCACGAACACCACTGCACTGCCCTAAACCCTAAAACACTCCCCCAGCACGACCCCCTACACTACCCAAACACCACTGCACTGCCCTAAACCCTAAAACACTACCCCCCGCATGACCCCCTACACTACCCAAACACCAATGCACTACCCTAATCCCTAAAACACTACCCCCGCATGACCCCTACACTACCCTAAACCCTAAAACACTACCCCCGCACGACTCCCTACACTACCCAAAGACCACTGCACTACCTTAAACCCTAAAACACGACCTCCTACACTACACAAACACCACTGCACTACCCTAAACCCTAAAACACTACCCCCTACACTACACAAACACCACTGCACTACCCTAAACCCTAAAACACTACCCCCAGTAGTACCCCCTACACTACCCAAACACCACTGCACTACCCTAAATCACTACCCCAGCACGACCCCTACACTACCCAAACACCACTGCACTACCCTAAACCCTAAAACACTACCCCCAGCACGACCCCCTACACTACCCAAACACCACTGCACTACCCTAAACCCTAAAACACTCCCCCAGCACGACTCCCTACACTACCCAAACACCACTGCACTACCCTAAACCCTAAAACACTACCCCCAGCACGACCCTCTTCACTACCTAAACACAACTGCACAATTTGTTACAGGCGTAGCAACGCAGGCCTGTGGTGCTTACTGGAAGTACCTAGTGGGCTAGTTGGGCCCCAGGGACCCTCAGGATTCAAGGTGACCTAATCCCCCAACTTAAAACGCACCACGGGGCGCGTTTGCACAGTGGTGAAGGGAGGGGGCGGGGCCTCAGGTGACATGTGCGCAAACACGCCCTGTGGTGCGTTTTAAGTTGGGGAATTAATTCCCTTTGAATCCTGAGGGACCCTGGGGGCCAACTAGCCCACCAGGTACCTTCAGTAAGCACAACAGAGTTGCGTTGCAGAGAGGTGAAAAAAGGTGCGTGGCCTCGGAACGCCTCTCTGCAACTCAGCTCTGTGGTCCTAACTGTAGGTACCTGGGGGGCTAGTTAGGCCCCAGGGACCCTCAGAATTCAAGGGGACTTAATCCCGCAACTTAAAACGCGCCACGTAGTGCGTTTGCACACATGTCACCTCAGGCCCCCCTCCCTTCACCACTGTGCAAACGCGCCCTGTAGTGCGTTTTAAGAGGTAGTTTTAATCCCCTGCCCTATTATGTACTAGGGACTTGCAGAGGAGGTCATGCTAATCACAGGGGTACCCTAACGCATAGTGTTCCCTAGTGTATGTAGGTGTTTTCACTGTATTCTAAGTGTCTTTTAGCATAGCACTGGCTCTGGTTAGTCAGAGTCAGTTACCACCAGTACCCGTCTGAAAAAGTTGTGGGCACAGGATGATTTTGCAACAAGGCCTCTTTCTGCTCCTCTGTTGGTTCTTTCTGCACATCTTTTGCTTCTTTCTGTGCGTTTTTCTTCTTTCTTCACATGTCCTACCTCTGTAGGCATAGTTAGAAACTAGCATTTAAAAAAACCTTTGAAATTCACTTTAAAAATCATAGGTTTCAGGCACGTTATAGTTAGAAATTAGCATTTAAAAAACCTTTGAAATTCACTGAAAAAACCATAGGTTTCAGACACGTTATAGTTAGAAATTAGCATTTAAAAAACCTTTGAAATTCACTGAAAAAACCATAGGTTTTAGGGACAGTTATAGTTAGTTGGACATTTCACTCGTACAAAACCATAGAAATTCCCCGTTATAGTTAGTTCAGCTAACTATAACTCGCGCCCCGTAATGCACTGCTGATGACGTCACATATTACATCACTCATGACATGGTCAGTGACATCACTGATGACATCACTGATGACATCTCAAATGACATCACTGATGACATCATCCATGTGATAATTTCATGCATCTTCTCACACCCTAATATAACTTTTGATACACCCACTCTAAATTACAGACTGCCATTCTCAAAACATAGACACTCCAACACCAAAAACTACATACCCACTCACTGATTCTTAGGTCTACACACACATCCACTCACTCACCCGTACAGTCACTCATACTTAGTCACTCAGTACAGGACTATCATATGCACTCATACACCTATATAAACACTCATACACCGCCACTCATCCATAGAGGTACTCACATACCTAGTCAGTCATGCAAAAACTTAATCACACACCCATTTACTCACCTATACAGTTATACACACACCAGCTCACTTACTCATACAAATACTAGCACATTCTTACGCTCTTATACAATCACTGATACAAGTACACACTCATCCATACAGCCACTCTCACAATCACACACTCTCACTTATAGCCATTTATATACTCCAACACACATATATACTGCCTTTCACATATGTAGTTACTCACACATGTACCACTGAGATATACATTCAATCACTAACACACCCATACACACACTCACCCACCCATACAGTCCATCACAGATGCACTCTTGAAACCATGCACTCAGTGAATCACCAACTCACACATCTATGCACAGAGTCACACACACCCCACCCACACAAACACTCAGGCACCCATACAGATACTCAGACAATCAATCAATAACCCATGTAGACACTCATGTAGCTATTCAGAAAGCCATGCAGCCGCTTACAAACCAACAGACAGACGGATACAGACATTCACACAGTTTAGTCACTAACCCATGCATTCAGTAAGATACATTTAATCACTCACTTGTAGAGTCAGTCACTCACGTACTAAATCATCCATTCAGACACTTATACACCCACTCATTCTTCAATACGCCTTTCCCTATATATATATTAAACATATTTAAACTTTACAGAAACACACAGTCACTGGATGAAGTCATCAGTGATGTCATCAGTGATGTCATTTGAGATGTCATCAGTGATGTCACTGACCATGTCATGAGTGATGTAATATGTGACGTCATCAGCAGTGCATTGCGGGGGCGCGAGTTATAGTTAGCTGAACTAACTATAACGGGGGAATTTCTATGGTTTTGTACGAGTGAAATGTCCAACTAACTATAACTGTCCCTAAAACCTATGGTTTTTTCAGTGAATTTCAAAGGTTTTTTAAATGCTAATTTCTAACTATAACCTGTCTGAAACCTATGGTTTTTTCAGTGAATATATATATATATATAATTTTTACATTTTTATATAGTTTTAAAATTATAAATTTAAATTAATAGTTTATTGATTATTTTACAGTAAATATTTATAATAATTATTATATATGTGTGTTTAACTTTTTAAGAGATGTTTATTTGTTATTTTTGTTAAATGTATATTAAATATATTTATTTTTTTAAATTAAGTTTATTATTTGATATATTTAATGTTTACTTTTTTATATGTATATAAAAAGCAATATTATTTACATCTATATTTATGTCATCGATATTTTATTTCAATATTTTTGTACTTACCTTTATAAATATAGGATGTCGATATTTTTGACGTCTATATTTATGACTTGATATTGTGGTATTGGGATGTTTTGGGTGCCAATGTTTTGTCAGTGAACCTTTCAGCAGAATGGCATAATAGCCTATCTCAGGAACTTTACATAACAAGGGGAATGAGAAATGTTCTAAATCATTTCAAAGGTGGCGCAGGCGTAATGGAATTTAGGGATTCATTCAACATTAGGCAGACCCATGCTCAATGTCAGGGGCGGCTCCTCCATTGTAGCGGAGTAGTGTCGCCCCACTTAAATCCCCCCCCAAAGCCCAAGATGAAAAATAAAATGGTAGTCTATTACCATTTTATTTTTCATCACCCATCCCAAGCCGAGCGTTAGGACGGGGTGCAGGGCCGCTACTGACTGAGAGCAGCAGAGAGCAGGGTGGGCTGTTATTGCACTGTTAAAAGTGTGCATGTCTTTTTGGCCAGCCATCCTGTGACAGCCAGCCACACGTGCACTTTAAACCTCTCAACCCAGCTGTCTTAAGACAGCTGTGTTGAGAGTAAGTGCAGGCCTCCAGTGCGCTGTGGAGCGCCGAGTGATTCCACTACCTCCAATCAGGGTGCTGCTCAAATGCTGCATGTGAGCAGCACCAGTATTCGGCAAGAGAGTTCCAGCATCCATTTCCAGTTCCTAGATGAAGAGGAGTTCCGGAGCGCGGACGTCGCATTAGGTACATTTTAAAAAAGAAAATATTTTGCATTCACGCGCCCACGCCCCAGCCACCACTTTTTCAATGCTGGTAATATGACATGGATCAAGCCTGGCTTTATTCGTCGAAGAGAGTCAAAATGGTTAGATCCTTGTGAGATAGTCAAGGTTAGAATGAATTGTGGGGTTATTGCTGGTAGTGATAGAAAGAGTGGACAGATTGGTGAAGGAAGATGCAAATAAAATTTGTAATATAGTTGATTACCACACTGTTCACTTGTTGAGAGTATTTTTTTTTATAAACACATTTTATTGGTTTTTAAGATGCAATACAGTAGCAAAATGAAAAGGAAAATGCTTCACCTTGGTTGTGTATGTGAGTGTGTGTACTAACTGTGTAGTTTTTTTGTGTCTCTGTAAGGTTGCATGTGTGTAAGGATGTGAATATGTGTCTTTTGTTTCGGAAAAAAGGGGTGTGTGTTGTAATGGTACCTTAGTGTCATGCTCAAGTAGAGTATGAAACATAGAATCAAATTATAGAACTTACCACAGAAATGCGATGGAAGAATGTTCATATTTGATCAGTTGGAACTCATCTGATAGGCTGTGCAGCTAAATCTGAAGAATGTTATGTGTTGTTAATTAAAGAGGTATGAGTATGAAGATTATCTCTACAAGAACATTAGTGATTTTACACACTTGGTTCTGTTTAATGTATTTCCAAGTTGAAAGTGCTCAAGGATATTTTGAACCCACTCAACATTCATCAGTACTGCAGTCATGAGAGTTAAGAGGTACTGTAGGCATCACATCTGCTGTTCTCACAAGGTAATGTTAAACCACACCAAACTATCTTAGTGGGGGTGAAAGTTTCCAATTGCCAAGATAAGTTCTCTCAGATCACTCTATATAACCTATCAGAACAGAACCTCATGTGAGTAAAAAGATTAGAATGTTTCAATCTCTGTAAATATCGCACACTTACAGCAAAGGCCTTTTGGCCATCTGTGAATCAGATTGATTTCAGAGATCACCTGAGCACCCTATACTCTGCAGTCTGGTAAACCTCAGTGTTTGCTTTGACAAGCATGCATTATACCATTCTAAATGCCTCCTCTTTCACTTGGAGTTAATTTTCATCAGTTGGTGTCGGGGCCTTCTCATAAAGCCAATATTTGCCGCCCCGTGACATTATTGAGCCAGGATGGAATTTTTAATTCTGCTCGCGAAATTGAAGGACTAGAGTAACACAGAGTTCCGGCACATTCCACCAATCACCATCCGGCAGAATGTTTTCCCCATTTGAGCAACACAATCATAATGGGAACAATGCGAGGCTCCAGCAAACAAGCATTCGAGCGAGATTTGACATCCCTTTGCATGATTTCCGGTCCCTAAGAAGTCTTCTGGTGTGGTCTTCTAGTGCAAGTGCTCGTGGTCAGAGGGCTGCCTCTCGAGTAGATTTTCTACCCAAGAAGCAGCAAAATCAACTCAAAATAGCTTTTTGAGTAATTACTCTTCCCAAAAGGCGGTCCCAGGTAGTTGTTTTAGAGAAAAACACATTTCTTTATTTCACTTTTTTCCAACAGGAAAGAAGTGTTACAGAGATTCCAACTTCCTCTTCCTGTCCAGGAGGCTCCTCCCACTGCTTTGTCTATCCATTGGTCATTTTACATTTTTAATTTGGAGGGGAAAGCACACTCTCTTTGTCTGCAATCCCTGCTGTATATGCCATTAGATTTTAAGGATTTGTTTTGTTAGAAATCAAGTAAGTTAAATAACTTTTGGGTAGATTTGGTGTCTGATGGAGGGCATCCATCCATTTTTTTTTTTTACCTTTTTTGTTTTTTCTTATATTTTAAAATGTGATTGTGGTTGGCATGGAGTTGCAGTAGGGGCCTATTTTGCATTCACTTATTTTGTTTTTGCTAAGAGAAAAGGCTTGATGATTTTAGGGAGGGCTATGGGCCTGGATTTGAAGTACTTTTTTCTCAATTTTCTTGTATGTTATTTGTGAATTTTGATCTATTTTGCTCATTTTACTGTCTGGGGCCTAGTCTGCCCACGGGCCATGCCAGCCAGCACTAGGCATTGGGTGTGTATTAAAAAACATTTTCTGTGCTATACTTTTCTTAAAACATCTATTGGTTTGTGGATGGCCTTGCACGTAATGCAAAATGTGATTTATTGTATTTTGTGTTTTTCTGCAAAGTGTTAAAGTGTATTTTGGTGGGGTAATTTTTGATGCCTTGGGATGTTTGTGGAATTTTTAAAGTTGACCTCATTTTTGTTTTTGGCACTGCTAAATGGTAGTGTTTTTTTTTTTTGCAGAGTTTTATATAGCGCGAACTTGACCCGAATCGGGTATCAGAGCACTTTACATAGCACCAGTTATGTCACATTAGGACACACATTCATTTTTGTTAGGCACGGGGAGATTAAGGGGCCGATTCCGATCTCGGCCGGTAGGGCTCCGAATCGGATACGGCATAACCGGATCCGATTCGGAGCCCTATTTCCCGACCGATTCGTACGCGCGTCCGGACGAGCGAGTACGATGCAAAATCGCTGACCGACTCGTTCGGGCATCCCAACCGCTCCGACCGACTCGTTCCCGGGTCTAACCGCACCGACCGACTCACTCGGACACGACTCTGCACCGCGCAATGGAGACGTTCCCGGCCGGGTAAGTACGATGCGCGCCGCGAGCAGTCCGACCGACACGCGCTGCCCGGCTCAAAAGAGCAGTCGGAGCTGTACTTCGGGGGTCCGTGTCGGACCCCCCTGTACGCGTAGCCGCGCGAGTCGCACACAGTCCCCCCTACCTGTGCGTGTACGGCGCGAGTCGCTTCGCCACGTACCCGCTGTAGGGGGCGCCCTTGTTTGCCTCGCACCCATTGAGGCAATGGGAGCCCGCGTACGCATTGTACGACCGGCTCCCATTGACTTCAATGGGAGTCCGACCGACTCGAGTCCGATAGCATACGGACGCATCGTACTCGTTCGGTCGGGCTGCACGGGTCCGATTCGGTCGGAAATCTCTCCGGGTCCGGCTCGGTCGGAGAGATTTCCGGCCCGAATCGGAATCAGCCCCTAAGTGATTTGCCCAGAATCACAGGATGTTCAGTGTCATTGCTGAGACTCGAACCCAGTTCCCCAGATTCGAGGTCGGACGCCCTAGCCGTTAGGCCAACTCCTCTCCCTTGTTAACAATGCCTCTTTCTTTGCTGGCCAAGAGGCCATTTTTGAGTGGCCAGTGTGTATGTGTGTTAGCCATAGGCCACCATTTTGTGTTTGTTCTAGGCCTACTTTGTTCTCCATGCTATGTGGCTGGGTGGTCATTTAGTGTAGCCTGTAAGCTTTTGCTATAGCCATCCATGTATTCTTTGTTGCCCATGCCTTCATGCTTTTTGTTGTGAACATGTGGCCCAAGGACATTTTGTGTAGTCAGTATGCTTCTGACATAGGCCTGCATTTGTTCTTTGTTGTCCATGCTTTTGTCCTTGTTGCCCGTGTGGCAGGGAGAACATTATGGGGCCGATTCCGATCTCGGCCGGTAGTGCTCCGAATCGGATTCGGATTTACCGGATCCGATTCGGAGCCCTGTTTCCCGACCGAATCGTACGCGGGTCTTGCCGAGCGAGTACGATGCATGCTCCCGCGAAATCGCCGACCGACTCGTACGCGGCTTCAACACGCTCTGAACGACTCGCACGGACACGACTCGCACCGCGCTATGGAGACGTTTCCCGGCCGGGTAAGTACAATGCGTGCCGCAAGCAGTCCGACCGATTCGCGCCGTCCGGCTCGAAAGAGCTGTCGGAGCCAAACTTTGGGGGTCCGCGTCGGACCCCCCTGAATGCGTAGGCGCGCGAGTCACACACAGGGGGGACCCATGGGTCCCCCCTACCTGTGCATGTACGCCGCGATGCGCATGGATGCGTACCCACTGTAGGGGGCGCCCTTGTTCACCTCGCACCCATTGAGTCAATGGGAGCCCGCGTACGCGTCGTACGACCGGCTCCCATTGACTTCAATGGGAGTCCGACCGAATCGAGTCCAATAGCATGCGAATGCATCGTACTCGTCCGGTCGGACTGCTAGGGTCCGATTCGGATGGAATTCTCTCTGGGTCCGGCTCGGTCGGAGCGATTTCCGGCCGGAATCGGAATCGGCCCCTATGTGTAGCCAGTATGTTTTACTCTTGCCATAGGCGTGCTTGTGTTGTTTGTTGTCATTGACTTCGCCCTTGTGGCAATGTGGCAGGGAAGCCATTTTGTTTAGCCAGTTTGCTTTGCTTTTGGCAAAAGCCTGCAGGTGTTCTGTGTTGGCCATGCCTTTGCCCTTGGTGGCCATGTGGCAGGGCAGCCATTTTGTGCATCCAGTGTGCTTTGCTCTTGCCCTAGGCCTACATGTGTTCTTTGATGTCCATGCATTTGCCCTTAGTGGCTATGTTGTAGGGCTGACATTTTTTGTAACCAGTGTGCTTTTGCCATAGGCCTTCAAAGTGTTCTTTATTGTCAATGCCTTCTTGCTTGATATTCTGAATATGGGGTGGTGGCATTTTGTGTAGCCAGTGTGTAAATTCCTTTCTTTCAGTTTTCAAAGCAATTTTCTAGGGACATTGATAGACGAAGACTATGGGCCCGATTCCGATCTCATTTGGAAAGCATTCCAGCCGAATCGGTTCCAGAATGCTTTCCGGACGACTCGGATGGGGGAGTCTGAGCGACCAAGTTTGATGCATCCGGATGCTTCCGGATATGATTTGGTCGGGCTCCCATTGACTTCAATGGGAGCCTGCGTTCCGAACAAGAACACAGTCTCCCATTGAAGAAAGGGGTGGTTGGGAAAAATCGTTCACCCTGTGGTGGGCTACCCATGGTACCTGCCACATTGTGCATGGTTGGAAAGGGGAGTCCTTTGGGTACCCCCACGGGCCCGATTCAGAGGGCCCCGGGTGAAGGGTGGCCTGCTACGGGCCCCAAAGACAGTTTCCGGCAGCCGATTAATTTCAGAGAAACTGATTCAGAACGGCTGTCCGAATCAGTCACCGTACTCTCTTGTTCAGAAACCGAGTCCATAGAGCTGCACGATTTGACTCCAAAAGACGCAAGCTGTCCGAGTGCCTTTCGGAACCGATTCAGACAGTCCTACCATTTTCAAGGCATCGTACTTGGTCATTCAGAGGTCTGTACTATTCAGTCGGAAACAAGGGTTATGGATCGGATTCGGCAAACCCCTACGATTCGAAGCCCTTCCGAACGACATCGGAATCGACCCCTATGTCTTTTTGTTTCTTACTCATTTTATCTTTTTTCCCTGATTTGAGTTTAATGTGCTTGAGAATGATTGTAGTGTGATGTATTTTTAATAAATTGTTTCCACTTTTCCCTGTGCCTCCTTGCCGCCCATATGATTCCTCATAGTCCCTAGGGAGACACCAGCAATAATTTTTTTCAATTATTTGATTTTTCCCTGCACCCCCGGACTGCCATAGGTGTCTCATAGGCCGTAAGCGCAGACTAGCAATAATTATTTTTAAGGATTGTTCCATTTTCCCCTCCCTTCCATTTCTTCAATAGGAGTCTAGTGGGCTATAGGCACACACCAGCAATATGTTTTAAAAGAATTATTCAGTTTTCCCCTGCACTTCTTGCCTGGCATGTGCATTTCTTAGGCCATAGGCGCACAGCAGCAACACTTTTTTAAGGATTATTCAATTTTCCCCTGGACCCACTGCTTGCCATAGGTGTCTCATGGTCCATAGGTGCACACCAGCAAAAATTTCTTTAAGAATTATTACATTTTCCCCTGCACTCCTTGTCTGGCATAGTCATCTCATAGCCATAGGCACACAGCAGCAACAATTCTTTTAAGGATTATTTTATTTTCCCATGCACCCCCTGTCTGACATAGGTGCCTCATAGGCATATGGCAGCAATCGATTTTGAAAGATTTTTCCATTTACCGTTTCCCTTCCTGCCTTCCATAGATGTCTCAAAGGTGCACACCAGCAATCATTTTGTAAGGGTTATTTCATTTTCCCTTGATCCCCCTGACTACCATAGGTGTCTCATAGGCCGCAAGCGCACACTAGCAATAATTATTTTTAAGGATTGTTCCATTTTCCCCTCCCTTCCATTTCTTCAATAGGAGTCTTGTGGGTTATAGGCACACACCAGCAATATATTTTTAAAGAATTATTCAATTTTCCCCTGCACTCCTTGCCTGGCATGGGCATTTCTTAGGCCATTGGCGCACAGCAGCAACACTTTTTTAAGGATTATTCCATTTTCCCCTGGACCCACTGCTTGCCATAGGTGTCTCATGGGCCATAGGTGAACACCAATAAAAATGTCTTTAAGAATTATTACATTTTCCCCTGCACTCCCTGTCTGGCATTGGCATCTCATAGCCATAAGCACACAGCAGCAACAATTCTTTTAAGGATTATTTTATTTTCTCATGCACCCCCTGCCTGACATAGGTGCCTCATGGGCCACAGCAGCAATACATTTTTGAAAGATTTTTCCATTTACCATTTCCTTTCCTGCCTGCCATAGATGTCTCAAAGGTGCACACCAGCAATCATTTTGTAAGGATTATTTCATTTTCCCTTGAACCCCCGGCCTGCCATAGGTGTCTCATAGGCCATAGGCCCACACCAGCAACACCTTTTTACGTTTTTTTCCATTTTCCCCTGCACTACTTTCGTGCCATTGGCGTCTCATAGGCCATAGGCGCACACCACCAATACATTTTTTAAGAATTATTACATTTTCCCCTGCACCCCTTGCCTGGCATAGGCATTTCAGAGGCCACAGACGTACAGCAACAGCAAGATTTTTTAAGGATTATTCCATTTTCCCCTGAGGCCACTGCTTTCCATAGGTGTCTCATGGGCCATAGGCGCACAACGCAAACATTTCTTTAAGAATTATTCAATTTTCCCCTGCACTCTCTGTCTGGCATAGGTATCTCATAACCATAGGCACACAGCAGCAACACTTTTTTTAAGGATTATTTAATTTTCCCATGCACCCCCTGCATGACACAGGTGCCTCATAGGCACACAGCAGCAATACATGTTTGAAAGATTTTTCCATTAACCATTGCCCTCCCTGCCTACCATAGGTGTCTCAAAGGTGCACACCAACAATCATTTTTGGTGTCTCCTAGGCTGTAGGCCCACACCAGCAATAATTTCTTTAAGAATAATTTCCTTTACCCTTCACCCCCTTTCTGGCATAGGCATCTCAGAGCCATAGGCGAATAGCGGCAACTAGTTTTTTTTAAGGATTATTTAATTTTCCCCTGCATCCCCTGCCTGACATAGGTCAGGGCAGCAATCATTTTATTAAGGATTATTATTCCATTTTCTTCTGCACTGCCTGTCTGCCATAAGTGTCTAAAAGGCCATAGGAGCTCAACAGCAATCATTTTTTGAAAAATTATTCCACTTTCCCCTGCATCCACTGCTTTCCCTAGGTGCCTCATAGGCTATAGGTGAACACCAGCAATACATTTATTAAGGATTATTCAATTTTCCCCTGCACTCCCTGCCTGCCACAGGTGTCTCATAGGAACACAGCAGCAATAATCTTTTTAAGGATTGTTCCATTTTCCCCAGCACCCCCTGTCTGCCCCATACATAGGCCATAGGTGTATACCAGCAATAACCTTTTTAAAAATTATTCCATTTTCCTCTGCACCCCCTTCCTGCCAAAAGTAATCTCATAGGCATGAGGAGCGCATAAAGGAACCTTTTCAATCTGTATGTTATTGCAATAATATGTTTATGCATGGTTTGGAAAGGATACAATATTATTATTATTTGACCTCAATAAATTGTATTGCCTGTAGTTTCAAACAGCAAATGCCATGTTTGGCTGAATTGTTTTCTTGTTTCTTTGCTTTTAGGTGCACAAGAGACATCACACACAGTCCTGTCAGACAGAAGGCTGGCAGTGATGCCACCTGAGTCCTCTTCTACATCCTCTCGTGCAGCTAAGTGACAACTGCCAAAGCTAAAAAAGAACTTGAAGATGGCCCCAAATAAGGGTGTTTCTGCCAAGAAAGTAGCCAGTGAGGAAGAAAAGAAGAAGGAGGTGACCACCACAGGCGAGTTGCCCTCCACCTTTATCAGTAAATGTTGTTTAACTGATGCACCCTCCTCTGGGCAGCAAGAGGCTTTGAGCAGCTGTCCCATATCAACAGTGCCACCCCATCCTAAGGGTAAGCCCAAGCCCATGATTCTCAACAATGCAGCCACTGCACTCAGCCAAGGTGAATTGCAGTGAGTCTGACATGAATTCGTCTCACCCGCAAAGTACCAAATCACTGAAGGAACGTAGACAACAGGAGCCATGGCCAGCAACACTTCTTCCTGAAGTAGAAGTGGAACAGTAGGTTGAGCTTCCTGCTGAGCAAGATGTTGCTTTTCAATCATTGGCTTCACGCTCTCCAGCAAGAAAATGAAAGGGTACACCACCATCTTCTTGAAACCCCCTTTCTCATGATCTGGACATAGATTGTATCCCATCTGAGTTCAAGAGTTGTCCCAAGAGACAAGGGAAAGGGAAAGTTCCTGAAAGTCTTAGGATTATGGAAAGAGACAGTGATGATGATGAGCCAGTGATTGTCAGTATGGAGGGCAGCGCAGAGGACACTGCGATGATCCCTCCTATTCAACCTGCTTGGAAGGATGTGGTTCCACCACCGAGGCCTGCATACGCCACTACCACAGTCGAAGTATGCCCTACAGAGAGGCAAACAACACTGCCACCTACCTCCAGTTCTTCAGGCATTGGCACATCAAAAAAGTTATCATCGCCAGTCAGGGTCTTCATTTTGATTAGCAAACAGGAGGTTAACATTGCAATATGCTCAATTTGCCATGCAAGTGTTCGTCAAGATAAGCCAGGTTAGTAATACGGTACTGAAGTTCAAACGTCCTAGCTGAAAAAACATCATATTATACAGTGGGAGGAGCACCTTAAAAAGAGAGCTGACGGTGATGGTGATGAGAAAGGGGAAGCATCTCAGTTCACGGTAATAGTAGAAGAAAGTGGTCATTAGAAAGAAGAGGATGATGGCATTACAGAAAGGATCCCTATCCACTTTAGCGTGTTAGCATCACCTGCGCCAGCAACCTCCAAATGGCACAAGACTCAAATGCAGACACCCCCGCATACAGTGATTCCTTCAAGATGGACACTGAGTCTACCACCTCCAGCTTCTTTTCGGAAGTCACCTATGTCAGTTGCCCCACCAAAAAAAAAGATCCAAGCTACTATTATGGGTAGGTGGTTCACTGACAGAATATCAACACCTAAAATATCCCCATACCACAATATCAAGTTATAAATATCGATGTCAAAAATATCATCATCCTAAATTTATAATGGTAAGTGCAAAAATATTGGGGAAAACATATAGATGTCATAAATACAGTTGTACAAAATATAGTTATATATATATATATATATATATATATATATAATAAAATATATATATCTACTTTAAAACAATTGCGAAATTAATAATTTTAATGTATTTTATAACTATAAAACCATATAAAAATTTAACAAATGAATATATATATATATCCCAACATCTAGACGTGGGGGTAATAGAGAGGTGAAATTAAGACGTCTAGAAACGCAATATATTGTTGAACTTGATACTAAGACCCCCAATGGACATAACTCAAGTGAGGATTTTTATACATGGTTATAAGAAATGTATGAGGATAACCATAAGGTCCAAGTTGGGTGTATGTTCAATCAGGTTATTTTTCCAACAAAACATTATTTTCTCTACACTGATAGAGGATTATATTTAATTTTTTCAGCATGTTGCTATAAGCATATTAGTTTTTTTTCTAAATACAGACTTTTAGGTAAAAATAATCTCTTAAACTCAGGTTTAAAGTCTTTTTAAACTTAATCCTATTTATGTTCAGGAACAGGGATCTGTTCCTAGGTAGCACTTTTTTCTCTTCTTTTTTCATAACACTTTAACTAGCACTGTAGATTGACATGGAAAATTGTTACACTGTAATTGATCCACACTCGGTATTATATCATATGGGTCAATCACACGCGACTGCCACAAGAGGTCGGGCTCAAGCTTAGTGATTTCTAATGTTTTATACAGACATTGAATAAATTGCTGTCACCCCGTCCTCTTTTAAACATATGAATTTTACAACAATATGTTTTTAAGCATTGCGGTTCTTAAAGATGCAATTTGGATATTCATATATGACATTTTTATGTATTTCATATGGAAATGTTTTTTTATGTATTTAAACATGCATTTTTAAATGGATTTAACCTAACTTTGTGTATATATATATATTTATATAATAATTCAAATGTTATTTATATTATAAATATTTATGGCAGTCTTTGCACAAATTGAAAGGCAATTTTTGCACAAAAACTGGCGGAAAAAAATAAACATGTATATTTTTTCCATGTCTATGCATTGGTTATCACGTGTATGGCACCTTGCACTTTAAATGTAGTATCTGGGCTTCAGTAACGCGTCATGTGATCAAGGCCGTGTCAGGCCGAAACGAGTCAGGGCGATTGTGGTGTTTTGAGCAATAAACATTTCACGCACAAAATTTGGGTTTGTGTTCCGTCCTTTCCCAGAGAAGGGAATCAACGAAGAACGGCGTCTGCCAAATATATATATATATATATATATATATATATATATATATATATATATATATATATATATATATATATATATATACAAACAAAGGGTTTACACCATTTGAAAAAAGCCTCACAAGTGGGTGATGAATTCCTAAGTTGAAGGTGCAGCGGGTGGGGGCGTACAAAGGTGCCAAAGTTCTTTGCCAGACGTGTTTCGGGCAGGACGCCCTTGTTCACAGGCAACACAGGAAACAAAATGAAGAAATGCAGCCACCATTTTATTTTCAGTAAGCCCCGCCCACCGGCCTCCGGGCATTCTGTTACTTGTAGTGCTGCTTCGTGCTACCGCAGTGGGTTGCATGTTGTTCCCCTTCTTGGTGAAAAAATAAAAACCCTAGTGGGTTGGCCTCAATGTCCGTCACTCAACCCCTGCCAATACCAAAGCCTCCACGAGGACACCCACCAGTCACAAAAACCACGCTGTCGTGGTCTCTTGATCCGCTGTTCCGCGGCTGGCTTTTTTCACGACCGGGCCAGCCGTTAAAATATCCAAACAAAGGGTTTACACCATTTGAAAAAAGCCTCACAAGTGGGTGATGAATTCCTAAGTTGAAGGTGCAGCGGGTGGGGGCGTACAAAGGTGCCAAAGTTCTTTGCCAGACGCGTTTCGGGCAGGACGCCCTTGTTCACAGGCAACACAGGAAACAAAATGAAGAAATGCAGCCACCATTTTATTTTCAGTAAGCCCCGCCCACCGGCCTCCGGGCATTCTGTTACTTGTAGTGCTGCTTCGTGCTACCGCAGTGGGTTGCATGTTGTTCCCCTTCTTGGTGAAAAATAAAAACCCCAGTGGATTGGCCTCAATGTCCGTCACTCAACCCCTGCCAATACCAAAGCCTCCACGAGGACACCCACCAGTCACAAAAACCACGCTGTCGTGGTCTCTTGATCCGCTGTTCCGCGGCGGGCTTTTTTCACGACTGGGCCAGCCGTTAAAATGGTGTAAACCCTTTGTTTGTCATCAGTGATGTCATCAGTGATGTCATTTGAGATGTCATCAGTGATGTCATCAGTGATGTCACTGACCATGTCATGAGTGATGTAATATGTGACGTCATCAGCAGTGCATTGCAGGGGCGCAAGTTATAGTTAGCTGAACTAACTATAACGGGGGAATTTCACGGGTTTTGTACGAGTGAAATGTCCAACTAACTATAACTGTCCCTAAAACCTATGGTTTTTTCAGTGAATATATAAATATATATATACCAATAACATAATCCAATTAAAACAATCTATTATAAATTAAAACATTAAACAATTTAAATATCTTTAAACTTTAATTTCCCACTCCAGTCAGTGCATCAGTAGGGAAAGTGTTGAATAGCGGAGGGATAAAAATTGCTATTCCCACTCCAATGAGTGCAACAGTAGGGAAAGTGTTGGATAGCGGAGGGGTAAAAATTACTATTCCCACTCCAATGAGTACAACAGTAGGGAACGTGTTGGATTGCAGAAGGGTAAAAATTACTATTCCCACTCCAATGAGTGCAACAGTAGGGAAAGTGTTGGATAGAAGAGGGGTAAAAATTACTATTCCCACTCCAGTGAGTGCAACAGTAGGGAAAGTTTTGGGTAGCGGATGCATACAATTTATTATTCCCACTCCAGTCACTGCAACAGTCCTGAAGAAGGCCGGTGTGACCCCAAGCACTGGGCACAGACACACGGCTGAAACATGTCGACTACCTGGCAGTAAGGAGGGGTGTAAGGAGCACATTATATCTACCTATCACCACCATCCTTCACGTTTTTAATCCTGGCCGGAGGATCTAGGAATAAAGTATAGGTATAGAGATACCTCCGAGCTAGTTTTAAACTCATACCACTCTGCACTTTCACTTCCGGTGTTCCCAGTCACTATTGAAAGCATTGTTTTCTTTCTTTTATGTTGTGTTTGTCTTTCCCTATCCTATTGCTCCACCCCAGGCGTTGGCTGCGCCGGGGTGTATTGTAAGCAGCCCTACGATGAAGCATGTCACACAACTGTGTGAGTGAGGGCAGTATTAGGACACACAGCACGTGCCACCACTGGACCACTACACCAAAATCTTCACTCCCTACTCCTTTTGGTGTGTATAACTGCAACAGTAGAGACAGTGTTGAATAGCTAAGGGGTAAAAATTACTATTCCCACTCCAATTAGTGCAACAGTAGGGAAAGTGTTCGATAGCGGAGGGGTCAAAATTACTATTGCCACTCCAGTGAATGCAACAGTAGGGAAAGTGTTGGATAGCGGAGAGATAAAATGTACTATTCCCACTCCAGTCAGTGCAACAGTAGGGAAAGTGTTGGATAGTGGAGGGAAAAAATGTACTATTCCTACTCGAGTCAGTGCATCAATAGGGAAAGTGTTGGATTGTGGAGGGTTTAAATTTACTATTCCCACTCCATTCAGTTCAATATTAAAAACAAACAAAATATCATCAGCAAAATAAAAATATTTTAAAAATAATTATATAAAATAATATAAATATGTTAAAATTAAAAGTATATTTAATATTAAAAATTAAAAAATAAAAACATATTATAATGTTAAATGCATATTACAAATACATACAAATATTATATTAAATTAAATAAAAAATAATTTTCAAACAAATAAATATTTTTATTTAGAAATTATTTATTAACAAAAACATTAATTATGACATACATTTTGTCATATACTAGGGAGGTGCTACAGAATTTGCCATGTACCAAGATGAAAATTGAGAGATTAACTATGAAGATATTGGAGGATAAGGTGGGCTCCCTAGAGGCTGAGGTGTTGCGGCTTGGCTCTAGGACAAACGTTTGAGAGGAACAGATATTGAAGCAACTGGAAGAGGCAAGGCTGAACTATAGAGTCAAACTAGATCAGAAGAGCAGGGAGCAATGGCAGGCTGGCTGTATGAAGAACTTTGATTACGGCGAGAAAGCGGGGATGCTGCTCGCATGGAAACTAGAACCGATAGATCTCGGAATTATATTAGACAGTTGACAGTTAACCCCAGAGGTGATCTCATGGATAAGATGGGAGAGATGCAAGCCTGCCTTATTTCTCTGTTCTCCGAACTATACATGGAGGAGGCTTGCCCGGACCAAGATTTACTTAAAGTTTGACTAAGGAAAGTCCAATTGCCAAAGATAACACCTGAGGGTAGGGAGGCACTCGATGCCCCGATTACCAAGAAAGCGATTCGCCTATGCCTGTTTCAGAATATGAATAGTAAGCCGGCCCGACGCCCTGTCGGCTGAAGTATATAAATTCTAGCAGAGGAACTGCTTCCAGTTTTGGAGGGTCTCTTTAATTCAATCTATTGGCAGGGTGGGTGTATCCCTTGATCATGGAAAGAGGCCACCATAGTTCTGATCCTTAAACCATCTAAAGACCCTATCAGGCCTGATTCACATAGTCGAATCTCCCTGCTGAATGCCGATTATAAAATCTTTATGAGCATTCTGGCAAGGAGATTGGCAAAGCTCGCTCCGCAGCTGATACATCTGGATCAAAGGGCTTTATCCCTAAGAGACAGATTCAGGAGTTGACACAACAGCTTATTGGCTTGATAGATCTTGCCACACCCCTCTCAATCCCCTTGGCTGTTATCGCAATAGATGTGGCCAAGGAGTTTGACCGGGTGTGCTGGTCATATCTTTGGGAGGTCCTGAGAATAATGGGATTCGTCCTGGGTTTTATACATGCTCTCCAGATGCTATATCAAGATGCCACGGCCAGGATATTTCTTAATGGTATACTGACCCCTAGTTTTAATATTTCAAGAGGTATGAGGCAGGGGTGCCCCTTGTCACCCCTACTGTTTGATATTTACATTGAGCCATTGGCGCAGCTTCTAAGAGCAGATAAACAGGTCATCCCTTTTAGTTCTCCACCTTATAGCAGTAAGGTCGCCCTGTATGGAGATGATCTGTTGATCTATATGGCGGACCCTGATATAACTATCCCAAGAGTAGAACATCTGGCGCAGAATTTGGGGCCCTCTGGGGGTATTTAGTTAACTCTGCCAAAACTGAAGTGATGTGCTTGAATATTAAAGATTGGAGTGGGAGGACTAGCTCTGTCATTAGATATCTAGGCATCTCATTAGTTAACAAGATAGATGATATCCCCCAGTATAATCTTCAACGGGTAGCCAGAGAGATAGATCGCCTTCTTATCAGGTGGAAGAATTTGCCCCTAACAATTTATGGCCGTGTTAACTTGATAAAGATGGCGGTCCTTCCCAAATTGACAAATCTTTTTAATTTTGTCCCTCAGGGGTTTCCAAAGTCTAGCATTGATAAAATTCAGGGGAAGGTAGTCAGTTTCATTTGGGCAAATAAGGGGGCCAGGCTGGCCTGGAAAAAACTAAGGTTAGGCTCGATAAGGGAGGCCCTGCTCTTCCAGATTTTAATTTGTATTGTGCTGCATTCCAGTTTAAAAAGGTGCGAATTCTGTTAAGGAAACCTGATAATTTGACTTGGGGGAGGCTTTTGGGTGAAATTGTGAGAGAATTGAGCGAGGTGGGTTTACTGTATAAGTTTGTGGCCCCCAGATCATTCAAGAAGATACGTTTAAAACTTTTGAGGTCAGCATTGAACTTATGGTACAAGATCAGGAGAATGTCTGGATTAGGGTATTACTCAGACTTTGCCCCTGTATGGGACTCCTCCTGGAACCCTGCTATGTCTGAAAGACGCCCTAAGCCTTCCATTGAGGAGGGGTGGTATCACTATCAGGGCTGATTTGATGACGTCTGAGGGGTTATATCCATGGGAAGTTTTAAAAGCGAAAGTTGGGGATAGCTTGTCCAGGTTTAAATTTGTACAAGTATCTTCTTTAATCTTAATTATCAATTTAACAAATATTAATAATTAAAAAACAAATTAAAATACATAAAAATTAATTAACTTCCCACCCTTACGCCTATAAACCCCACAACCCAACCCACACCTAAAATTAAACTTTAAAAAAATAATTGCACAACAAATACCATTTCAACTAAATAACTAATAGTATTTAACAACTAATTATAAAGTAAGTAAAATTAATTTACTCAAAACCGACACACCAAAAAAATAATTAAACAAATAAGTATCAATTATTAATTAATATTAATGATCAACTAATTATTAATTAGTTAAAAATAAATTACTTCCCACCCTCTACCCCTAATAACCCCACAACCAACAACTAAAATTAACTACACAATTTCCATATTTAATGTCAATTAATTAATTAATTAATTAATTAATATCAATTAACAACTAATTATTAATTAATTAAAAATAAATTGCTTTCCACCCTTTACCCCTATAAGCCCCACAACCCGCACCTAAAATTAATTACACAATTACCAAAATTAATTATCAATTAATTCATTAATATTAATTAACAACTAATTAATAGCTATTTAAAAATTAATTACTTCCCACATTATACCCCTATCAACCCCACAACCCACACATAAAATGTACCCAAAAAAATTAAAAACACATTTAACATTATAAAATCTCAATTAAATAAATGCCTTCCTTGTTAAGAACAAAACAACAATAATGAACATTCTGCGCCATCTTGTCTGATGAAAGTTCCTACGTGCACATAAACTACAGTCATTCTGATTGACCACAGCCATTTTGTACTCTGTTGGTCACCTTCATTTCACCCTGTCCTCTAGCAGCCTTCTGACTCTCTAACCAAACCTGATATGTGTGCTGGGGGCTATAAACTATTTCCACGACAAACATCAACATCACCTGCTGCCTCAAACTCGTCTTTCCTCTCATCCCTGCACAAACAGGTTACAAATACCAAACAAACTCTTGCAAGCATGGTTTATTGCACTTCACACAGCATGACTTGTTTTTTGCCAACAATGGGACCTGTTTTTATCAACAGAACGGACTCTTAGATCTGGCCGGTCTCACTTGTGTTTAGACCCTGAAGCAAGGTCCAGCTGCAATTAAATTGTCTGTTTTTGACCTGGGCGGGAGGAGAGTTAATGTTGGGCTTGTGTAACCATGTTGATGAAACAATGTTGGGCTTGTGTAACCATGCTGATGAAACAATGTCGGGCTTGTGTGACAACCTGCCCGGGGCGGAGACTCCAAGCTTGTAACCATGATAAATGAAACAAATACATTGTGTAAAACCTGTATAAAAGGAAGAACCAAAAGCATTGCCAGCAGAACACCTCCCTGAAGACATCCTGGTGTCAGCAGTTGACGTGGTCTCCTCTAAGAGTAATAAACCTTTTTCTTGCCTTCCAGCTTCCAGCGCCTGCCTCGTTATTTTAGATAGCGAATCCAAAGTGGATTAAAGGTGACCTTGCGCCGGGCAGCATTGGGGATCTCAGGAGACTCGCTGCTTTTCACATCCTGAGGATCAAAAACACACTAACAAACCCCAACACTTCCACACACAGTCACATTTTGGCTCTCACTTGCTCTGATCCAGAGGTGATTGACGGCCCCTCCTCCCCACTTCCCGCGCTCCTTTCTGCTAACACGCTCCCCACAGCACTACCCATCATAACAGATGGTATTTCTACTCTCCACACCACGATCCCGAACAAACCACGTCGGCCTCATGCAGGAGAGGGTTTAACTGACCGGAGTACCACCCACAGTGTTGCTGTACGCTCCACTGGTCCGTCCTTACACTGCCTTCCCTCCTATCCTCAGTCCCCTGTGGCACACACTCCTCGCTCCAATATCGGGAGTGAGGGGCACCCTACCAGCTCTAACAATCGGGCAGGATCGGATACTCCTCCCTTAGGCCCTGGATCTTCCATTAGCAGGGCCCGGAACATAGCTGCGGTCTCATATCCGCTGACCAATGACAGACAGTCACCCACACGCTCCCTAAGAGCTTCACCACCCTCTAACCCTCCAAATTCTACTCTGCCCCTCCCTATTCCCACTCTAGGGTCTGATTCCAGTCCTAAGTATGATTCTATCATCCTCTGTAACTGTACAAATGGTCCTGTTCAACCCTCTATTACCCCTCTCACAGCTGAACCAATCCTACCCTCGCGGGCAATTCCTGCGAATAAGTGCATGAACAATCCCCGCCTTGAGGAGAAGATCGCTGACCTTAAGCATGATATCTCGATAGTCAAAGAGATGGTGCAAAGCATTCTTCAGTTATCTTTGAAGATGGAGAAGCGCTGGGTCTCACCCCCTACTCAGAGGAATGATTCCTACAATTCACAGAAGCTATCCTCCTCAACTAACGACCATCCTGCCTTCTGCTCCTATCTTAGCTCTAGCTGGAACTCGAGGCCTCTACCTAATCACCACTCCAGTCCCCACAGACCCCTACCTCAGCTATCTGAAGAAGACATTCTCGCCCTTCTCATGTCCTACACTGAGCTAACTGAAGAAGACATTCTCGCCCTTCTTATGTCCTACACTGACTCAAGGATGGCCTCCCTCCCCAACTCTACTCTCAACATCCCCTCAATCATTGCGGACCCTAACAGGGAACCGAGCCTTAAGCTCAGAAAGGTGAACATAGAGAACCTACTTCACATAACCACCTCTCATCATGAAGTGGTCCCTTCCAACCTGCACATCAACTCGATGCTACTCTACTGTAGATCAGCTGTGAAACATGCAGCTGATATTTCAGATATCATCATTGCGCATAACCTGGACATTCTGATCATCACTGAAACATGGCTCAATGATACTTCCTCCCCAATTCTTGACATCTTAATCCCCCCTGACTACTCCATTATCAGAAGTGATCGACGGGGTAAAACAGGAGGGGGTACTGCCTGCATTCATCCCTCCAACATCACAGTGAAAGAATCCTCATGTGCTGCTTTAGCCTCCTGTGAACAACTAGTCACTGAAATATGGAACAAAGGCAAGAAGATTTGTGTGTTGCACTCGATCTATCACCCTCCGGGTGACAATCTGGTCTTCATAGAGCAAATCATGGAGGTCATTAGCTCGAGCTCTGATCAACTCGTCCACATATTCCTCGAAGACTACAACCTACATTGGAATTACACAAATGATCCCATTGTATGTTCCTTTAAAACTTTCCTCTCTGACCTCAATTTTTCACAGCTCTGTGAAGGTCCTACTCATAATAAAGGCGCCACTCTTGACCTCATCATTGCCAAAGACAACGTCATACAAACAGGGGACATCCTACCCTGTGACTGGTCTGATCATTTTCAAATTCCCTTCCTCATCTTAGACAAGGGTCTGGGTAGACAAGATCAACCCCTTAAAGAAAAGCAACTGACTCACAATATGAGAGATCTCGACGTCAACATGATAACTTCAATCACCAAAAATAGACTACAGCCCCCCCTAAATTGACCAACCTTGATGATCTTTCCGAGCATTACTTTAACACTGTCTCTAACATTCTTGACTCTATTGCTCCGAAACAGCTCAAAAGGATTCCAGTCAAACCCTCCAAACCATGGTTCAATGGTTCCCTAAATGATGAACGGCGCAATCATAGGCTCTCTGAGAGACTCTGGAGAAATGTGCCTTCCACCACAAATATCTCTCAACTGAGAAAAGTGAGAAGCGCCTACAACAAACACATCCGCTTGGCAAAAACGGACCACCTCAGAATTCAACTAGATGGAGCCAAAAATAGACCTAAAAAGCTCTTTGAGATCATTAAGGAACAATCTAACCAGTCTTCTAACCAGAACTCTACTCCGGTATCCCTGCTCCCCAGTGGTGATGATTTTACAGCTCACTTCGTCAAAAAAACAAGGAAAATAGAACTTGAGCTATTACCTATCACCCTATCTTTGTTTTCTAAGAATCATCCTGCAGGATCAGGGGAGGGGGCAAAATCCACGACATTTTAACCGCCTTTGGGAGGCTCTCTCAAAAATAACGCCTCCTGGAGCTGTTTTCTCCTACCAGACTGCACTGAGATACTTCACAACATGGCATCCATCAAACCTTGTAACCATTTTGGTGATCCTCTACCCGCCAAGCTCTATAAAGATTTAATCCCAGCCATTCTCCCTCTTTGGTCCAGGATCATTCACAAATCCCTCTTACAGGGAAAGATTCCAGACTGCCTAAAAGTTGGGCAAGTTACTCCCATTCCTAAAAAGCCCAGTGCGGACCTATCAGATCCAAACAACTTTCGGCCTATCACCAACAGTATGACTCTAGCTAAATTGCACGAAAAATGCGTAAATTCGCAGCTCTGCAAAGACATTGAGAAATATCAACTCCTTGACCCTCATCAATCAGGATTCAGATCAGGGCACAGTACTGAAACGGCACTTACGCACATTGTTGATGACGCCATGAGAGCCCTTGACCAAAATGTCCCTTGTCTCCTGATCCTTCTGGACTTGTCCTCAGCATTCGATACCATCAAACATGATAACCTTATTGATCTTCTTCAACATAGGATGGGTCTCTCGGGCCCGGTCCTAAACTGGTTTGCCTCCTTCCTGCACAACCGCACACAAAGAATCAAAGTTAAACATGCCCTCGCTTCCAGTACCCCTGTCATGATCGGAGTCCCCCAAGGTTCTGCACTCTCGCCCACTCTCTTCAACCTCTTCATGTAACCTCTTGCGGTCATTCTGAACAGAGCAAACATTCAATACCACATGTATGCGGATGACACACAATTATACCTGAAGATCTCCTCGCAAGAGGACATAAAAACTTTAAATGCTGCACTTGCCCAAACTCAACAATGGTTAGCTCAGAACCATCTCCTACTAAATACTCTCAAAACTGAATTTCTTTTGATCGCCTAACCTAATCATTCGGCGCCTACCCTTGACTGGATTAAACACCTAACTGCTCTGAACTGCACACCTCATGTTATAGACTCTGCCAAATCTTTAGGCATCACCTTGGATAAACACCTAAACATGCAAGCACACATCAGTGCTACTACTAGGGGAGCCAATTTCCAACTCAACACACTGAAGAAAATCAAACCTTTCCTCCCCCCAGAAGATCTTAGGCCTGCGGTTCAATCCCTGACTATCCCTAGATTGGAATATGGGCTGGTGACCCTCGCTGGACTTCCCAAAGCTAGCTTTGTCCCTCTCAAAGCTACCTTGAACTCATAGGCTAGACTTATAACGGGCTCGAGAAAATATGATCATATTTCCCCCGACCTTCTGCAACTAAACTGGTTATCTATTGAAGATAGAATCCGCCTCAAGATAGCGTGTCTGACTCATAAGGCCATACACTACAATACCCCGTACTATCTAGCAAATAAGCTTGAGCTATCAGGTGCCAGCTGGAACCTCAGAAGTACGTCCACCCTTCTCTTGAAACCCCCAAGATTCAATAAGAAAAGATCTTACAACCGTGCTTTCTCCGGTCTTGCTCCGAGAATCTGGAACTCCTTGCCATCCGAGATCAGATCCAATCCTTTCACTACTTCCTTTAAAAAACTGGTCAAACGATTACTAATGAACGAATGCTAACTCCCTATTCTTATGATCTTCCTCCTGTGTTGTTAATAACCTAAATCTTGGAGTATTACACCGATGCCTTATTATATGTTTTCTTTACCTTTCTATGATCTATTCTCGTTGGCTCCGGAACTGCATTAACTGAGGATCTCGCTCTTGTTCTGTCTTAAAAATTCCCTGAGTCATATTGCACATCTTGATTCTTACTATTGTATGATGTTTTCACTCTGCGTCTTATATGGCACTGTTGATACCCCACTACTCCTTAACTTGAATGTTTTTCCCACAGGTTGTAACTTTACTTACCTTCATTATGTTTGTACCCTTGCTTTCGTCAACTATGTACAGCGCTCTGATACCCCTGTGGGTCTTGTTCGCGCTTTATAAAACTTTTCAAATAAATAAATAAATAACTATTAACAAATAAAAAATATTCATTCATTTATTATACTTAAATTATTTCCCACCCTATTCCCCTATAAACCCACAACCCACTATAGAACTAAAAAATGCAAAGTTTAATAAAAATAAAATTAATAACTGCAAAAAATGTAACACATATATTAAAAAACATAAACAATACTTATACAAAAAAATACATCACAAACATTTAAAATATATACTAAAATACATCACACTAATTAAAAAATTGATATTTTAAACAACTACATTTTTGCAAATGATATTAATGACTTCTATATTTTTGAAATCAATATTTCTTACCTTAAAGTCGATATTCTTGACCACGATATTCTTGCTGTCGATATTTCTGTGTCACGATATTTAAAACTCGATATTAGTGTAAGTCGACATTTCCAACTCAATATTTTGACTGAATACCTGGGTAGGTTTAGTCAGGAAGGAGCCCTACGAATGCAACCACCCAACAGCACGTTTGTACAACGGGAAGCTGGCTAAAATGTTAGCGCTGGATCTCCTCCCCATTTCTTTTGTGGAAGGAGTGGGATTTTTCAAATTTGTGGCAGCCATCTGCCTGAAATGGACACTTCCCAGTCGGACCTATTTTGCCAGAGTTGGTATTACAGCACTCCAACATGATGTGCTGCAATTTGTTGGCCAAGCCATGCAGCACAGTGCTGTTCAGACTATCCACCTGGTCATAGGCATGTGGACCAGTTGTTAAGCAACTTATTATATGTGCATCACTGCACACTGGATGTCTTTGGTGGGGTTTAGACAACAACATTCTAGAGGTCTCAGCAATTGAGGAACATTTTAAGAGCATTCAGCAGCTTGCAACAGTAGCAATCTTCCCCATGGAGAAATACCATACAGCTGCAAACATCTTGGAAGAGTTTAAATGTAAGGCGTGTGAATGGCTTTTAACCAGAGGTCTCAGAATTGGATTTGTTACTAAGGACAATGGCATTAACATAAACAATGCCATAGCATATGGTGTATATGTCAGGGTCCTGTGTTTGGCGCATTGCATCAACCTGATTGTACAGGACTTTCTCAAAAAAGAAGATATAGTCAGCAACATACTGGCTACCTGTCAAAGAATCTGCACTCATTTCAGTCATTCTTTAAAAGGTCAGAAGCAGTTGAGGATCATTCAGTGTGCAAATAGAATACCAGTTAAAACGCTCATACAGGTGATGCCAACACATTGGGATTCAACCTACTACATGCTGCAGCATCTGTTTGAGCAGTACAGACCGCTCCCCAACAATAATCTTCAAAGAGGATGGGATGTAACTGGTAATAGCATGACAATTTAGGTGGACAAATAGTGGCTAGTCAAGTGCTTGACAAAAATGCTACTTCCTTTTGAGAGTTTTATACAGGAAGTCAGCAAGGAGGACAGTACAATGATCCAAGCCATCCTGTTGCATCTGCTTGAGGACCAGTTAAAAAAGTTGATGCAGAGTTTTTCCTGTCTGAACGAAGAAGCATATGAGTAGGCTTAAAGCTTAATCCCTCGCTGTTAATACAAGGCAGCAAAGAGAGATTATGTCCACAAAAAAATACGTATGTGACACAATACTTGATCCACAGTACAAAAATGTACTGCCCACTTTCATTCTTTTTTCAGAAGAGGATGTTTCACTTTACAAGACTTGGATTGTCAATCAAGCGAGAGACCAGGAATTAGAATTTCTGGAAGTTAGAGGCCTGGGCATTAGTTCTGGCATGCTGCCTTCAACCTCCAGAGAGGGCGGTGCTGTTATCTCACAGTCAACACAATCATCACCAGCAACAACATAACACCAGCAACAGAAAAATCCAACCCAACCTGTGCAATAGCTTCGTTTCAAGTGGCAGGGCTTAAGTCAAGTGCAGAGGCAAAGGCAACAGAGGTTGAGCAAGTGGCAGCACCAATGACTATTCAGAGGATGGTCCAAGATTACCTGGATGACCTAAAAAGATCTACCTGGGTCAACAACCACTGGCATGTTGGTATGGGAAGGTGCAACAAAGGCCAGTGTTCAACAGTCTTGCAATACATTATTGATTTTGTCCGATGGTCAGGGTGTCTTCTGAGCATGTGTTCAGTGCAGCTGGCACAGTTGCCACAGTCAGAAGGGCAAATCTCTCGCCTCAAAATGTGGAGAGGTTGGCCATGATTAAAATGAATGAACATTTCATACCACACAGTTACACTGTTACTGAAACAGCACAAGAGCAGGAGGGAAATTGCTTAGACTCAAGCGTGTTAGCTGATGAACTTCTGGGGAACCCCTTGATTTTGTGGACAAACTCTACTTCCATGATTAAGAAGTCCTCAATAGAACTTGCATATATATATCATCAAACTGCGTTGAAAAAAATATATAGAAGAACATTTATAAAGTAGGTGTCTGGCTTACGCTGCCCACTTAGTCGCATGTAAGGAGTGTAATAGTGTGCACACAAGAAGCCCCCATTCGATTCAAGGACATGAAGACAGTGCCTTCCATCCCTCTCCTATTTTTCATTCCCTAGCTGAGCTGCCAGTAAAGATTGTCATTACTTATACGAGAATGTCCTTGTGTTTCACTTCTATAATAAAAGAGATACAATAGACAAATGTGCACCACACTTGGAACAGGTAACTAATGCAATAATGAGTGATATATTGAGAGATTGATGATTCATGTGGTGGCTGGAAGGTTGTTGTAACAATTTTTAAATGTGATTTGTAACATTTAGGGGCCAGAGGATGATTCTGCTTGAATGCTTGTCTTGCTTTCACCTTTCAATATAATTACTAAGATGATCCTTTTGTGTAATTCTTTTTTACAAGTTCTTCCAAAATACCAGTCAGTTCACTTGCTAGAACTACACAAATCGCTCAAAATCTTTTGCTTTTCTTGTTCATCGTCAATACAAGTCTATCTCATTTGGGTCAGATTAGGGACAGGAGTCGGGGCAGGACTGCCGCAACAGCCAGGAGAAGGAATTTAGGAACAATGCCTATCTACTTCAGTGGGAAACAACATGGTTTAAAGACTAATAAGCCTACTCCTGTGGACTGGAGAGAGGTGTGTTGATTAGGAAAATGCAGAGTAGTGGCTCCAATGTCAACCTCCAATTAAGTGACTGTGGTCTGGGGGGGCTGTCACTGGACATATGTCACATGACGAGTACACACAGCTAAATGGTATTGACATTTGTGGGAGGATCAGCCCTGTACATGCAGCTACTTGTCTGGGATTGGTGGAGCGATTGATCCTACTTCTCAGTTAATCACATGCAACAGCACCAGCCTATGCTCTGCCCTCTTGCATCTCATCCACCATGAAGCTTACCTTGAATCCACAAAATTGACATTTACTTGCTTGCATTCCATAGGCGTTCTCTTCTTCTGCACAAAAGCTCTATAACACTCCTGCATACCACACCGGTTCAGCCAAGACGGACATTCTGAGAAGAAGAATAGAGATGCACCGTCCATTTTGGCATTTATATGTAATTTATTTAGTAGAAATTACACAATTCTTCAAACTGCATGGGTCCTCCCTATTTTGTATTTGTCAACCATGGGTAACATAACAATTATATAACTTGGTACTCTGAGGCTGAAGGACTGTTTGCATTTGGTAACTGAACTGTCTTCTTGCTTCCACAACAGATGTGATGATGATGTGCTGCTCATTGACTTGATGAATGTTAGAATATTAGGAAGCCTGATAGGTTTCGGGATACTGATACACGTTCCTCTTGTTCCTTTCAGGAGTCATCTGAAAAAGGTTCGGATAGAGATGGACGGTCAGAGCACAGATCGGAAGAGCGAGTCAAGCTGAAAAGGTAGACACTTTGCACTTCGGCCTACATCATAAAACAGGAAGACAAACAGAAGGCTTCTAAACCTCAATATAAAAAGAAGGCAGCTGGGATTAAAATTAGAAATGCCCAGGCTACTGAGGACTCTGTTTCTGAAGGGGGAATGGGCAGTGACAATGCTAGACAGTGCGGCAGAGGTCACAATATCTTGCTGGAGCCTGATGGATTATCTGGCGGCAGTATCGCTAAGTGAACATATCACAGTGGAAACACCTGATACAAGGATAAGTGTCCTACATCGTTTATATGAAATACTTCTCCAAATGGAGAGGGACATACCCAGGTGAGTGAAAGGTCTCTTTTAGTAGAACCTGACATATGGTTACAACATTTATTTGGCCGAAAAGGATTGGCCACCTGATTTCGTAGTGGACTGCCCAATGTGTGAAGAAGTTATTTAACCTGCTTTTTCTGCCCTCATACCAGAATCAGTTAAAAATGCATACGCACAGGAGTGAGCATTAGTGCTAGCTCCTGCACTTTACAGCAAACCTGTTGGGTGGGATGATGAGTCACCTCATCACAAAATCCCATTAAAATCGATTCCTCAATCACAGCGACAATAGGCAAAGAAACAAGTGAGGGAGATCCTGGATCAACTTGAATACCAGTGGGTGATAGAGAATTGCACCTCACCTATGAATAATCCCTTGTTTCCGGTGATGAAACTAGACAATTCATATTGTCTAGACTCAGATTATAGAGATTTAAATGCATCCACACTTACATTTGCAGTACAAAATGCACATAGTGCGGCACTAATAAATAGCATCTTGCTGAAAAAATACAAAACAACACAACATCTCACATGGATTTTTCTGCCAAAATATAGAGCCTGGGAGCAGATATTTGACAGCATTCTTAGCACTAGGTTCTCAATGCCAATTGTGTTGATTACCACTGGGTTATAAGAAAAGCCCTGGGCTGTTTTCAACAAAAGTAACAGAGTTACTTCAAAATTTTGATGAGGAGGCATTGTCCTATGTAGATGACATCTATCTGATGGACGATGAAGTAATGGAACACTTGTTTAGGGTAAACCACATAATTCTTGGGTTCAGCCCAGCTAGGATACAAATGTAATTTAAAAAAATCAAAACTTGCCCACCTTAGTGTCCTACTTGGAGGGTATGAGTTGTCAAGTTAAGGGAAAAGCCTGGAGGGACACTTTTTGAAAAATGTGCACTGCTCCAACCTCCAACGTCTCTGAAAAGACTACAATCTATTTTAGGATTTTTGAATTTTGGCAGGACATACATTTTGGATTACACACAAAGGGTGAAACCATTTTACAACTTAATTAGACCTGACTTTTCAGTACATCATTGGACACAGGAACATATAGATATTCTGTGTTCCGGACAAGCTGATATTATAGCTTCTAAATACCTACATACATGTGTTAACACAACTAACCTGGTGAGCTGCGTAGTCGCTGGACCAACTGGGTACACATATATCACTTTCAATGAAGCGGATATGGTCCCTATTGCACACAAATCACATTTTTACAGGAACGCTGAAATGTGTTTTGCACCAACTTAGAAGATGCTGTAGTGAGTGAGGGAGCACTAGCGCAGGGGAAACACATAATTGTCATGATCCCGGTACCGACACTAGAGGCCGTTACAAAAGCAAGCATCCCAAATGCATCCCAAATGCTAAAGCACTTTATCCAGAATGGATTCAATGGGCTAACTCTCTCAGTGCAGCAGATGTAGATTACAGATTTGACTCTATATTACAAACACAAGCATTCTTGCAGTACGAACAAGAATATTCTCTGCCTAATGGAATTATGCCTCTAGATCGATATGAATGCATCATTTATAACGATGGTTCTGCCCAGCTGGCTGTAGGAACGAAACAGCAATATTCCACAGCAGGTGCAATTGTAAAAGGGCGCATGCATGACGGAGACTGTACAGCGTAGTTGGTGGAAGAAAAAGCTCTGATACTGGCACAACAAAATACGGATTGTGAATTCCCTACACTAATTGATTGTGAGTCATTTTACTGTGTCAAGTCCTATATCGAATATTTACACTATTGGTGCTAGACTGGATTTAGAGATACTAAAGGTTGCACTGTGAAACACAAGATGCTTTGGGAACAAGTAGCAAAGCTTAAAGAAGGCCTGACATGGTCTCATGTCATTCATACATTGATTCATCAACGTTGTGGCATTCATGTTGAAGGGAATTGAATGGCGGATGAAGTCGCCAAGGCAACACTTCACACTGCTGCTGTTGCTGCAAAAACTCACTCAAGTACGAGGATAGATGGAATCACTATGGTGGCAGTTAATGCCAAGCGCAATGGACCAGTCCTGCTAAAAGGCTTACCACTCAAGTACTCCTACAAGTTAGATGAACAAAACATTCCATATGCTCAGATTCCATGAGTGGGGGATAGGGTTATACCAAACACTGATCGCAGATTTGGACTAATACGAGCTGCACATGAGGGACTAGGTTCTGCTCATGCAGGGATTACTGCTACAGTTTCATTACTGAAGCGCCGCTATTTGTGGTGAAGTCTATCAAAACAGACCAAAGACTTTGTCCTTAAATGCAACATCTGCCAGCAGATGAAAGGTTCCACCTTAGCACGTCCAGCACAGACACCTCTATTGATCTCAGACAAGCCGTTGGCTTGTGTTTATTTGGACCGCTGCTGCCCCTTACAATCAGATGGGGCTTACAAGTATATCTTGGTGGCAGTGGATTCATGCTCCTGTGGGTTTGGCCACAGCGCTTGGCTGAGGCTCAAACTGTCATAAAATATTTGCGAGTCTTTATCAGGACATATGCAATTGGCACACTGCATTCCAACCAGGGTCCGGCGTTTAGCTCTCGGGCTTACAAAGAAGCCATGGGAAGTTTGGGTGTAGCCTTGCGGTACTCCTCCCCTCACCATCCTGAGGGAAATTCAGTTGTTGAGAAGAAAATCTGTGACTTTAAGCAATCCTTGACAGTGAGGGTATTAGGCTTGGATGGCAGTTGGGTCAATCACCTCTATGGGGTCCAGAGGGCACTTAACAACATGCCAAGAAAATCCCTAGGTGGTCATATACCTTATGAACTCCTGTTTTGTGTAATAATGTGGGTACCAGACCTCAATAGTGTCAGCACAGTGGCGGCTGAAACACCATTTGACATCAATGAACATTTGGCTGTTTTATAGAAACTCAATGAAGTCCGGCCTTTACAAAGCAACGTCCAAGTAAAACACATCGACACTGGGGAAGTGAAGGTAGTCCCGGCAAGACCTGCCTGGGTCCTGAAGAATGGGGTCCTCGTCAGAGAAAAGATAGTGGACAAAAAATTATTTGGGTCATCTTACAGAGTGCCTGTCCTGGTTGTTGAAGGTACCAGAACTGTACTTCTTCCACCCCTTGCTGGCAGCCATGACAAAATGTTTGACTCAATTGAGCTGATCAAATCACACTATGTGGATGATTCTCCAAAGTAGACCACGTGGGCTCCTGGGTAGTCACCTCTCTCCTCTTGCTACCATGCAGGAAGTTCATATGGAAGCTTTAATATTGAATGAAGATTCCACTCTCCCAAGAGAAGCTGTAACCAACAATGAAATGATACTTTTCCCTGTTGAAACTACTGCAATTGTACAATCAACAAGTACAGAAGTCTCAATTTGGTCAATTGGCAACATCTATGTAAACATGCCAGCGATCAAGTCATCTACCAGTTCTACAAAACCTGTTGAGCTGCCAAGAATAGACCGTACAGCATCTGGCTACTTCATGCATTATGACGATTTCTCATCAGGTCCCAATGAACCTGAACTGCCTCTCCCTTTCAAGCTACGAATGTATACTTTCTATCTTTGGCTGAAAAAGATTTTCTTTGTTGTTCCCTGGATACATCTCTTACTTCTGAATGGACATTCTCTCCCAGAACGCTCCGCAGTACATCTTGAGAACTTTGCTCTTAAACCACATGCGTCATCACACCGCGAGTTAAAGGAACATTACAACAGCATCAGTTTCTGAAGGATTAGTATGAGACAGGGTATCGTATGATGTGTATGGTCCTACTGAATTATAACAAATTCCTTATTTTTTATAATTTCCTTAAATTACATCATCACTTCTAGTACTTTCTCCGATGATTAGAACATTGAAACCATGCATAATTTACTTGCAGAACTAGAGCAATCTGCTGCATTTTCTAACGATGAATTGTATGATGGTCCACTAATTATGGAGACATGTTCTGTTGCAAGTATTATGGTCACCATTTTTTTACAGAAAGCCAGTGTCCCATGCGCTGTTTATAATTACACACAATGGGAACACTGCCCAACACCGCGGAAAGGTAATTCAAAGACATTTGCACAGAAGTTTGTTTATTTTTCAGGTTTTGAAACATCAGACTCAGCCGCATATTACTATAGTCTTGCACCTACAACTGCAAAAGACAATTATGCTAGCAAACACCAAGCTGATATACTCTGCTATCTTTATTTCCCGACTGCCTATACAGGGTTTTGACTTTTGGAAAGACACCATTGACACAAAATCTGTCTGGGGGACAAAAGATGGGCAGGTTCAGGGAACAGAGGCCTTATTTAGAGCATGCCTCATATCAAATCAAATGATTTTTCTGAACAAAACAATGCAACAAACTTCATGTCTTGATATAGCAAAAATTAAGGATTTTAACACATTTTCTCGCATTGTCATATTTCGAGAATTGGCAGCACTTAACACACTTCAGTGAGGATACACTAGATAACATGATACGTAATGGTTCTTTTGATTCATCAGATCCCAATTGGAAGAGATGGTCGGTTTGTCCGTAAGACACAAATAGTTGTCAATCTACATTCCTGGGTAACACCGAAGGGTTTAAGATCAACAGGCCTGATCAGCGATACGTGCTAACAGAACATTTGGGGTGGTGACATCATATAGTGTTTGGAAGTTATGTCTAGATTGGCTAAAAACCTCAACACTTCCCCAGGTGAAGCAACCCTTGTGCCTTCTCTCGGATGACATGGAACTCTGGGATTTTTTATTAAGTCCCGAGAAGCCATGTCAAAAGTGCTTCTTGTATGGAATATACAATGAGCTGTGGAACATTTCTCAACAGGAAGCTGCTTAGAGATTGTGCAAGATTAATAGGGTTAATTTAGAAAAGGCATTGGGTGGTTGACAACGATATGACCACATCCAGAATGTATTCACTGGGCAACATAATGTCTTCCGCAATTGGTATAATACAGCAAGACATGTCTATTTTACAACATGGTCAGTCACAATTACTGTCAATCATAATACTGAGCTGGACGTTACAAACATTATGTTCTGTCCACGTGCCATAGCGTTACATCAAAAGTACAAGTCAGTTTTTTGCCTACTATCTAATGGAAAGACAGATAGTAATGGCATGCAGAGATTCAAAATATACCATGTTGCACATTGAAAAATTAGACCAATTACCTTTCACTGTGGCTGAGACACTATCCACTGACTGGATTATCCATGGTTACATTATCCTACCGGTCACGACTTTCCAATTCCAATATTGTCTCCAATACCAACAGGTAGGCAGATATGAAGTGCTAGGGGTAGGATATATGCATGGGTATTGGGAATTACCATTCAGGTTTAGATGCAGGAATGGGGACATATGTTTTTCTTAGTGGCTCCGGCTGTGAAGATGCTTTAAGCAGATCCTTAGTTTGCAAGGCCATTTCTCTCCATGGGGCATGCAATGCTTCAGTAGCAAACTTGTCCTGTTGTCTGAGGGTTCTCCAGCTGCCATGATTCATCCTATGTTCAGGCTGCTCTCGAATGGGACCTATTTGATGCTGAATGATCAAGGTTGCTGCAGAATGGAACAGGGCATCACTTATCTAGTAACGTTTAATTCCATAGTGACTTGTTTTATACAAGTACTGTTTCCATATGCCCGCAGAGATAGGGAGGCAGCGCTATGGCCTTCAATAAATGTTTCCAACATACGGTTTGATTCTCTGAGCAAACTGAAATGCATGCTTTTTCAAAAGGATGTGGCCCTAACTTGAGCCAGAGAGACGTTTGATCTCCAGGTTGCAAGGTCCTTGTCTGAGATACAGACACTACTCCACACTAACTTCCCACTGAATTTTGGGGGGCTGGTCCATCGTATCATTAACATGTCTGATAAGAAAGGAATAGTGTACTTTTTTTAAACTATTGGTTCTGGACTGGTTAGCACCTTTCATACCATTTTTGGAGTTATAACATCTTTTATACACTCCATGTTGGGAAGCATTTTTGCAGGGCTCACACTTGTCCTGCTACTTTTGGCAGGAATTCTGATTTTATTTTATCTACTCCATAATGGACGCCCCAGTTCAACTCAGAATGGAGACAGTACTGCTAGTGCTGCTTTGCCTTGAGCGCATGGTATACTGCTTCAGCACACCTCGGCTTCAAGATCTGAATGAGCATTGCTTCTTATCTTTCAGGCCTGTCTGGCTTGACTGCATACAATCTGTCTTTTGCTGTCTGCTTTGCAGCCATGAATGCATCCTGGATATATGTCTTGGATCAAAATTGGTTGCGCCACGGACATTGAAGTATTGATTGTCCCCTTAAAGGCCCATGCGTATTGCTGTCCCCAGTGTATTCCACTGATGATGAATGCAATCTAGTGCCACCCTGGGATGCTTCAGCTCATGGTGATGTGAACAACGGCTCTGCAGAAAACCTATGGGATACAACGCCTCCCTCAGCGGCTGCTGCGAGAACTGGATGGAATCACCTTTGTTCCATAAACATGCTACGAGGTGCGCCTCAGGGAACCTCATCTGCGGTTGTGGGCAACAGTATTTTTGCATCTACCACTCGGAACACATAAACAATTGGCTTGTCTATGTGGTAACAAATTGGCATATTTTGTAAACAAAATGCACCAAAACAGCTTTTGCTTTCTTCTTCTAGGCACCATGGGTTTCTGAGTGAGTGGGATCTCAAATGGTATAATGACTGAAAGGCTTTTAAATAAATACTTTAAAGGGAAGCCCACTTTTAGATGTTTTAGGAGTAGTTTTTTTACCATTTTTAAAATAAGTCTGCTGGCTTTTCAGATAGGTTTTTAGATATTTACCCTTAGTATGAGGGGTGGGTGTTATATTCCCAAGGTAGGACCATGTAGCGAAGCAGTTTGTTTCTTACATTTTCCTAACAATATCATTTCAGCTGTGACCCTTTGCATATATTTGTGTGCACAACATTGTTGGATTTGTTTCCCTGAAACTAAACTTGTTTACACATCTAGCTTCAAACAACATTATCACAATGCCTTGGACATCATGGACAAGGTCTTTTTTTGCACTATGTACAAATGTCATATCTTTCTTCATCCACGGGACGACAGGGCTATCTCCATATCCATAACATCCTTAATCTATAGCACATCACGGGGATGCTTTCTATTATAAAAAATTAGCATCCCGATAGATTAGTAGAGGAGGCACTTCCGCAGACACTGAGTGTCCTTGCATGCTGAGAACTGCAACAATCTGACATCTCTTTAAGAGTGTCCAATTCATGACCAACAAGAGGTCCTTCATTCTATGCCATCAGGTAATGGGGTTGGATCGTCCCTTGGGGGGATTCTTGGCTATATACCTACGCAGTCTAGGTACATTTAGAGTAGGGTTTGCATAGTAGGAGTATGCTTGATTATTGCCTTGTTTTATATTCCTGCACATATACATTGTTTTAGCACCAAGGTAAAACTATATCTATTATTTACGCTTTAGGTGCTTGTAATCACGTGTATCTGCTTCCGTCTGTCAATCATTGCAGCACACAAATTTTATGTAAGAATAATGTTGGGTTAATAAATGTATTGAAAACGTCCCACTGTGTATTCTCTGTATACTTCTTTGAGAATAAGTGAGCACGAGTGACTAAGTGAAAGGTTCCGTACTGTTTCCATGATCCCTGAGTGGACAGGGTTGTCATGTTCTGTGGTTGCCAGGAGCCATTCGCTCCCTGGTAGGTTATGGGGGCTTATGGTGGCACTATGAGCTAGCTGGTCTATAGGCCAACATATCCTGTGGGGGTGTCCTCAATCAGTGTTGGAACCAAGCCCCTAGTTTATGTTGTCCAAACAAATGCGCAAATTCTACGGATTAGTAGGAAGTACACAACTCTCTGCGGTGTCTCCCTTCTCCCAAAGCAAGTCAGTGGATCAGAACTTGAGCAAGCCATACCCGACTAAGCAGTCCATGCCAGTCAAGCCCTTCCAGGGGCCCTCCAAGTCAGTGAAAACAGTGGGGTCGATAAGTAGGGCCAAACCTCAGTCATCAGGGCCCTCACCAAGGGCTTCGTCCCCAGTGGGCATTCTAGCCAGTGCCTTCTCCATCGCTTCTCATCTCTACCCCTGGGAAATTAGCCAGAATTGTGTCCCACACTCGTGCAAACTCTATGAGCCTCCTGCCCTGGTGCACCTCTCATAGCATCGCCACTCCTTCCCAGGCAGCCCAGCATAACACATCCACCCTCCATCCCTCAGCCCGGGGACCCTCAGGCCATTTCCAGCACATCATCAACCTGCGTTTGGCAAGTGCCAGAGACAGGTCAATAAACCTATTAGTGACTTTATGCTTGGCAGGGCGGGGATAGAGTTCCAACAGGCAGAGTTTAGGCAAGAAGGTCAAAGATCACTCCCTAGCCTTTGCCAATATGCGCTCTACCTCAGACCAATATGGCACCATGTGAGGGCCGCTCCAAAGTATGTGGAGAATATCTCCATGGTTGTCATGGCATTGCGGGCATCCCGGAGGCTTCGGCAGTAAATAAATGCTACATTTTTGTTGCTTTAGGTACAATTAATGCAGGACACAGAAGTATATGAGACTAAGCATGGCATTTTAAGTGATCTTGGGTGCAACCTCACACGTCCTAGCCCAGTCCCCGTCTGTCAGGGGGAGCCCAGGTTGGTTTTCTAGCACTCAGGCAATGCCTAAAGGGGAGAGCACAGGTCCCCATGCAAAGCACCATAGAGTCCCAAGACCAGCTGGCGTGTGTCAGTGGCAGTGCAGAGGAACTGACAGCTGTGGAGTAACTGCGGCTCTGCTCCTCTTCTCCCCCCCAAATCCTATGTACCACCACAGTCAGGGTACCAGTGAGTTGAAACTGCCCAACCAGAGGGTCAAAGTGGGCACGTAAATCAACAATCTACTGCAATATATTTTCCATATAGAGTGCACCTACTATGTTTAGTCCTGCTGCTTCCCAATCCTGTAGGTGTCTCTCTTCCACTCCATCTAACTGCGCAACAAGGCCCCAAAGCAAGATATCTGGAAAATGTGAGGCCCATATTCACGCCTGCCTGAGCACCATCTGCCAGCAAGTTTTGAGTACAGATATGTCATACCGCCCAGCACAGGGGGCCCTCCATGGTCAAAGTAAAAGGGACCACAATTGTGTCACGTCAGGTGGATCTGGCAGCCTTAACATTCCGGGTGTCCCCCACTCTGCAAACCACCCCATACACCATTGCAGCTGCACCTCTAGGTAATAAGCAGCGAAGTTTGGAGCATTCAGCCTACCATCCGAGGACACTCACTGTAATTTGGCAGGAACACGGGCATGTACAAGCTGTCAGAAAGGGATATTGGGGGCCCCGAACAGGGCCTGCATCCCTCTTGGGCCACTGCTAATTGGCCCTGGGGGCACATGTAGTGCCCCTACTCACGTCCATGCACAGTGTGCCATGCATTACATGGTGCATAGCACACGGTCCATGGATGTGCAGGTAGTGTACCTTTTCTTTGCAGCTTGTGCTGCAGTCCTTTTCCTGGACTTCAGCACAAGCTGCTCTGAAGAGGCGCATTTTCCGACCACCAGCATGAAGGTTGTATCCTAATGCAGTGGTTGGACATCCGACTGCTTGTCGGCCGGTCTCCTGACCGCTGCAATAGCGGTTGTCAGTCCAACTGACCTCTATCGAAACAGGCCCCAAGTCATGAAGTTGTTCTTGGTAAGGAGAGATTTGGATTTTTGTGTAAGGAGTTGGCACTGGCAAACCTCACTAGTGGCCAATAGTTGCAGAGGTGAAGACAAGGGCAGTAACTAACTAGTTTACAAGTATCACTGATAGGTGGCTGGGTGCTGCAAAGTCTCATTAATCAATAAAGTCAAATATATAGTCAGTTTCCCATTCCCACTCTGGTAGTGGGGAATACTGGACTACAGGAAGAGGTAACCTACTGAAGAATAAATCCCTGGCAAGGGACTGAAGGTAGGGAATGTCTAGGGGAAAAAGTTATGTACACTATAATGTGTTCCAATTTTAGAGGACACTTCTTGTCTCACTTTCTTCACTAAACCACAATGCTACACTAACTAGCAATGCAAAAACAAATACGAAAGATAAAGTCCCCTTTATTTTTTTTACATGGGAAACCCACCCTCTCCACCAACAACAGAACCATCCCCTCACTTCAAAATCCCAAAAAGTTCAATTTCCCCAACCACCTTCACAACCTCTTCACCCAAAAAAGGCCCACCCCTTCCCCAAGCAAACTCTCAAAAATTCCTATTTCCCAAACTACTTTACCACCCTCTCCTCCCATGACAGGTCCACTCCCCTCCCCAAGCAAAACTCTAAAAATGTCCCTTTTCCCAACTCCCCTTCCCACCCTCTCCACCCATGACAAGCCCTCCCACCAAAACAAAATGTTCAATAAAAGAGGTATTTTAGGGCATTCAGGTCCTTTTGGACACCGGCCACCTCCAGGGGCAGGTTCTGCCAGCCACACCTGATAAGAGCCAGTACTAGAGGCCCATGCCTCCTCCTCCAAAGCCACCAGCTGGCGGTATTTGTTCACAATGGCCTCCAACTTTGGTGCCTCCTCTAGGCAGCTATCTCCCATCAGGTTGGTTGGCTGGCTCCAGCAGCGGGAGCAGCTATATAAAGAAAGGAAAAAAAACACAAATTGTTATGCTCAGCGCAAACACTTGTTTAAACTGTCTATAGTGGCACAGTATCAGAACAGTGCTGGTTCCCTAGGGCCGTTGGAAGATCTGATGTGATTAGTCACAAGGCCAAGTTTTTCCCACACATGCATCACATATATTAATAGCACTAACCGCAAGGAATGAAGCCAGACCACCAACATAATTAAAAAGTGATTTTAGTTTAAAGGATTTCATAGGGTGAAACTGTACAGACAATTTGTGTGTTAATAAATTATTTAGCTCCCATTAGTGAGTAAGGCATATATGAAATGCATAATTGCTTGACTATATGTACATCATTAATTGAGTCATACCCGCCCGTCAGCTACTCTGCAGCATGTTTTTGGGACAACTGCCATGTCATGTTAGTAACATATCATTAATTCCATTGGCCCTGCTCTTCTCCTACTCCCTCTCCAATTCTACCTTGAGTCCAGACTCCAAACTTAGGGGCTGACGGAGTGTGGCAGTTGGAATACTCCATCACACATGTGAAGGATAATGGATATCCTGTCTGCTGTATTACAGTAGACAGTGCATAAAATATAAATGATGCACTGCAGTACAGCAAACAGGAAATATTAATTTACTCTTCAGATTTGTCACAGGGTATCCCATCTGCCAAACTCTAAATCAGACCCTTAGCACCACATTACACCCTTGCCTCTAACACAGAATATTTTCAACAACAATGGGAGAGAGGAGTTATTCTACAAGGAGATAGGTTATAGGCATTGGCCAGGTAGAGGATTAGCTATGGAATGGTTGGGTGTTATTGATTATGTACTATGCTTTTGCTTAGTCACATTGGTTGGCAGAAGGAAAAAATACGTACTTGAAGCCATGAAACATAAGTCACTTGGACAGAGAAATGTGGCACATGGAATTTACATTTTTGGGTAGCCTGGAACAAAAAGAACGATGAAGTGAAGTACTAGTAGGTGACTGGATAGGCAGTGGGAACACACCTTGTATCTGGTTTGTATGCAATGTAGACTTCGTGGCACTCTGTTAACTGAAGCAGATGCACATTTCACCTGTTACATTGGAGCGCAGAATTAAACTGTGCTTCAGTTTTAGGTGGTGAAATGCCATGGGCAGAGAGGTGATGGCTGGATACCTGCCTTGCTTAACAAATACAGTATTGTCACTAGGAAAGCAAGGTGACTTACCACTTGTTCCTGCCACCACTGGGACTGCTCCTCCTCCATCCATCTCCTGGGCCTCCTCCACCATCCCTGGGTGTCTGATGTTGGAGGCTGCAATGGTGAACTGCGTGCCTAGACAAAAACATAATGCACCCACTTTAGATACCAGATTAGCCACCAAAGTAATTATTTTGATCAAGGTACAACAGCAATACCTCACTAAAGTTAGGTTAGCTATCATTATCTTCTATCAAAAGTATCACTTTAGGAGGTTTGGCTGACAACATTTTAAAAACCAGGTGACAACCGAAATCGTTTTTCTCCTAATGGAAGAATAAGGATACAAATGGATAAGAATGAAACACAATGAATGCATGGAAGGGAATGCATAGGACATATAGCATTGCTTGGTAATTGCATCTCATTCCTGCCAGGCTGCACTGTCATGGAATCTGCTAGTATAAGACAACATTATGGGTCCATGACTACTCTATCCTTTCATTGTGCTTTTTAACTGTTTGATCAAGAAGGCCTTCTCAACTAACATGTTTGGTGACTACAGTTGAACACAAGACATGGAAAAGAGGTGTTAGGGAAAGCTTACTAAAAAAGGGAGCAGAAGAAAGCTACAGCCAGGAGAAAGTCAGATGTGGAAACAGGAAATATAGAAAACAGTGGGAAAGGCAGGGATGACTAACATTAGATCAGGGAGTTGAAAAAAAGTAAATGCAGAGGCCATAATACATTACTAGCAGGAATAATGGGGCCAGTAGAACCAGCTGCTATGGCTGCAGCACTGGTGGTGGAAGTGGTAGTTCCAATCGCCTTGGCTCTGGTGGGGTGGCAGCTGTTTGGCTTTTGGATGCCCTCTTCCTCTTGGATCCTTATGAAAGGATTAAAGATAAAAAGACCACTGATATAAAATCATCCCATGAACGTAATTTACCTGTGATCATGCTGCTTGAAAAAACTAATAAGATTAGAATTTTAGAAAACAAAAATATTACTTACTGAGCCTCACAACCTCGAGGCCTAGCAGGTCGAGCAGGTCCTGTTCCTGGTTGAAGATGTCTGCCCAGCGGTGCATCAGCTGCTGCTGGATGTGCAGGACATCAGTGTTGCGGTGCATATAGCACCGCACTCATCCCCGGAGCCCTCTAGGCCTACCACTTGCTGCCAACATACAGGGGAGATGACGCTACATCCACGAGTTGAGTGTGTCCACCTCCACCTCGCCAAAGATAAGGTGGGGCTGCACCCCACCCATCAGTGTCACCCACAGGGGGTTCAGGTGGCACTGCTTGCTTTTACCATCAGGAGTCGGACTGGAATGGGATTGGAAGGGAAACAGGAGGACAGAGAGGACAGGTCAGAAAAGGAAAACAAAAACATAGTAATAAAAGTCACAAAAATACACACTGAAATGGATATACACAAAGGAAAAATCAGAAAGTAATAAAATAGAGTAAAGAAAAGGTGGGATTGAGAGATGTGGTGATCAATTGGGGTGGATTGGATGGGATTGGAAAAAAGCAGGAGAAGAAACTAGGCAGGAGCAGGCTATATAAAACAAAATGGCCATGTGCTTGTGCACAATGTGGTGCCATTTATGGTGATTTTTCAGTGCAGAAAGTGCTACCAGCACTAAACCGCTGTGCGAGCAGCGTGATGTGCATTTTTCTCATATTGGGGGAACTCCACAGAATCTCATGGAGTTTTTATGCAATTTCAAAAGTTCTGCCCACTCCTAGACATTATCTCAGTGACCATGGACTAAATTGTCACTAGAACAGCCTATTAAGTAATTCACTACAAGTTTACCCTTCTTTTGTCACTGGAGATTACTACCCCCCAAAGCACACCTAAGTGTCAGACTCTATTAACCTTTTTTTGGAAATGTTGTTTAAATAAAATTGGTCTTTTAGAGCACTGAGATTCCTTACTCAGGAGGATTGAGAGATAAAATGTCTTTTGTGGCTCCCCCTGGAAAGCAATCCCCACAAACAGCCATAGGGTACTTTTGGAACTTATTGATTGTATGGCAGGGGGCAACACACGGGATGTTAGGACACTTTAGATCAAATATTTCCTACATCTTGACCAAGAGGGAATTTACTTTCTGGCTTCATAGCCTGTGCTAAAGGTAGACCAGCAACCCGTGTCCCACGTTTCACTTGGCTGGACTGTTTTACCTTAAGCTGTATAAAGGAATCCATACAAACAGTCAGTCCCTCTCTGTGGAAGTGCAGTGAGCATAAGAAAGAATGACTGCAAAGTGGCCCTGAATAATAACCAGTCGCTGAAAATATTCCAGCATTCTACCCATCATTCCTTTTCGTAGAGAGTTGCCATAAGTTCAATGGGTTTGGGAAGCCATAGGCCATAAAGTTCACTGTGCTATTTGTTTCTTGATACATTTCAAAGAGACCCAGAAAGGCTGAAAGTGGTGTGGCGTTGCTTATGTTCCTATTCAAAGTAGACTTGAAGTTCAGCCTGGAATCGTTCTTTAGGAATTGGACTAAGTCGGCAGATGGCTAGTAACTCAGGCACGGCCCATGCAGGTAAGAGAGGTGAGGCGGGGAGTGGAAGTTGATAGATGACGACGAGGTAAACTTCAATTTAAAAAAACTAAAAACTACTTACATTGCGCTCGCCGCATCGCCGACTGAATGATGCGGCGAGCGCAAGGTAAGCGGTTTTCATGTTTTTATTTAAGTTTAACTCGTTGTTGTCTGTTGACAGCCCCCACTCCGCCCCACCGCTCTTACCTGCATGGGTTGCACCTGTGGTAACTGTAGTGCATAGTTGAGCAAAAAACAATAGATTGGAGCACAGACCATAGCAATTGGTATTGGCTGGCGGCAATTGTAGCATTCAATACATCATTGATTATTTGTTCTCAGTGAGATGATCTAATTGTTGCAACAGGTATTCCCAGGCAGGGGTCACATATTTGACTGTCCCGTCTGACTCAAGCTGCCTCTTAATGATTAGGTCCAATGCCAATTGTTTGAACATGCCAATGCAGGGGCCACCAAGCATTCTAAAATTGTGAATGCTGGGGACCCTATCAACCCAGAATTCAATCATTTGATCAACAGTAGAAACTAAGCCTTACTAATCATTGTCATCCTAAGGGTAGATGTGGATGAGTAGTCAAGGCCTCATAGTTGGGCCTGTGTACATTTGCGTGAAAGTTAGTTGAATTTCAATAAAATTAAGCAACATTATGTGAAATATTTAGAAATAAAATTATAAGGTATGTCATGTGTAAATTGGCAATGAGGGCATCAAGATACCATCAAGGGGACAGGTAAAGAGAAATTGACTCCTGGAAAACATGGTCAGCTCCCTTTAGACATTTTCTGCTTGAACCAGTTTCCAACAGAAATAAATTGTGCAAAATTGCACATCCACAACTTTAAGTGAATTTCATGAGCATAATAAAAATGTTGTACAGCCCTAGACAAGGTACACTGAGATGCAATTGTCATGGTTACAATAAAGATATGAATTGTGGGACAGCACATCTTTTAAATAATTTCTAAAAATATATAAAAAATTTGTTTAGACAATAAACTGTGTAGTCTAAAAGATTGGAAAGTATACAAAACAAAAAATGTATTGCACTAATTCAACAACATAGTACTAAAGCCATACTTTCAGGCTACGCAACCTATAGAATATTTGGGAGATACTATGGGGTATATTCACAAGAATGAGCGATAACTACAGCAAGAGTAGCGTAACGCAACTTTCAATATCGCAGCCTATCGCGGGAAAATAACCCTGTGTCAACGTGGAATTCACAACAAGGCGGTAGCAAGCGATAGTCTGCCGAAACCGTGGACAATGTCCGCGATACAACCACCACGATGGAGATAAAAACACAAACCACAACACCAAAAAACACGCGATGGGCCAAAGCGCGATGAGGAAATCAGCGACAAGCAGCGCCAGGCCTGCAACACACACCTGGCAGGTGTAAAAAATCACCATAAAAGTAGAAAAAACAGACACACACAAACTGACCAACACCCAAGCACCATGGAGGCAGCCGGAGCAGGCGCAGAGGATGAGCGCAACCCCACAAGCACCCCGGACGACCAGCCTGGGACCTCGGGGACAGGGAAGGGCAAGGACAAGAAGACGAGGAAGACCAAGTTCAGTCCGCAGGCGAACAGGATCATAGTCACGGAGGTGATGGAACACCATCAACAACTCTTTGTCACCTCCAACGTGTCATTGGGCCCCAAACTGAAATATGGCGGGACATCGTCGACAAGGTGAATGCCGTCGGAGAGCACAAGCGGACAATGGACGAGGTCAAGAGGCGATGGAATGACATCAAGCGGAAGACCAAGGAGAAACTCACTGCCAACCAGAAGGCAGCAACGCAGACCGGAGGTGGGGGCCCAGCGCCACAGCTGGAGCTGGATGACATGGAGGAGCTGGTGTCGACAGTCATCAGTGTGGAGACTGTGGCTGGAGTCGGGGGACCGGACACTGCTCGACAGGACACAACACAACCACAACAGGGTGAGTGACCACCAGGTACTGGGGGGACGGGGGGAGATGGCCACAATGGCACACATGCACAAGCAAGCAGGGCACAGTGCACACCCACAATGACCATGGGTCCTCGCCCAGACCCACAGACTGTCACAATGTACAATGCCATGCTGTCTGAATGTCAACCTGTACCATGCGGCTACATACATGTGGACACATTGTAATACACCATCTCCCCTTCACATCGCAGGGGCATCGTCAACACCTCCTGCAGAGCAGTCCCAGCCACTCTTCACTGATGACGAGGAGGACAACACCAGCATCGACACCCAAACCATCCAAGACATCATTGACCTCATCCGCCGCTCACCTCCAGGATCAGGGCAGCCCAGCCACATCGATGAGACCCCACCCACCACCCAGCAGGAGGCACCCACAGCACCGGCACTCTCCCAAGACCCCCAGGAACAACACATGGCCTTCCAATGCCGTGTGCTGGAGGGCCAGAGGGAGACGGCTGAGCAGGTGCGGGTGGGGTTCGACCTCATGGCTACCAAACTGGACGCCATCCATGGGTGTCTACGTCCACCCCATGGTCTCCAACCAGCCCTGACTGACATCGCTGGAGTCATGACGCGAAGAGAACACCTGTCTGCTCAGAGTGGCTCCAGAGATGCCAGCCATGAGCTGGCACACATGCGGAGGCTCATGGAGGACATGGTGCGGATGGAGGCGGAAAGGATGGTAGCCACCGCTGCACACCATCGAAATGTAGCAGGGATCTACCATGCCCTGCAGTACTTCATCATGGCATTGCTGCCACAAGGCGTGTCGCTGATGAATGCAGCTGCCCCCACACCATCGACATCTCCGCACCCTGGTGTGTCAGTGCCTCCCAGTGTGGCAGGCGTATGCACTCAGGCCCCTGATGTGTCAGTGGCACACAGTGCCACAGCCGGTACTGCAACACCCACAGGTGGGGCAGAGCACACATCCGAGGACGTGGATGGGTTGGCTCTCAGAAGGAGTCACTAGCATACATTTCCGCCACCTGGCTTGCTTCTGCTTGGTCCCGCACATGGCCTCATGACCTTTCACTGACCCCCGATACACTCCGATGCATTCACCTTGGACAGCGACATGGACTACCACATCCTGTTTGACGACCAATGACACGGCGACCAGACTGCGGACTGTACCCTTCCTCTTCCGCAGTACATGTCATCCCCGGATGGACTCTGGCTGGCCCTCCACGTGCCCATATTGTGTAGTGTGCTCGGCATTGCCCTGTACCGCTCCAGCTGCATAACTGCACTGGATGTGCAATAAACATCCAGTGACACACTGCTGTGTCATGTCTTTCATCATTCATGTGTGAATGTGTGGATGAATGTAGGGACAGTGACTTCCCTTGTGTCAATGATGTTCATCCTGTGGGATGCCAGTCAGAGGGTGCTACATTGCATTTTGTGTACCGGGTCCCGTGAACACTACAACAGGGACACACGCATCAGTCACTTCCTTGTCCGGACATGGACTGAACCACGCCCAGAGCCCACGAGTCATTGTTGCAAGCCCTGCGCTGGTCCGGCGTACGGCAGGCCAGACCACTCCGCTAACGCTCTGAGGGGGTCCCTCATTGCTACCCGTCGCAGGCGTACTCGCTGGTGGTGTGCAGGTCACTGGTCTAGTTGTCAGCATGTCACAGCCACTCCCTGAGGGCAGGATTGCACGCACACCACACCCATCCGGCACAGGCATCACAGGCCATGTGACTCCACCAACATAAGTGGCCGACGACGTCACATTCCCCTCTGCCGGTGGTGACTGGATGACGGACGCTCCATGGTTCTCAATCATTAAGGGCCCATGAGTATTTGCGCACAGGGTTAGGTGCACATGAGGCCTTGTGGACGGCACGGGCCTACCACCACGTGGCGCAGACTGGGGTTGCACAGGGTTAGTGGCACACAGGGCCTTGCGGACAACATGGGCCTACCACCACGTGGCGCAGACTGGGGTTGCACAGGGTTAGTGGCACACGGGGCCTTGCGGACGGCACAGGCACCCCGCCACGGGACGGTGACTTTGGGTGCACTGAGTCAGTGGCACCTTAAGCTGCTGAGCAGGTGTGCAGCCTGCGATGATGGCCCGTCCCGGCGGTCCGGACAGCTCAGGTTTTGTGTGCCCTGCTGGACCGCAGTGTAGGCCAGAGCCAGCGGGCAACACGGGCCTACCGCCACGTGGCGTCGCTTCCGGGATCCCAGAGTTGGTGGCACCCATTGGGCTGAGCGGGTGTGCAGCCTGCGATGGTGCCGGGTGCACTGGTATGTCCTATGCCTGGAGTAATCAAGACCCTACACCAAACGTGAGACCTGGTGGCCTGCGGAGCGGGGCTGCATGATGTGGAGGGTGCCATGTCTGCGGGCCCCGGGCTTGTGGCTTGCAGTGGCACGTGGTGGGACCTCCTGTCTATGTGCCGGTGGCGGAAGGTGAGCATTGAGGCCTGGGTGTGCATGGGCGGGCATGCTCCGATGGGCGGCAGGAGGGGTTGGGGTGCCTCTGCCTGGGTGTGCATGGGCGGGCAGGCGATGTTGTCTTGTGCAAGTGTGTGTACTGTGCCAGTCATGTATCTGGACTCTGTTTCAGCTGACGGCTCTGACTCAGATGTGTGACCTGGTGTCCTGCTATACATACCGGCACGTCGTTGGAGACACACCGGTGGCAGCAGGTGAGCAGTGTGGCCTGGTTGCGCAGGGGCGGCACTCTCTCTCTCTCTCCCTCTCTTCCTCTCTCTCTCCTCTTCTCTCTCTCTCTCTCCTTCGCTCTCTCTCTGTCCTCTGATGTGCGCAGGACACACCTTCTCATCATGTTTTTTGTCTTACAGGCTGTGACCTACGTATTGTCCCGAGGGGAGCGGCCATGTGTCTTCATTTCATTTCGGTGTTCATTTTAATAAAGTTTCATTTGTTGCTTCGAAAGTGAATGTGTGCTGCTCATTTCTGTGATGACACATGCATGTCACCCGTTGTGATTGTGCGACATCAAGCGGAATATTTTGTACATGTTTAGGTGTGGTTGATGTGGCATGTCTTTGGTCGGGGGGTGCCAGGGAGGGGTGGTCCTGGGGGTGGTGGCGGTGGGTGTTGTGGCCCTCTTGGGTGTCTGGGCCGCATGATGGGTGGCTCCATGGCATCTGTTGCCCTTCCGATGTAGCCCTGGGCTGTGCTCCCTTTTGGTTTGCAGGCTGCCGTCCGACTTTACACCAGGTCAGAGCAGGTGTAGATTTCCTGGTGCTAAAGCGCCTTATTGCCTGTTTTGTGTTTTTATCGCCGATGTGGCTGGTCGTTGAGAATGTTGAGGTGTGATGTCGCGCCTTTTGGCACAGGAACGCCCACTCTGCATCTCATTAGCGATAGTTGCGCGGGTCCTCTGTGGCGATGTTTTTTGCGGCTGCTATCGCGGGTAAACTGGTGCTGTGGGCTGTTTACACCAGCTTGTGAATGGGGAGGTATATTTATCATGACTTTGGCTGCGATAAAGTGCCGTTAATTCAGCGATAGCTCCTTGTGAATATACCCCTATGTTTCTTAAGCTCTTCTAGAAGGTGTCAAAATACTCAGAGGTCACATCACCTGTATCTGTGTCTCTGAAATCATTGGACAGGTTAGGGGCTTAGGGTAGCCAGAGTCATCAGTAGGCCGTGGCAACAACGTTTTAGCAGGTGCTTTCTGGCTCAGTCTTAACCATAGGTGAGTGGACACCACTCAGATGGACACACTGGAATCATGGACAGCAGCATGTTCCATGCAGATACCAGTCCACCCAATACTGAGTGAACTGTAGAGCTGCTCCAGATTATATTCACAAGTTCAGACAGTTAGGCTCTGCCCAACTGGGAGTCACAGTCACTGCTTCTTGAAAGTTCAATCAGCCAGCCAATTAACCTGGGGCACCGTTTTCCTCCTCAGAGAGGAATCTTGGAAGGTCCTCTCACCAGAATGCACTGCAGACACCTCTGCCTATGTGTACAAGTCACTGCACAGCCTCCCAGGGGCTGCCTTCACTGGAAACTTTGGGGCTTATTTCCAAGCCCCTTGCGCCTCCGGTGCATCACTTTTTCCCATGTTAAAAGTGACGCACCGGCGGCGCAAGGGGCTTGTAAATAAGCCCCTTTGTTTTTCCTCGAGATGTCGCTAGAAAACATAGAAAAGCAGAGGGAGATGAAGTGGGGAATGGGGTTCTACTCGTTTGGCATCATTCATCCTCCATTTAGCAAATGCTTTTTCTTTACAATGTAAATGCTCGTAATCAGCCATGAATAATTCGAGTGACAAGTGCACCTGTAGTGTCCATGAAGTATTTGCCATACCCATCAATTCTAATGTTTACAAAGGTTATGGCAGCACTGCTACATGTAATGTCGTCAAACATTACGCTCACTCAAAAATAAGTAAATAAACACAAATGTTAATGGGTCTGTCGCAAGACTCTGGGCATAATGTACCCAGGGGCAATAGGAAAGCCCCCTGCATGCAATTTTGTACCCCAGAAACAATAGTCAGCTGCCACCAATCTGAACTTGTGCTGCTGTGCAGTGGAACTGACAATGTGCTACTTCCTTGAGAAAGTAGGGGAAAAGAAAAGGCAGTTCTTTCTATTTTCTTGACACACAAAGGGAGTTTCTGAGCAGCATCAGGTCTGGAGCTAGAAAAAGGTTCCTTGTGATTAGCCCAACAAGCACTGCCAAAAAAAAAACCTAGCAAAACATAAAAGAACAAGAGTGAAATGGGAGAGATAACACAGTCACTAAGCTGATCCTGGATGTTCGTCGCTACACCAAAAATTTAGCATAACTGGTCAGTCATTTTGTGGATTCCAATGCAGAGAAAACATAAGTAAGAAGTTTTGTGTTGACTGTTCCAATGAAAGAATGCCCAAGCCTGATTTTAATAAACTTGGGGGGATATTCACAAGAACCTGCGCTAAACATCACCAAAAAATGTGAACACAACTTTACACATCGCAGTCGATCGCGGGAAAATAACCCCGTGTTAACCTGGAATTCACAACACAGCGGTACCATGCGATAGGTTGCCGAAAACGCGGACAATGTCCGCGATACAACCACCGCGGCGGAGATAAAAACACAAACCCCAACACCAAAAAACATGCGATGAGCCCATTCGCGAGGAGGAAAGCAGCGATAAGCAGCGCCAGGCCCGCGACACACATACGGCAGGCGGGAATAAGCATAACAAAAGCAGGAAAAAGAAAGACAAACCAAACAGAAAACAACAGCGAAACACAATGGAGGCAGTCGGAGCTAGTACACAACCCCACAAGCCCCATTGGCAACAAAACATTGTACATGGCAGGCCATCGTGGACAAGGTGAATGCAGCCGGAGAGCGGAGGAGGACAATGGAAGAAAACCAGAATAGCTGGAATGATGCGAAACGCACAAACAAGCAGAAACACGCCAACAACCAGAAGGCAGAAATGCACACCGGAGGTGGGAGTCCAGCGCCACACCAGGAGCTGGATGACATGGAGGAAATGGTGTCCACCACATCAGTCTGGAGATGGTGGCAGGAGTCGGGGACCGGAAACTGCTCAAAATCAACAGACACAACAGCAACAGGGAGAGGAACGACCAGGGACACTGGTGGTACGGGGGGAGATGGGCACAATGGCACACATGCACAATTAAGCACAGCACAACTGCAGGCAAACCATGCCCAAGAGGAACAACACCAACCAAGAGCACAAGTCACACAAGTCGGCAATACCACACCACTGAACAAGCACAGAAGTGAAAACCACACTGCCTGAAAGGGAGAAGGGTGAGCCAAATCAGAGCTGAAGGGCCAACTCACACACAATGCAGCACACACACATAGGAAGCAGAGTACCCCAACATTGGACACAATGTGGTACAAACACCAACATTTGCACAACCGAACACAGGACACAAGTGCACCCGCTTGTGGCCGGTAAATGGCCATACGCATCTAGCAAAGCACGAAACAGGGATATGATAATGCACAAGTACCAACACACAGCCCTGATGGGGTAGCAATGCATGTAAGGCAGGGACCCAGATAGGCCGTGACACACACATTGGCATACAAATAAACACTCAACACAGTTGGAGACAAGTGAACGTGTGGAAACTTTATCAACAATTGCGTGTCAGTACGGCCAAGGGAAGTGCCACGACATGCAGACCAATGCAGCAGCATGTCTGAATGAGGAACGTCGGAAAGCGCCCATGTCCACCCCGGGGGAGTCCATCACCAACACAAGTCATTGCCAACCCGCATTGGTTGTCCGCGCATGGATCAGGAGTCCAGCCCAATGAAGCCATGTCCACTGTCGTCTTGGGACATGTGACCAGATCCCCAACATGCAACCAGGCATCGGGACACGTGCAATGGGTCACATGCAGTTCTGGCTGCAGGTACCTTGTCTCTCGTCCATGAACGTGAGTGCAGCAGCGTAGGCCAACATTTCCAATGAGAGATTGTTGTCCACCACATCTAACATGTCGGTGATGTAACCCATCAGCTGTCCCGGACAGATGTGCTGACTCCAACTCCTTGCCCCAATTTGCATGAAAGCCCAATCGGGGAGCAGCTCAATGTGGTCACTGGACACAACGACTCGTGCAATCTCCCAGGTCCAGTTGCCAGCATGCATGCCAAACATCCAGGCATGCCATAAACGGGCATCACGGTGACACTCCTGGTCATGGGCCAACAGGGGGCGCACACACACATCGAAATCCAGGTCAGCTACCGTAACGTTGGAGAGGCAGACATCCATGGACCACTCGAATATGCACGAGCGACAATGCAACACAGGCTGAACGCAGGTGATGTTGGCAAGGCGGAAGCTCAGCCTGTAACTGATCCACAGCACTGCCAATGGCAGTGCCCCCAGCTACATGCAGCAGACGTGCACGGTACAGGTCCACGTGACTGGAGTTGAGCATGTGTCCGGGATGGTCTGCCATTGCGTCAGTGGCACTGCTTGAAGCAGCACTGTGCTGACCTGCACCAGTCCTGTGGATGAAATGCCACAGCTCGGAGCAATGAGCAGTGTCTGTGTGCAACGGGTGCAGGCCTGGGGTGTGGTGGGAGTATGTGTGAAGGCCATTTCACGCACGCTAACTACGACCAAGGACTTCTGCATGTGGGATGTGTACACGTTGGTCTCACGTCGGGTAGTGCGTAGTGTGGGAGTCGCCAGCAAATGCTATTGTATCTGTCAGGGGGTGCTGGGCACATGCAAGTCCCATCTAGGAGCTGCAGATGTTCTACCGCCTGATAGTGCAGACAAAGGACCTTTCATCCCTACAGTAACTTCACCATCTGCATGCATACAGGAGATGTACAGAGGCCTGTCGTGGGTGGGGGGGATGTCTGCGACCCAGGGAATCATGGATGATATGCCTAGCACGTGGCACATGAGCGGCCTCACTGTGTGTTACGTTGCCTCACAGCTGCTCCTCCCTCCCACGAGCCCCCACACATGTGTGCGCTGCGCGGTTGTATCACGTGCACTCCTACGGCACACCTTTGTCATGCCTGTCCGCGCATGTCCAGCGGCATGCCAACAACACCTTTAAGCTGGCCGTCGAGGGTGTGCCGCCACGTGAGTGTAGGCCAATGGTCCGGACAGGGCGGACACAGGTGTACAGTCCATGGCTGGCTGTGATCATGCTGCGATTGGGGCTAGGCACCTGACTCATGCAGCCGCAGGACTGATACACATAAAACTTGGCATGCATGTGCCAAGACCCCGAGCGGGCTTGCGCTCCTACATTTCCCTGTATGTGCGGGCCCGCCCTCCGGGTGCATGCTACATTGCAACATCGACTACTGTGGCCCTGGTGGTGACAACACCCCAACACAAAGACACACTTACCGCACTTCCTGTTCAAGGCCAGACCAGAGCCACGCCCAGATCCCCCTGCTGAATCAGCACACCCCTGCCCTGACCTGACGTACGCCGGACCAGCACACGCCGCTTGTGCATGCAGGGGGGGCGGGCGAAGCTACATGTTCAAGGTCTCAGCCACTGCTGAGGTGACATGGTATTCTCCGCTGAAGACAGCACACTGTGATGTTGCAGAGCTCCGGCCCATCATGCTGACATAATGACCACACGTACACACTTGCTTAGATGGTGGGAATGGCTACGGGCATGTGCGCCCGGCCACTTTTATTAGCAGGCTCACATGTCGAGTGACACCTGTGTTGGATGTGTGTGGGATGTGTGTACACCAGCCGTCATGGAGTGCCTGGTACAGTCAAAAAACGACAACAGTGTACATCGTAAAGGACACAACCATTCAACCATAAAGGCCCCATAACTTGAGCTGCACAGAGTTAGTGGCCCCGGATGCACAGCGTCCTGCACGGGCCTATCGCTACGGGCCGCTGACTAGCGGTGCACTGGGGCAGGGTCACGAGAGCAGAGCAGGTTCTCGTAGATGACAAAAGGGGTTGTTGCGGAGTGTCTCGGTGGACAGTGGAAGGTGTACCCCCAGGGCATGATGCAGAGGGCAGAACCACGCAGAAACAGTCACTATGGTGGAGATGAATGGAACAGACACATGTCGGACACCAAGTCCGGCCCAGCCAGATGATGATGCAGACAACCCCCAGGCCATGGACTCAGACGCCACCAAAGTCCAACCAGAAAGTGCCCATGACTCATTGCGCACAGAGTCAGTGGCACCAGTGCTGATAGGGGATGCCCCCTGCAATGAGGCATGTCCAATGGTGTGGACTCCTCCATATCTTACCCAGGACACAGTTCCACATGTGTGACCTACTGGACCGCAGTGTAGGCCTGAGGCAGCGGTCAGCAGGGGCCATTCACCGAGTGTCACCGACTTACATTGGATGGTCCCACTGGCCTGAGTAGTTCAGGTTCAGTGGCACCACGGGACGCAGACTTGCGGTGAACAGGGTTAGTGGCACCAGGTCAGTTGTTGCTAGTGTTCGGTCACCTCCGTAACGAGGATCCGGCTTTCATCCGGACTGAACCGCATCTTCCTCTTACTCCTCTCCGTGCGTTCACTGGTATGGGCTCTGCCATTCATGAATCACGACTAAGTGCTGGATGTGGGATCTACTGGACTGCAGTGTAGGCCGGGGGCAGCGGTCAGCACGGGCCCACAGACACATGTCGTGTGCTTGCGATGCAGACTTTGGCCTCACTGATCGGAGGGAGTTCAGTGATGTGGACGCTGCCACGGACTTGGGGTCACTGCCATTCAAGACTCAGGACACAGTTCCACATGTGGGACCTACTGGAGCGCAGTGTAGGCCTGAGCCCTCATCCAAGTGTCGCCCGCTTGCTTTGAACAGGGTTGGTGGCACCACGTGTCGCAGGCCTGGGATGCAGACTTTTGCTTCACTGATCGGAGGGAGTATAGTGATGTGGACGCTGCCACAGACCTTTGGTCACTGCCATTCAGAACTCACGACTCATTTCAACTTGTGCCAACAGCTGGGCCGAAGAGTACGCTGGTGGAGTATGTCAATGAGAGAGGAGTACTGTGGGCCAGCGCCGTGGAGACCAGCGATGGTCTGCGGAGGCTGCAGAGGTCACGGGACTGGGGCCTGGAGCTTGCAACGGCACGTGGTGGGCCCTCTTTGACACACGCCAGTGTCGGCAGGTGAGCAGAGCCTCCTTGGTGCGCAGGGCCAGGCATGACGGGTCTGGGGATCAGCAGCCCGGGGTGCAGGCCCACAGGGACGTAGGCCCCGCCGCGCACGGCGCCGGCCTCGTGGCGGGCTGGGAGGCGCCGCCCTGGCAGACGCGTTGGCCATTCCGAAAGAGGACCACGCCCAGTGCGGCCGGCCTTTTTATTCACACCCCTACGCAGGCCTGGCGTGCGCAGAGCCAGCCCACTTCGCCCGCGCATGCAGGGGGGCGTAACGTGTGACATTTCCGCGTTCTGCCCAACAGCCTGTGGGGACATGGTAGCGTCCACTGGCCACTACACTCCATGCACCAGCAGTTAATGTCCGCATGGCCATTTCCATGGTTTGCACACTGAAGTCTGTCCGCCACCTCCACGCCACACCTGGCATTGGGTAGGTTCTCATTCATTGGTCACTTGCCGCTCTCGCACATGCCTGGTCCAAGCCTCTCCTCACATCCTGCTATTGTGTGGCTGTGGTGCCATGCCGTGGCTGGGTTGTGGGCATGGCAAGCCCAGGTTCCCAATGGAGTCGTGTTGTTGTGTCTGGTCGGTTGGCATGTTGTGTGGCATGTTGAATGTAGTTGTGCTGCGTGCCCATTGCCAGTGTCATGAGTTGCATGACTGTGGGGTGGAGGTGTGTGGTGTGTTCATTTGGGACTTACCAACGAGCACTTCATTTCCATAGGTGCCAACCTGGGAGAGCTGGTTGATGATGGACTGTCGGGAGATGTAGGTATCATGCACTCTGCCTGGGGAGTTGGCCACGACATTGTTGAGGAGTCCCGGGCGGTCCACTATTGCCTGCACATTCATGGGATGTGTGTGCTTTCTGTTGAGGTAGTTGTGTGCAGTGTCGGCAGGGGGCACGAGGGGTACATGTGTGCAGTTGATTTCCCCGACACGTGAGGGAATCCAGCTATGGCGTGGGAGCCTTTCTTGGTCTCCAGCTGCTCCTGCGCAGTGTGGGTGGAGTGGGGGTGCTGGGGTACCAGGCTGATGATGGCATCCAGGACAAATGTGATGAACTTGGATGGGGCTGGCTGTGAGACTCCTCCGACTCTGGCAGTTGTGGGTTGGAAGGTACCAGAGGCCAACATGTGCAGCACAGCCGGCAGCTTTGTCTGCGGAGGGATGTTCGTTGTGTGCTGTGTTGGTACCGTCAGCAGGTGGGCGATGTGGGTCAGGATGCGGGGGATGGTTGTCCTTTTGGGCCTGTGGTGGGAAATGTCCTCCTCTGGCGTTCGGTCTGTGAGGCTGGTGCGTTTACGGTGGGTCAGCTGTCTTTGTGTATGCTGCCTCTGTGGTGGTCCGGGGAGGGGGGCGGGCCGAGTCCTGGGGGTGGTGGTGGGCCTGGGGGTGGTGGCTGTGGGTGTTGTGGCCCTCATGGGTCTGCGAGCTGCATGACCATTGTCTCCATGGCATCTGTGGGTCTTCAGATGTGGCTCTTGGCTGGGCTCCCTTTCATGCAGCAGGTAGTCGTCCTGCTTAACACCAGCAGAAGGCAGGTGTTGAATCCCTGCTGCTACCGCAGCTTATCGCCTGTTTTTGGTTCGCATCGCAGATCTGGCAGTTCGTTGTGAATGTGGTGTAGTGGTGTTTTTGTGTGTTTTTGCATGGGAACGCCTACTCTGCATCTCATTAGGGTTAGTTGGTGGTGTCACCCATGGAGGTAAATTTTGAGGCAGTTATCGCGGGAATACTTGCGTTGTGTGCAGTTTGCAACCGCTTGTGAATGGGGCGTTAAATCTATCTCCACTTTTGTTGCGTTAAGGTGGCGATAACTCGGAGATAAGTCCTTGTGAATATCCACCTTGGTGAGCAAAAGAACAATGGAATGAAAAAAAAACCCAGGTAATTAATTACCTGTAGCTGAGATTATTTCAGCATTCAATGCATCAGCTTTTTTTTTTTTAGGTTAATGCTTTAAAGTGTGATGGGTATGCCCAGCTCACAAAGGGATGCCATATTTCACTGTGCAACAGGACTCAGGGGACATCTCACTGATGAAGCCCAAAAGGGACAAAACCTATTTGAGACTGCTTGTGTTGCTATTTAGATAGGATATGAGTTTACAATTTGGGCTCAAATTTTCCTAGTATTACTGTTTGGTTCCCATCAGTGGTAGTACAATGGGCAAACAAATAATGAACTGAAATGCAACCTGGAGCAATTATCAGCTACTAAAATTAAATCAAATCGTCCATTTGCCAAGTTTTTTCTCAGCAATATGTCAGGGGTGCACTTGATAAATGGGGAATGCTGCCTTTTGCATCAAGCGTTTTGCTAAATATGCTTAGATGTCACCATTTGCGATACTAGTGACCCTCACACAGTCACTTTCCTTATGGATAGAGCAGTGCTGCTCTGAAGAGTTGGGGGTCATTGTTTACTGCTGCCACTGTATGTGCAGAAGATCGGAGCATGATGCACAGAAACCCACAGTCTCCCTGATTGTTATAAAGAAAACGAATTGCTATGTGCCTCCTGCCTGAGGTTCTCATTTCCTTCATCCAGTTAGTCGACTTTTTGTTGTGAGTGTTTAACTGCATGGGGTGCAGTGCAGGTTAGATTACAGTTGATATAAGGACCCTACACTGGGTATGGATTATTAACTGTGAATCAACACTCAAACCCATGTACATCTTCAAGTGTTTCCCATTTTTTACTGATTACATTTGAAAAAAATTACAACACACTTTGTAGCACATAGGCTAATTATATGTATGGATGTACATTCCAGTATCTGCAGAAAGCCTCTCCATGTGCTCGGACTGGATTTTGAATACTGCATTGATGGAGGCACCTCTAACTTCCACTGTGAATTTAAACAGTTCCAACGTGTCATAATTTATTTGGAGACAACAAGCAGTATGTGATGTGGAAATCACCAATTCCACATGTATTTCTACAGTCTCCAGAAGAAATATTGAAGAGGAGGTATTTACCACACTAGGGGGTATATTCACAAGAACGTGTGATAATTACCGCAAGAGTAGCGCAACGCAACTTTCAGCATCGCAGCCCATCGCGGGACAATAACCCCGTGACAACGTGGAATTCACAACACGGCGGTAGCATTTGATAGTTGGCCGACACCGCAGCCAATGCTCTCGATACAACCACCTCGATGGAGATAAAAACCCAAACCACAACGCGAAAAAAGCTGCGATGGGCCAAAGCGCGATAAGAAAACAGTGACAACCAGCGAGAGGGCAGCAATACCCAGGCGCAATGTGGGAAAAAGCACAAGAACAGCATACGGAAAATGCCACAGAACAAAATACAAAACCAAAGGGGATGATGGACGGAGTGTTGACAATACAAGCACTCACCCCCAGTCAATAGATCTGGGTTTAATCCATCATCATTCTTTAGCTCACTCCGCCACCCCAGTTCAGACATGGCCATATGCAAATCAGTCTGACCCTGTGCCTCATGGGAATAGTCCAGCCCGAACTGCCAAGCCATGTCTTCCCTGGACCGGAAACAAGCATCCTGGGACCGGTTTCGGGCTCACAGCCCTCATCAGCCAGGCTATCTTGAATCCAGTGGCAAAGTGAGCAAGGGACCCACGTCTGGGCATACCCTGCCAACTTAGGGCGAACAAAGCAAAACCAAAGGGGATGATGGACGGAGTGTTGACAATACAAGCACTCACCCCCAGTCAATAGATCTGGGTTTAATCCATCATCATTCTTTAGCTCACTCCGCCACCCCAGTTCAGACATGGCCATATGCAAATCAGTCTGACCCTGTGCCTCATGGGAACAGTCCAGCCCGAACTGCCAAGCCATGTCTTCCCTGGACCAGAAACAAGCATCCTGGGACCGGTTTCGGGCTCACAGCCCTCATCAGCCAGGTTATCTTGAATCCAGTGGCAAAGTGAGCAAGGGACCCACGTCTGGGCATACCCTGCCAACTTAGGGCGAACAAAGCAAAACCAAAGGGGATGATGGACGGAGTGTTGACAATACAAGCACTCACCCCCAGTCAATAGATCTGGGTTTAATCCATCATCATTCTTTAGCTCACTCCGCCACCCCAGTTCAGACATGGCCATATGCAAATCAGTCTGACCCTGTGCCTCATGGGAACAGTCCAGCCCGAACTGCCAAGCCATGTCTTCCCTGGACCGGAAACAAGCATCCTGGGACCGGTTTTGGGCTCACAGCCCTCATCAGCCAGGCTATCTTGAATCCAGTGGCAAAGTGAGCAAGGGACCCACGTCTGGGCATACCCTGCCAACTTAGGGCGAACAAAGCAAAACCAAAGGGGATGATGGACGGAGTGTTGACAATACAAGCACTCACCCCCAGTCAATAGATCTGGGTTTAATCCATCATCATTCTTTAGCTCACTCCGCCACCCCAGTTCAGACATGGCCATATGCAAATCAGTCTGAGCCTCATGGGAACAGTCCAGCACGAACTGCCAAGCCATGTCTTCCCTGGACCGGAAACAAGCATCCTGGGACCGGTTTTGGGCTCACAGCCCTCATCAGCCAGGCTATCTTGAATCCAGTGGCAAAGTGAGCAAGGGACCCACGTCTGGGCATACCCTGCCAACTTAGGGCAAACAAAGCAAAACCAAAGGGGATGATGGACGGAGTGTTGACAATACAAGCACTCAACCCCAGTCAATAGATCTGGGTTTAATCCATCATCATTCTTTAGCTCACTCCGCCACCCCAGTTCAGACATGGCCATATGCAAATCAGTCTGACCCTGTGCCTCATGGGAACAGTCCAGCCCGAACTGCCAAGCCATGTCTTCCCTGGACCGGAAACAAGCATCCTGGGACCGGTTTCGGGCTTACAGCCCTCATCAGCCAGGCTATCTTGAATCCAGTGGCAAAGTGAGCAAGGGACCCACGTCTGGGCATACCCTGCCAACTTAGGGTGAACAAAGCAAAACCAAAGGGGATGATGGACGGAGTGTTGACAATACAAGCACTCACCCCCAGTCAATAGATCTGGGTTTAATCCATCATCATTCTTTAGCTCACTCCGCCGCCCCAGGTCAGACATGGCCATATGCAAATCAGTCTGACCCTGTGCCTCATGGGAACAGTCCAGCCCGAACTGCCAAGCCATGTCTTCCCTGGACCGGAAACAAGCATCCTGGGACCGGTTTCGGGCTCACAGCCCTCATCAGCCAGGCTATCTTGAATCCAGTGGCAAAGTGAGCAAGGGACCCACGTCTGGGCATACCCTGCCAACTTGGGGCGAACAAAGCAAAACCAAAGGGGATGATGGACGGAGTGTTGACAATACAAGCACTCACCCCCAGTCAATAGATCTGGGTTTAATCCATCATCATTCTTTAGCTCACTCCGCCACCCCAGTTCAGACATGGCCATATGCAAATCAGTCTGACCCTGTGCCTCATGGGAACAGTCCAGCCCGAACTGCCAAGCCAGGTCTTCCCTGGACCGGAAACAAGCATCCTGGGACCGGTTTCGGGCTCACAGCCCTCATCAGCCAGGCTATCTGGAATCCAGTGGCAAAGTGAGCAAGGGACCCACGTCTGGGCATACCCTGCCAACTTAGGGTGAACAAAGCAAAACCAAAGGGGATGATGGATGGAGTGTTGACAATACAAGCACTCACCCCCAGTCAATAGATCTGGGTTTAATCCATCATCATTCTTTAGCTCACTCCGCCACCCCAGTTCAGACATGGCCATATGCAAATCAGTCTGAGCCTCATGGGAACAGTCCAGCCCGAACTGCCAAGCCATGTCTTCCCTGGACCAGAAACAAGCATCCTGGGACCGGTTTCGGGCTCACAGCCCTCATCAGCCAGGCTATCTTGAATCCAGTGGCAAAGTGAGCAAGGGACCCACGTCTGGGCATACCCTGCCAACTTAGGGCGAACAAAGCAAAACCAAAGGGGATGATGGACGGAGTGTTGACAATACAAGCACTCACCCCCAGTCAATAGATCTGGGTTTAATCCATCATCATTCTTTAGCTCACTCCGCCGCCCCAGGTCAGACATGGCCATATGCAAATCAGTCTGACCCTGTGCCTCATGGGAACAGTCCAGCCCGAACTGCCAAGCCATGTCTTCCCTGGACCGGAAACAAGCATCCTGGGACCGGTTTCGGGCTCACAGCCCTCATCAGCCAGGCTATCTTGAATCCAGTGGCAAAGTGAGCAAGGGACCCACGTCTGGGCATACCCTGCCAACTTAGGGCGAACAAAGCAAAACCAAAGGGGATGATGGACGGAGTGTTGACAATACAAGCACTCACCCCCAGTCAACTAGATCTGGGTTTAATCCATCATCATTCTTTAGCTCACTCCGCCACCCCAGTTCAGACATGGCCATATGCAAATCAGTCTGACCCTGTGCCTCATGGGAACAGTCCAGCCCGAAATGCCAAGCCATGTCTTCCCTGGACAGGAAACAAGCATCCTGGGACCGGTTTCGGGCTCACAGCCCTCATCAGCCAGGCTTTCTGGAATCCAGTGGCAAAGTGAGCAAGGGACCCACGTCTGGGCATACCCTGCCAACTTAGGGCGAACAAAGCAAAACCAAAGGGGATGATGGACGGAGTGTTGACAATACAAGCACTCACCCCCAGTCAATAGATCTGGGTTTAATCCATCATCATTCTTTAGCTCACTCCGCCACCCCAGTTCAGACATGGCCATATGCAAATCAGTCTGACCCTGTGCCTCATGGGAACAGTCCAGCCCGAACTGCCAAGCCATGTCTTCCCTGGACCGGAAACAAGCATCCTGGGACCGGTTTCGGGCTCACAGCCCTCATCAGCCAGGCTATCTGGAATCCAGTGGCAAAGTGAGCAAGGGACCCACGTCTGGGCATACCCTGCCAACTTAGGGTGAACAAAGCAAAACCAAAGGGGATGATGGACGGAGTGTTGACAATACAAGCACTCACCCCCAGTCAATAGATCTGGGTTTAATCCATCATCATTCTTTAGCTCACTCCGCCACCCCAGTTCAGACATGGCCATATGCAAATCAGTCTGACCCTTGCCTCATGGGAACAGTTCAGCCCGAACTGCCAAGCAATGTCTTCCCTGGACCAGAAACAAGCATCCTGGGACCGGTTTCGGGCTCACAGCCCTCATCAGCCAGGCTATCTTGAATCCAGTGGCAAAGTGAGCAAGGGACCCACGTCTGGGCATACCCTGCCAACTTAGGGCGAACAAAGCAAAACCAAAGGGGATGATGGACGGAGTGTTGACAATACAAGCACTCACCCCCAGTCAATAGATCTGGGTTTAATCCATCATCATTCTTTAGCTCACTCCGCCGCCCCAGGTCAGACATGGCCATATGTAAATCAGTCTGACCCTGTGCCTCATGGGAACAGTCCAGCCCGAACTGCCAAGCCATGTCTTCCCTGGACCGGAAACAAGCATCCTGGGACCGGTTTCGGGCTCACAGCCCTCATCAGCCAGGCTATCTTGAATCCAGTGGCAAAGTGAGCAAGGGACCCACGTCTGGGCATACCCTGCCAACTTAGGGCGAACAAAGCAAAACCAAAGGGGATGATGGACGGAGTGTTGACAATACAAGCACTCACCCCCAGTCAACTAGATCTGGGTTTAATCCATCATCATTCTTTAGCTCACTCCGCCACCCCAGTTCAGACATGGCCATATGCAAATCAGTCTGACCCTGTGCCTCATGGCAACAGTCCAGCCCGAACTGCCAAGCCATGTCTTCCCTGGACCGGAAACAAGCATCCTGGGACCGGTTTCGGGCTCACAGCCCTCATCAGCCAGGCTATCTGGAATCCAGTGGCAAAGTGAGCAAGGGACCCACGTCTGGGCATACCCTGCCAACTTAGGGTGAACAAAGCAAAACCAAAGGGGATGATGGACAGAGTGTTGACACTACAAGCACTCACCCCCAGTCAACTAGATCTGGGTTTAATCCATCATCATTCTTTAGCTCACTCCGCCACCCCAGTTCAGACATGGCCATATGCAAATCAGTCTGACCCTGGCCTCATGGGAACAGTCCAGCCCGAACTGCCAAGCCATGTCTTCCCTGGACCGGAAACAAGCATCCTGGGACCGGTTTCGGGCTCACAGCCCTCATCAGCCAGGCTATCTTGAATCCAGTGGCAAAGTGAGCAAGGGACCCACGTCTGGGCATACCCTGCCAACTTAGGGCGAACAAAGCAAAACCAAAGGGGATGATGGACGGAGTGTTGACAATACAAGCACTCACCCCCAGTCAACTAGATCTGGGTTTAATCCATCATCATTCTTTAGCTCACTCCGCCACCCCAGGTCAGACATGGCCATATGCAAATCAGTCTGACCCTGTGCCTCATGGGAACAGTCCAGCCCGAACTGCCAAGCCATGTCTTCCCTGGACCGGAAACAAGCATCCTGGGATTGGTTTCGGGCTCACAGCCCTCATCAGCCAGGCTATCTTGAATCCAGTGGCAAAGTGAGCAAGGGACCCACGTCTGGGCATACCCTGCCAACTTAGGGCGAACAAAGCAAAACCAAAGGGGATGATGGACGGAGTGTTGACAATACAAGCACTCACCCCCAGTCAACTAGATCTGGGTTTAATCCATCATCATTCTTTAGCTCACTCCGCCACCCCAGTTCAGACATGGCCATATGCAAATCAGTCTGACCCTGTGCCTCATGGTAACAGTCCAGCCCGAACTGCCAAGCCATGTCTTCCCTGGACCGGAAACAAGCATCCTGGGACCGGTTTCGGGCTCACAGCCCTCATCAGCCAGGGTATCTGGAATCCAGTGGCAAAGTGAGCAAGGGACCCACGTCTGGGCATACCCTGCCAACTTAGGGTGAACAAAGCAAAACCAAAGGGGATGATGGACGGAGTGTTGACAATACAAGCACTCACCCCCAGTCAACTAGATCTGGGTTTAATCCATCATCATTCTTTAGCTCACTCCGCCACCCCAGTTCAGACATGGCCATATGCAAATCAGTCTGACCCTGTGCCTCATGGGAACAGTCCAGCCCGAACTGCCAAGCCATGTCTTCCCTGGACCAGAAACAAGCATCCTGGGACCGGTTTCGGGCTCACAGCCCTCATCAGCCAGGCTATCTTGAATCCAGTGGCAAAGTGAGCAAGGGACCCACGTCTGGGCATACCCTGCCAACTTAGGGCGAACAAAGCAAAACCAAAGGGGATGATGGATGGAGTGTTGACAATACAAGCACTCACCCCCAGTCAACTAGATCTGGGTTTAATCCATCATCATTCTTTAGCTCACTCCGCCACCCCAGGTCAGACATGGCCATATGCAAATCAGTCTGACCCTGTGCCTCATGGGAACAGTCCAGCCCGAACTGCCAAGCCATGTCTTCCCTGGACCGGAAACAAGCATCCTGGGACCGGTTTCGGGCTCACAGCCCTCATCAGCCAGGCTATCTTGAATCCAGTGGCAAAGTGAGCAAGGGACCCACGTCTGGGCATACCCTGCCAACTTAGGGCGAACAAAGCAAAACCAAAGGGGATGATGGACGGAGTGTTGACAATACAAGCACTCACCCCCAGTCAACTAGATCTGGGTTTAATCCATCATCATTCTTTAGCTCACTCCGCCACCCCAGTTCAGACATGGCCATATGCAAATCAGTCTGACCCTGTGCCTCATGGGAACAGTCCAGCCCGAACTGTCAAGCCATGTCTTCCCTGGACCGGAAACAAGCATCCTGGGACCGGTTTCGGGCTCACAGCCCTCATCAGCCGGGCTATCTGGAATCCAGTGGCAAAGTGAGCAAGGGACCCACGTCTGGGCATACCCTGCCAACTTAGGGTGAACAAAGCTAAACCAAAGGGGATGATGGACGGAGTGTTGACAATACAAGCACTCACCCCCAGTCAACTAGATCTGGGTTTAATCCATCATCATTCTTTAGCTCACTCCGCCACCCCAGTTCAGACATGGCCATATGCAAATCAGTCTGACCCTGCCTCATGGGAACAGTCCAGCCCGAACTGCCAAGCCATGTCTTCCCTGGACCGGAAACAAGCATCCTGGGACCGGTTTCGGGCTCACAGCCCTCATCAGCCAGGCTATCTTGAATCCAGTGGCAAAGTGAGCAAGGGACCCACGTCTGGGCATACCCTGCCAACTTAGGGCGAACAAAGCAAAACCAAAGGGGATGATGGACGGAGTGTTGACAATACAAGCACTCACCCCCAGTCAACTAGATCTGGGTTTAATCCATCATCATTCTTTAGCTCACTCCGCCACCCCAGGTCAGACATGGCCATATGCAAATCAGTCTGACCCTGTGCCTCATGGGAACAGTCCAGCCCGAACTGCCAAGCCATGTCTTCCCTGGACCGGAAACAAGCATCCTGGGACCGGTTTCGGGCTCACAGCCCTCATCAGCCAGGCTATCTTGAATCCAGTGGCAAAGTGAGCAAGGGACCCACGTCTGGGCATACCCTGCCAACTTAGGGCGAACAAAGCAAAACCTAAGGGGATGATGGACGGAGTGTTGACAATACAAGCACTCACCCCCAGTCAACTAGATCTGGGTTTAATCCATCATCATTCTTTAGCTCACTCCGCCACCCCAGTTCAGACATGGCCATATGCAAATCAGTCTGACCCTGTGCCTCATGGGAACAGTCCAGCCCGAACTGCCAAGCCATGTCTTCCCTGGACCGGAAACAAGCATCCTGGGACCGGTTTCGGGCTCACAGCCCTCATCAGCCAGGCTATCTTGAATCCAGTGGCAAAGTGAGCAAGGGACCCACGTCTGGGCATACCCTGCTAACTTAGGGTGAACAAAGCAAAACCAAAGGGGATGATGGACGGAGTGTTGACAATACAAGCACTCACCCCCAGTCAACTAGATCTGGGTTTAATCCATGATCATTCTTTAGCTCACTCCGCCACCCCAGTTCAGACATGGCCATATGCAAATCAGTCTGACCCTGTGCCTCATGGGAACAGTCCAGCCCGAACTGCCAAGCCATGTCTTCCCTGGACCGGAAACAAGCATCCTGGGACCGGTTTCGGGCTCACAGCCCTCATCAGCCAGGCTATCTTGAATCCAGTGGCAAAGTGAGCAAGGGACCCACGTCTGGGCATACCCTGCCAACTTAGGGTGAACAAAGCAAAACCAAAGGGGATGATGGACGGAGTGTTGACAATACAAGCACTCACCCCCAGTCAACTAGATCTGGGTTTAATCCATCATCATTCTTTAGCTCACTCCGCCATCCCAGTTCAGACATGGCCATATGCAAATCAGTCTAACCCTGTGCCTCATGGGAACAGTCCAGCCCGAACTGCCAAGCCATGTCTTCCCTGGACCGGAAACAAGCATCCTGGGACCGGTTTCGGGCTCACAGCCCTCATCAGCCAGGCTATCTTGAATCCAGTGGCAAAGTGAGCAAGGGACCCACGTCTGGGCATACCCTGCCAACTTAGGGTGAACAAAGCTAAACCAAAGGGGATGATGGACGGAGTGTTGACAATACAAGCACTCACCCCCAGTCAACTAGATCTGGGTTTAATCCATCATCATTCTTTAGCTCACTCCGCCACCCCAGTTCAGACATGGCCATATGCAAATCAGTCTGACCCTGTGCCTCATGGGAACAGTCCAGCCCGAACTGCCAAGCCATGTCTTCCCTGGACCGGAAACAAGCATCCTGGGACCGGTTTCGGGCTCACAGCCCTCATCAGCCAGGCTATCTTGAATCCAGTGGCAAAGTGAGCAAGGGACCCACGTCTGGGCATACCCTGCCAACTTAGGGTGAACAAAGCAAAACCAAAGGGGATGATGGACGGAGTGTTGACAATACAAGCACTCACCCCCAGTCAACTGATCTGGGTTTAATCCATCATCATTCTTTAGCTCACTCCGCCACCCCAGGTCAGACATTGCCATATGCAAATCAGTCTGACCCTGTGCATCATGGGAACAGTCCAGCCCGAACTGCCAAGCCATGTCTTCCCTGGACCGGAAACAAGCCTCCTGGGATCGGTTTCGGGTTCACAGCCCTCATCAGCCAGGCTATCTTGAATCCAGTGGCAAAGTGAGCAAGGGAGCCACGTCTGGGCATACCCTGCCAACTTAGGGCGAACAAAGCAAAACCAAAGGGGATGATGGACGGAGTGTTGACAATACAAGCACTCGCCCCGAGTCAACTAGATCTGGGTTTAATCCATCATCATTCTTTAGCTCACTCCGCCACCCCAGTTCAGACATGGCCATATGCAAATCAGTCTGACCCTGTGCCTCATGGGAAAAGTCCAGCCCGAACTGCCAAGCCATGTCTTCCCTGGACCAGAAACAAGCATCCTGGGACCGGTTTCGGGCTCACAGCCCTCATCAGCCAGGCTATCTTGAATCCAGTGGCAAAGTGAGCAAGGGACCCACGTCTGGGCATACCCTGCCAACTTAGGGCGAACAAAGCAAAACCAAAGGGGTTGATGGACGGAGTGTTGACAATACAAGCACTCACCCCCAGTCAACTAGATCTGTGTTTAATCCATCATCATTCTTTAGCTCACTCCGCCACCCCAGGTCAGACATGGCCATATGCAAATCAGTCTGACCCTGTGCCTCATGGGAACAGTCCAGCCCGAACTGCCAAGCCATGTCTTCCCTGGACCGGAAACAAGCATCCTGGGACCGGTTTCGGGCTCACAGCCCTCATCAGCCAGGCTATCTTGAATCCAGTGGCAAAGTGAGCAAGGGACCCACGTCTGGGCATACCCTGCCAACTTAGGGCGAACAAAGCAAAACCTAAGGGGATGATGGACGGAGTGTTGACAATACAAGCACTCACCCCCAGTCAACTAGATCTGGGTTTAATCCATCATCATTCTTTAGCTCACTCCGCCACCCCAGTTCAGACATGGCCATATGCAAATCAGTCTGACCCTGTGCCTCATGGGAACAGTCCAGCCCTAACTGCCAAGCCATGTCTTCCCTGGACCGGAAACAAGCATCCTGGGACCGGTTTCGGGCTCACAGCCCTCATCAGCCAGGCTATCTGGAATCCAGTGGCAAAGTGAGCAAGGGACCCATGTCTGGGCATACCCTGCCAACTTAGGGTGAACAAAGCAAAACCAAAGGGGATGATGGACGGAGTGTTGACAATACAAGCACTCACCCCCAGTCAACTAGATCTGGGTTTAATCCATCATCATTCTTTAGCTCACTCCGCCACCCCAGTTCAGACATGGCCATATGCAAATCAGTCTGACCCTGTGCCTCATGGGAACAGTCCAGCCCGAACTGCCAAGCCATGTCTTCCCTGGACCGGAAACAAGCATCCTGGGACCGGTTTCGGGCTCACAGCCCTCATCAGCCAGGCTATCTTGAATCCAGTGGCAAAGTGAGCAAGGGACCCACGTCTGGGCATACCCTGCCAACTTAGGGCGAACAAAGCAAAACCAAAGGGGATGATGGACGGAGTGTTGACAATACAAGCACTCACCCCCAGTCAACTAGATCTGGGTTTAATCCATCATCATTCTTTAGCTCACTCCGCCACCCCAGTTCAGACATGGCCATATGCAAATCAGTCTGACCCTGTGCCTCATGGGAACAGTCCAGCCCGAACTGCCAAGCCAGGTCTTCCCTGGACCGGAAACAAGCATCCTGGGACCGGTTTCGGGCTCACAGCCCTCATCAGCCAGGCTATCTGGAATCCAGTGGCAAAGTGAGCAAGGGACCCACGTCTGGGCATACCCTGCCAACTTAGGGCGAACAAAGCAAAACCAAAGGGGATGATGGATGGAGTGTTGACAATACAAGCACTCACCCCCAGTCAATAGATCTGGGTTTAATCCATCATCATTCTTTAGCTCACTCCGCCACCCCAGTTCAGACATGGCCATATGCAAATCAGTCTGACCCTGTGCCTCATGGGAACAGTCCAGCCCGAACTGCCAAGCCATGTCTTCCCTGGACCAGAAACAAGCATCCTGGGACCGGTTTCGGGCTCACAGCCCTCATCAGCCAGGCTATCTTGAATCCAGTGGCAAAGTGAGCAAGGGACCCACGTCTGGGCATACCCTGCCAACTTAGGGCGAACAAAGCAAAACCAAAGGGGATGATGGACGGAGTGTTGACAATACAAGCACTCACCCCCAGTCAACTAGATCTGGGTTTAATCCATCATCATTCTTTAGCTCACTCCGCCACCCCAGGTCAGACATGGCCATATGCAAATCAGTCTGACCCTGTGCCTCATGGGAACAGTCCAGCCCGAACTGCCAAGCCATGTCTTCCCTGGACCGGAAACAAGCATCCTGGGACCGGTTTCGGGCTCACAGCCCTCATCAGCCAGGCTATCTTGAATCCAGTGGCAAAGTGAGCAAGGGACCCACGTCTGGGCATACCCTGCCAACTTAGGGCGAACAAAGCAAAACCAAAGGGGATGATGGACGGAGTGTTGACAATACAAGCACTCACCCCCAGTCAACTAGATCTGGGTTTAATCCATCATCATTCTTTAGCTCACTCCGCCACCCCAGTTCAGACATGGCCATATGCAAATCAGTCTGACCCTGTGCCTCATGGGAACAGTCCAGCCCGAACTGCCAAGCCATGTCTTCCCTGGACAGGAAACAAGCATCCTGGGACCGGTTTCGGGCTCACAGCCCTCATCAGCCAGGCTTTCTTGAATCCAGTGGCAAAGTGAGCAAGGGACCCACGTCTGGGCATACCCTGCCAACTTAGGGCGAACAAAGCAAAACCAAAGGGGATGATGGACGGAGTGTTGACAATACAAGCACTCACCCCCAGTCAACTAGATCTGGGTTTAATCCATCATCATTCTTTAGCTCACTCCGCCACCCCAGTTCAGACATGGCCATATGCAAATCAGTCTGACCCTGTGCCTCATGGGAACAGTCCAGCCCGAACTGCCAAGCCATGTCTTCCCTGGACCGGAAACAAGCATCCTGGGACCGGTTTCGGGCTCACAGCCCTCATCAGCCAGGCTATCTGGAATCCAGTGGCAAAGTGAGCAAGGGACCCACGTCTGGGCATACCCTGCCAACTTAGGGTGAACAAAGCAAAACCAAAGGGGATGATGGACGGAGTGTTGACAATACAAGCACTCACCCCCAGTCAATAGATCTGGGTTTAATCCATCATCATTCTTTAGCTCACTCCGCCACCCCAGTTCAGACATGGCCATATGCAAATCAGTCTGACCCTGTGCCTCATGGGAACAGTCCAGCCCGAACTGCCAAGCCATGTCTTCCCTGGACCAGAAACAAGCATCCTGGGACCGGTTTCGGGCTCACAGCCCTCATCAGCCAGGCTATCTTGAATCCAGTGGCAAAGTGAGCAAGGGACCCACGTCTGGGCATACCCTGCCAACTTAGGGCGAACAAAGCAAAACCAAAGGGGATGATGGACGGAGTGTTGACAATACAAGCACTCACCCCCAGTCAACTAGATCTGGGTTTAATCCATCATCATTCTTTAGCTCACTCCGCCACCCCAGGTCAGACATGGCCATATGCAAATCAGTCTGACCCTGTGCCTCATGGGAACAGTCCAGCCCGAACTGCCAAGCCATGTCTTCCCTGGACCGGAAACAAGCATCCTGGGACCGGTTTCGGGCTCACAGCCCTCATCAGCCAGGCTATCTTGAATCCAGTGGCAAAGTGAGCAAGGGACCCACGTCTGGGCATACCCTGCCAACTTAGGGCGAACAAAGCAAAACCAAAGGGGATGATGGACGGAGTGTTGACAATACAAGCACTCACCCCCAGTCAACTAGATCTGGGTTTAATCCATCATCATTCTTTAGCTCACTCCGCCACCCCAGTTCAGACATGGCCATATGCAAATCAGTCTGACCCTGTGCCTCATGGCAACAGTCCAGCCCGAACTGCCAAGCCATGTCTTCCCTGGACCGGAAACAAGCATCCTGGGACCGGTTTCGGGCTCACAGCCCTCATCAGCCAGGCTATCTGGAATCCAGTGGCAAAGTGAGCAAGGGACCCACGTCTGGGCATACCCTGCCAACTTAGGGTGAACAAAGCAAAACCAAAGGGGATGATGGACAGAGTGTTGACACTACAAGCACTCACCCCCAGTCAACTAGATCTGGGTTTAATCCATCATCATTCTTTAGCTCACTCCGCCACCCCAGTTCAGACATGGCCATATGCAAATCAGTCTGACCCTGTGCCTCATGGGAACAGTCCAGCCCGAACTGCCAAGCCATGTCTTCCCTGGACCGGAAACAAGCATCCTGGGACCGGTTTCGGGCTCACAGCCCTCATCAGCCAGGCTATCTTGAATCCAGTGGCAAAGTGAGCAAGGGACCCACGTCTGGGCATACCCTGCCAACTTAGGGCGAACAAAGCAAAACCAAAGGGGATGATGGACGGAGTGTTGACAATACAAGCACTCACCCCCAGTCAACTAGATCTGGGTTTAATCCATCATCATTCTTTAGCTCACTCCGCCACCCCAGGTCAGACATGGCCATATGCAAATCAGTCTGACCCTGTGCCTCATGGGAACAGTCCAGCCCGAACTGCCAAGCCATGTCTTCCCTGGACCGGAAACAAGCATCCTGGGATTGGTTTCGGGCTCACAGCCCTCATCAGCCAGGCTATCTTGAATCCAGTGGCAAAGTGAGCAAGGGACCCACGTCTGGGCATACCCTGCCAACTTAGGGCGAACAAAGCAAAACCAAAGGGGATGATGGACGGAGTGTTGACAATACAAGCACTCACCCCCAGTCAACTAGATCTGGGTTTAATCCATCATCATTCTTTAGCTCACTCCGCCACCCCAGTTCAGACATGGCCATATGCAAATCAGTCTGACCCTGTGCCTCATGGGAACAGTCCAGCCCGAACTGCCAAGCCATGTCTTCCCTGGACCGGAAACAAGCATCCTGGGACCGGTTTCGGGCTCACAGCCCTCATCAGCCAGGGTATCTGGAATCCAGTGGCAAAGTGAGCAAGGGACCCACGTCTGGGCATACCCTGCCAACTTAGGGTGAACAAAGCAAAACCAAAGGGGATGATGGACGGAGTGTTGACAATACAAGCACTCACCCCCAGTCAACTAGATCTGGGTTTAATCCATCATCATTCTTTAGCTCACTCCGCCACCCCAGTTCAGACATGGCCATATGCAAATCAGTCTGACCCTGTGCCTCATGGGAACAGTCCAGCCCGAACTGCCAAGCCATGTCTTCCCTGGACCAGAAACAAGCATCCTGGGACCGGTTTCGGGCTCACAGCCCTCATCAGCCAGGCTATCTTGAATCCAGTGGCAAAGTGAGCAAGGGACCCACGTCTGGGCATACCCTGCCAACTTAGGGCGAACAAAGCAAAACCAAAGGGGATGATGGACGGAGTGTTGACAATACAAGCACTCACCCCCAGTCAACTAGATCTGGGTTTAATCCATCATCATTCTTTAGCTCACTCCGCCGCCCCAGGTCAGACATGGCCATATGCAAATCAGTCTGACCCTGTGCCTCATGGGAACAGTCCAGCCCGAACTGCCAAGCCATGTCTTCCCTGGACCGGAAACAAGCATCCTGGGACCGGTTTCGGGCTCACAGCCCTCATCAGCCAGGCTATCTTGAATCCAGTGGCAAAGTGAGCAAGGGACCCACGTCTGGGCATACCCTGCCAACTTAGGGCGAACAAAGCAAAACCAAAGGGGATGATGGACGGAGTGTTGACAATACAAGCACTCACCCCCAGTCAACTAGATCTGGGTTTAATCCATCATCATTCTTTTGCTCACTCCGCCACCCCAGTTCAGACATGGCCATATGCAAATCAGTCTGACCCTGTGCCTCATGGGAACAGTCCAGCCCGAACTGTCAAGCCATGTCTTCCCTGGACCGGAAACAAGCATCCTGGGACCGGTTTCGGGCTCACAGCCCTCATCAGCCAGGCTATCTGGAATCCAGTGGCAAAGTGAGCAAGGGACCCACGTCTGGGCATACCCTGCCAACTTAGGGCGAACAAAGCTAAACCAAAGGGGATGATGGACGGAGTGTTGACAATACAAGCACTCACCCCCAGTCAACTAGATCTGGGTTTAATCCATCATCATTCTTTAGCTCACTCCGCCACCCCAGTTCAGACATGGCCATATGCAAATCAGTCTGACCCTGTGCCTCATGGGAACAGTCCAGCCCGAACTGCCAAGCCATGTCTTCCCTGGACCAGAAACAAGCATCCTGGGACCGGTTTCGGGCTCACAGCCCTCATCAGCCAGGCTATCTTGAATCCAGTGGCAAAGTGAGCAAGGGACCCACGTCTGGGCATACCCTGCCAACTTAGGGCGAACAAAGCAAAACCAAAGGGGATGATGGACGGAGTGTTGACAATACAAGCACTCACCCCCAGTCAACTAGATCTGTGTTTAATCCATCATCATTCTTTAGCTCACTCCGCCGCCCCAGGTCAGACATGGCCATATGCAAATCAGTCTGACCCTGTGCCTCATGGGAACAGTCCAGCCCGAACTGCCAAGCCATGTCTTCCCTGGACCGGAAACAAGCATCCTGGGACCGGTTTCGGGCTCACAGCCCTCATCAGCCAGGCTATCTTGAATCCAGTGGCAAAGTGAGCAAGGGACCCACGTCTGGGCATACCCTGCCAACTTAGGGCGAACAAAGCAAAACCTAAGGGGATGATGGACGGAGTGTTGACAATACAAGCACTCACCCCCAGTCAACTAGATCTGGGTTTAATCCATCATCATTCTTTAGCTCACTCCGCCACCCCAGTTCAGACATGGCCATATGCAAATCAGTCTGACCCTGTGCCTCATGGGAACAGTCCAGCCCGAACTGCCAAGCCATGTCTTCCCTGGACCGGAAACAAGCATCCTGGGACCGGTTTCGGGCTCACAGCCCTCATCAGCCAGGCTATCTGGAATCCAGTGGCAAAGTGAGCAAGGGACCCACGTCTGGGCATACCCTGCTAACTTAGGGTGAACAAAGCAAAACCAAAGGGGATGATGGACGGAGTGTTGACAATACAAGCACTCACCCCCAGTCAACTAGATCTGGGTTTAATCCATGATCATTCTTTAGCTCACTCCGCCACCCCAGTTCAGACATGGCCATATGCAAATCAGTCTGACCCTGTGCCTCATGGGAACAGTCCAGCCCGAACTGCCAAGCCATGTCTTCCCTGGACCGGAAACAAGCATCCTGGGACCGGTTTCGGGCTCACAGCCCTCATCAGCCAGGCTATCTTGAATCCAGTGGCAAAGTGAGCAAGGGACCCACGTCTGGGCATACCCTGCCAACTTAGGGTGAACAAAGCAAAACCAAAGGGGATGATGGACGGAGTGTTGACAATACAAGCACTCACCCCCAGTCAACTAGATCTGGGTTTAATCCATCATCATTCTTTAGCTCACTCCGCCATCCCAGTTCAGACATGGCCATATGCAAATCAGTCTAACCCTGTGCCTCATGGGAACAGTCCAGCCCGAACTGCCAAGCCATGTCTTCCCTGGACCGGAAACAAGCATCCTGGGACCGGTTTCGGGCTCACAGCCCTCATCAGCCAGGCTATCTGGAATCCAGTGGCAAAGTGAGCAAGGGACCCACGTCTGGGCATACCCTGCCAACTTAGGGTGAACAAAGCTAAACCAAAGGGGATGATGGACGGAGTGTTGACAATACAAGCACTCACCCCCAGTCAACTAGATCTGGGTTTAATCCATCATCATTCTTTAGCTCACTCCGCCACCCCAGTTCAGACATGGCCATATGCAAATCAGTCTGACCCTGTGCCTCATGGGAACAGTCCAGCCCGAACTGCCAAGCCATGTCTTCCCTGGACCGGAAACAAGCATCCTGGGACCTGTTTCGGGCTCACAGCCCTCATCAGCCAGGCTATCTTGAATCCAGTGGCAAAGTGAGCAAGGGACCCACGTCTGGGCATACCCTGCCAACTTAGGGTGAACAAAGCAAAACCAAAGGGGATGATGGACGGAGTGTTGACAATACAAGCACTCACCCCCAGTCAATAGATCTGGGTTTAATCCATCATCATTCTTTAGCTCACTCCGCCGCCCCAGGTCAGACATGGCCATATGCAAATCAGTCTGACCCTGTGCCTCATGGGAACAGTCCAGCCCGAACTGCCAAGCCATGTCTTCCCTGGACCGGAAACAAGCATCCTGGGACCGGTTTCGGGCTCACAGCCCTCATCAGCCAGGCTATCTTGAATCCAGTGGCAAAGTGAGCAAGGGAGCCACGTCTGGGCATACCCTGCCAACTTAGGGCGAACAAAGCAAAACCAAAGGGGATGATGGACGGAGTGTTGACAATACAAGCACTCGCCCCGAGTCAATAGATCTGGGTTTAATCCATCATCATTCTTTAGCTCACTCCGCCACCCCAGTTCAGACATGGCCATATGCAAATCAGTCTGAGCCTCATGGGAAAAGTCCAGCCCGAACTGCCAAGCCATGTCTTCCCTGGACCAGAAACAAGCATCCTGGGACCGGTTTCGGGCTCACAGCCCTCATCAGCCAGGCTATCTTGAATCCAGTGGCAAAGTGAGCAAGGGACCCACGTCTGGGCATACCCTGCCAACTTAGGGCGAACAAAGCAAAACCAAAGGGGTTGATGGACGGAGTGTTGACAATACAAGCACTCACCCCCAGTCAATAGATCTGTGTTTAATCCATCATCATTCTTTAGCTCACTCCGCGGCCCCAGGTCAGACATGGCCATATGCAAATCAGTCTGACCCTGTGCCTCATGGGAACAGTCCAGCCCGAACTGCCAAGCCATGTCTTCCCTGGACCGGAAACAAGCATCCTGGGACCGGTTTCGGGCTCACAGCCCTCATCAGCCAGGCTATCTTGAATCCAGTGGCAAAGTGAGCAAAGGACCCACGTCTGGGCATACCCTGCCAACTTAGGGCGAACAAAGCAAAACCTAAGGGGATGATGGACGGAGTGTTGACAATACAAGCACTCACCCCCAGTCAATAGATCTGGGTTTAATCCATCATCATTCTTTAGCTCACTCCGCCACCCCAGTTCAGACATGGCCATATGCAAATCAGTCTGACCCTGTGCCTCATGGGAACAGTCCAGCCCTAACTGCCAAGCCATGTCTTCCCTGGAACGGAAACAAGCATCCTGGGACCGGTTTCGGGCTCACAGCCCTCATCAGCCAGGCTATCTGGAATCCAGTGGCAAAGTGAGCAAGGGACCCATGTCTGGGCATACCCTGCCAACTTAGGGTGAACAAAGCAAAACCAAAGGGGATGATGGACGGAGTGTTGACAATACAAGCACTCACCCCCAGTCAATAGATCTGGGTTTAATCCATCATCATTCTTTAGCTCACTCCGCCACCCCAGTTCAGACATGGCCATATGCAAATCAGTCTGAGCCTCATGGGAACAGTCCAGCCCGAACTGCCAAGCCATGTCTTCCCTGGACCGGAAACAAGCATCCTGGGACCGGTTTCGGGCTCACAGCCCTCATCAGCCAGGCTATCTTGAATCCAGTGGCAAAGTGAGCAAGGGACCCACGTCTGGGCATACCCTGCCAACTTAGGGTGAACAAAGCAAAACCAAAGGGGATGATGGACGGAGTGTTGACAATACAAGCACTCACCCCCAGTCAATAGATCTGGGTTTAATCCATCATCATTCTTTAGCTCACTCCGCCATCCCAGTTCAGACATGGCCATATGCAAATCAGTCTGACCCTGTGCCTCATGGGAACAGTCCAGCCCGAACTGCCAAGCCATGTCTTCCCTGGACCGGAAACAAGCATCCTGGGACCGGTTTCGGGCTCACAGCCCTCATCAGCCAGGCTATCTGGAATCCAGTGGCAAAGTGAGCAAGGGACCCACGTCTGGGCATACCCTGCCAACTTAGGGTGAACAAAGCTAAACCAAAGGGGATGATGGACGGAGTGTTGACAATACAAGCACTCACCCCCAGTCAATAGATCTGGGTTTAATCCATCATCATTCTTTAGCTCACTCCGCCACCCCAGTTCAGACATGGCCATATGCAAATCAGTCTGAGCCTCATGGGAACAGTCCAGCCCGAACTGCCAAGCCATGTCTTCCCTGGACCGGAAACAAGCATCCTGGGACCGGTTTCGGGCTCACAGCCTCATCAGCCAGGCTATCTTGAATCCAGTGGCAAAGTGAGCAAGGGACCCACGTCTGGGCATACCCTGCCAACTTAGGGCGAACAAAGCAAAACCAAAGGGGATGATGGACGGAGTGTTGACAATACAAGCACTCACCCCCAGTCAATAGATCTGGGTTTAATCCATCATCATTCTTTAGCTCACTCCGCCACCCCAGTTCAGACATGGCCATATGCAAATCAGTCTGACCCTGTGCCTCATGGGAACAGTCCAGCCCGAACTGCCAAGCCATGTCTTCCCTGGACCGGAAACAAGCATCCTGGGACCGGTTTCGGGCTCACAGCCCTCATCAGCCAGGCTATCTGGAATCCAGTGGCAAAGTGAGCAAGGGACCCACGTCTGGGCATACCCTGCCAACTTAGGGTGAACAAAGCAAAACCAAAGGGGATGATGGACGGAGTGTTGACAATACAAGCACTCACCCCCAGACAATAGATCTGGGTTTAATCCATCATCATTCTTTAGCTCACTCCGCCACCCCAGTTCAGACATGGCCATATGCAAATCAGTCTGACCCTGTGCCTCATGGGAACAGTCCAGCCCGAACTGCCAAGCCATGTCTTCCCTGGATCGGAAACAAGCATCCTGGGACCGGTTTCGGGCTCACAGCCCTCATCAGCCAGGCTATCTTGAATCCAGTGGCAAAGTGAGCAAGGGACCCACGTCTGGGCATACCCTGCCAACTTAGGGCGAACAAAGCAAAACCAAAGGGGATGATGGACGGAGTGTTGACAATACAAGCACTCACCCCCAGTCAATAGATCTGGGTTTAATCCATCATCATTCTTTAGCTCACTCCGCCACCCCAGTTCAGACATGGCCATATGCAAATCAGTCTGACCCTGTGCCTCATGGGAACAGTCCAGCCCGAACTGCCAAGCCATGTCTTCCCTGGACCGGAAACAAGCATCCTGGGACCGGTTTCGGGCTCACAGCCCTCATCAGCCAGGCTATCTGGAATCCAGTGGCAAAGTGAGCAAGGGACCCACGTCTGGGCATACCCTGCCAACTTAGGGTGAACAAAGCAAAACCAAAGGGGATGATGGACGGAGTGTTGACAATACAAGCACTCACCCCTAGTCAATAGATCTGGGTTTAATCCATCATCATTCTTTAGCTCACTCCGAAACCCCAGTTCAGACATGGCCATATGCAAATCAGTCTGAGCCTCATGGGAACAGTCCAGCCCGATCTGCCAAGCCATGTCTTCCCTGGACCGGAAACAAGCATCCTGGGACCGGTTTCGGGTTCACAGCCCTCATCAGCCAGGCTATCTTGAATCCAGTGGCAAAGTGAGCAAGGGACCCACGTCTGGGCATACCCTGCCAACTTAGGGCTAACAAAGCAAAACCAAAGGGGATGATGGACGGAGTGTTGACAATACAAGCACTCACCCCCAGTCAATAGATCTGGGTTTAATCCATCATCATTCTTTAGCTCACTCCGCCACCCCAGTTCAGACATGGCCATATGCAAATCAGTCTGACCCTGTGCCTCATGGGAACAGTCCAGCCCGAACTGCCAAGCCATGTCTTCCCTGGACTCGAAACAAGCATCCTGGGACCGGTTTCGGCTCACAGCCCTCATCAGCCAGGCTATCTTGAATCCAGTGGCAAAGTGAGCAAGGGACCCACGTCTGGGCATACCCTGCCAACTTAGGGCGAACAAAGCAAAACCAAAGGGGATGATGGACGGAGTGTTGACAATACAAGCACTCACCCCCAGTCAATAGATCTGGGTTTAATCCATCATCATTCTTTAGCTCACTCCGCCACCCCAGTTCAGACATGGCCATATGCAAATCAGTCTGACCCTGTGCCTCATGGGAACAGTCCAGCCCGAACTGCCAAGCCATGTCTTCCCTGGACTGGAAACAAGCATCCTGGGACCGGTTTCGGGCTCACAGCCCTCATCAGCCAGGCTATCTTGAATCCAGTGGCAAAGTGAGCAAGGGACCCACGTCTGGGCATACCCTGCCAACTTAGGGCGAACAAAGCAAAACCAAAAGGGATGATGGACGGAGTGTTGACAATACAAGCACTCACCCCCAGTCAATAGATCTGGGTTTAATCCATCAACATTCTTTAGCTCACTCCATCACCCCAGTTCAGACATGGCCATATGCAAATCAGTCTGACCCTGTGCCTCATGGGAACAGTCCAGCCCGAACTGCCAAGCCATGTCTTCCCTGGACCGGAAACAAGCATCCTGGGACCGGTTTCGGGCTCCACAGCCCTCATCAGCCAGGCGGAGTACCACGGATGCACCCTGGCCAACTGCAGAGGACAACATGCACACCACAACATCCAAGCACCGTGGAAGAACAGACCCTACAGGCACACCGCATGAAAGAGACCAGTGGCAGACAAATCAGAGCCGCAGGAGAGACACACCCACTGTGCAGCATACGCACATAAGCAGAAGTGCACCTCGACATTGACAACATCCCGGTACAAACAGCAACACCTCCACAACTGAACACAGGACACAACTGGTTTGGAAAATGTGCACAACCTGGCAAATCACATCTGAAACCCCAGGGATATGTAACATGACAATGTACAATTCCAACCTGTAACCTGCAAATATGTTTTATTCACACATGCAGTGCAATTGGACATCTACTACTGTCCCATGAATGCCACGGACGGTCACAATGTGACGTGCTCATGAGAAGTAAGTGTCAATGATGGAGTCCCTACGGGCCATTCCTGCCGCAGCTGCAGTGGGATGTGGGCCACCTGCCCCATCACCACCATCATCGTCCGGTACCTCTGGAACTGGGATCCATGGGGCCCTGGTGCGAACACAGATGTTGTGCAACACACAACATGCAACGATCATCTTGCACACAACGTCCGGGCTGTACAGGAGCTTCCCACCAGTGCCGTCCAGGCACCTGAAACGTCACTTCAATACGCCAAATGTGCGTTCAACGATGCCCCTGGTGCGTATGTGCCCGCATTGTACTGCCTCTGGGCGGGTGTGTTCGGGTCCCGGAGGGGTGTCATCATCCAAGGGCAAAGTGCATATCCTTGATCACCTGTGACAGTGCAGGGAGAAAAGAGACAATACTTGGTTCGGCAGGATGTGATGGCAGGCCCACCAATTCAGTGACGCCTGTGCTGACTGTGTGTGGGGTGAGTGTAAGCCAGCCCTCAGGGAGTAGCTGGTGCTGGCAACTACACCAACAGTCATCAGGCACACAGACATGCAATGTCAGAACTACAAGGGGGGATGACTCGAGTCGCACAGGGCTAGTCGCCCCAGATGCACAGCGGCCGACTCGGGTCCACCGCCACGGGACGCTGACCTGCGGGAGACTGGGGTAGGGTCATGAGGGCAGAGCAGTGCCTCACATGTGTCATGGCTGCATTCCGCATCTCCACACGTTCAGCTGTTGTGTGGCTGTAGTGCCATGTGAAGTCTGTATTGGGTGCAGGGGTAGCCCAGGATGACCATGGAGTGGTGTAGTCGTGTCTGGTAGGCGGTCGTGTAGTTTGACATGTCGGATGTGGTTTGGTCACGTGTGCATCCCCACAGTTGTGCTTTGTGCGTTGGTGGCTGTGGGATGTGTGGTGTGTTGATTTGGTACTTACCAACGAGCAGTCCCGTTCCATATGTGCCATCCTGGAAGCGCTGGTTGATGATGGACTGTCGGAAGATGAAGAAATCATGCACACTGCCTGGGTAGTTGACGACGACATTGGTGAAGAGTCCCCGGTGGTCCACTATTGCCTGCACATTGATGTAATGCGTGTGCTTCCTGTTGCGGTAGTGGTGTGCAGTATCCGCAGGGGGCACAAGTGGGACATGTGTGCAGTCGATTGCCCCCAACACGGCCGGGAATCCGGCTATGGCGTAGAAGCCTTGCTTAGTCTCCAGCTGTTCCTACACAGTGTTGGGGAAGTGAAGGTACTGGGATATGAAGCTGATGATGGCATTGATCCAGCGCGGCTAATATAAATTTCTCCTTATGACACTAATCCAGGAAAACACCTACACACAACTTATGTCGGTGGGGCCCATGACACCGCATACATGCATTCATTGAATTTCTGTATTAAATACTAAGGAGAATGAGCTGCTGGATGAGCGGGATACCTTATTAAAATGACAGAATTATAACCTATACATTATATACATTAACTTCGAATCCTGTCGGTTATAAACATCAAGGTACTCCGCTATTCGGTCGATGGACCAACTAGTAGAATCAGTTGATGGTGATTAAGACCAGCTCAATCACAATTAAAACCTTTAACATTTAATAACCATAAATCTATTAAAGAACCACAGACTCATTTTAGAGTTAGAATATAATTTTATCTAAAGTTCTTTGAGCAAATAAGTAATATTCTTTATTAAGCAAAACATTTAGAAATATCAATAAACATTTTTAAGAAAGATTTTTAGGAAAGGAAAATTATTCATTACCCTCGGCCATAGGGCGATGACAAGAATGGTTCACCAAAGGAAGATGAACCGCAGATCACAGGATAGGACTCCCAAACTGACTGACTGTCCCGCTAACCTCCTCGGACGCAATCACCTCCCGGGCAAAATTCCTGCAACGATCTTGTTCCTTCCCCAGTCAAAGTCCAAAATGACAGAGTCTCTCACAGCATCAAGGTGGAAAAATAAAAAGCAAGGTTTTTTCACAACGTCAGAGCAGACCCTCTTATACACTACTTTCTGGCTCTCTACACTCAAAAGTTGCAATCCTTAGGGGCAAGAATCATGCTAATTTGTCCCTTGGAGGGGTGGTGATGGTCACCTCATCACCCTCCTGGTTCGAACCGGTTTGGGGACAATAAAGCACACAATAAGTCTCATGATCATGGTATCAAAAGTAGTCCAATTTGTTCATCTATTTTGTAGCAATCTTTGATGGTCACACATTAGTTCATCCCCTGTCGCTTGTTTTTCCCATCCGTTCCCAGGCATATATGCTGAACACTTGGCACGCTCCTCGTTGCAGGTCAGATTGGCCTTGACATCTCTCACTCCGAGCACAGGCCGCATACACGTGACTGGAGCATTTGTACTGAGGCTGCGTGGGGGCCATCTTATTCAGCGCACGCGATCTCGTCCTTTCCAGCGGCCATTTTAGAAGAATGGCCTAGCAGGCCCGAATGGAACTAATATAAGAACAAACACAATAGAAATTAAAATATGGAAAATAAGCCTTTCTGTTTACCACCCGCCATTCTAAAAACCTGTGTTAGATATTACCTAGCAGAAGCGATATTTAAAGCCATTTTACTTACCATCTGCATTCTTTGCCACAATACAATTCTATTACGCAACACAAATCATGCAATTCACTCTACTTGCTATGCAAATCACAATACTATTTATTATGCGTCACATTTGTGAATAAATTAGATTTTGCAACATTTAGCATTTTCCCACGTGGAATGTCTACTAAAAAGAGTGTATTTGTTGATTAGTTCATGTGTTTCAAACGGCTAGTATCATTAATTATTATGGGGTCGTTAACTTCCAAGGGGTACAAAATTATTTTGTTTCCCCTGCTCCATCAATTCCCCCCTTTGGTGATTTTTAATATCACCACTAAAACCTATTGTTAGAAATGGAGGTCTCTGGTTGGCAGTGGATGTCCACTGTCTAAGCAGGGACCCTTCTTTCTAAGTCAGAGTGAAGGGCTGCACCCCTTTGACAACCCCTGCTCCACCCTGTGGTAACGTAGCACGAGCAGTTAGGCTAATCTCCAGAGGCAGTGTGTTAAGCATTTATGACCATACACAGTAATACAGTGAGGAACACTACAAAGGGACACAACACAGGTAGTTATCAAAAATAGTTATCTTTATATATAGGTTTATCACAAGACCAAATAACGAGAAAGCCACAATACTGTACAAAAATAATACTCTCTTGATGCTGCAAAAAATAGTTCAATTGGGGAATGCAAAGTTCAGGGCAGTGGTCTCTGCGACCCTTTTACTCACAGTTCCTGGGTGTTGGTGTTAATAATCCACAAAAATGCCGCTAAGGCGTGATAGCGATGTTTTTCCTCACGCTCTTGGTCACGGCGGCTCGCAAACAGACCTTAGCGATGGTTTCGAGGCCCGCAAACGTGCGGGGCGATGATCAGGTCAGCGAGCACTCAGCGGCAGCAGCGCGATGGATTTCCGAGCGCTCTTCGGCGGCTCGCAAACGGGCGATAGCGATGGTTCCAAGGTCCGCAAACGTGCGGGGCGATGACTTTGGGCAGCGAGCACTCAGCGACAGCCGTGCGACGGATTTCTTGACGCTCCTCGGCTGCGGCGGCTCGCTAACAGGCTTTAGCGACGAAATGAAGTCTACTGGGCCTGAGACTTCAGTCAGGAGGCTAGTTCTCTCTCTAGCCCTTGGGTGATTGCAGGTTCAAGATTAAAAAGTTCTCTTACAGTTGCTTTTCCCTCTTCTTTCCAGTCCAATGACAACTACTGCAGGCCAATCCAGGGAACAGCACACAACACAAGGACAGTCCTCTCCTGCAGCTTCCTTCAGTTCCACGGACAGAGGTTGGTCTTGAGATCCAGGGGCAATACAAATTGTAGGGGTTTGGGCACAACTATTTATACCCCAAAAGTCTTTGTTCTTCCAAGCTACCAGGCACTGAACCCAGCCAGAATCAGTTCTGCATCTTCTCTTTCAGAAAAGGGGGCCTGATTTCAGACACACAGCAGGAGGTGGAGCCAGCATTCACCTTGCCAGGCACAGCCCCATTCAGGTCAAGCAGCTGCCCCTCCCCTCACTCAGGAAGGAGACCTCTATATTCAACCCAGGTCTGACTCAGCCTGCCCTGTCCCTCCAAAACCAGACAGCCAATACACATAACAGCAGAGCACACTGGAAGGCTTAGGCAAGAATACCTACTTTCTAAAAGTGGTATTTTCAAACACAGAATATAAAAATACACTTCACTAAAATATGTATTTTAATATTCTGAGCTCAGGCATACTAAATTCGTTTTCTACCATGTTCCTGGGGTCAGTTAGGACTATAGCATGGAATAGTCAAACTGCCCATTCTGGCCTATGAGGAACAGGTAGCCTTACAGTAGTGAAAAACGAAATTGGGTGTAATTCACTACCAGGACATGCTACACACACCAAGGCATGTCCTACCTTACACATACAATGCACCCTGCCATAGGGGTGACTTACATGGTGCCAAGGGAAGGTTCAGGGGCTGGGAAGTGGGTGCACTTCACAGCTAAGATGGCAGTTCTGGACTGCACACAGACTCTGCAGTGGCAGGTCTGAGACACACTTTACAAGCTGCTTCTGTGGGTGGCGCAACCCAGCGCTGCAGGCCCACCAGCAGCATTTGGTTTACCAGCCCTGGGCACACACAGGCCACTCTACTAGGGACTAACAGATAACCCAAATAAGCCAATCATGGATGTACCAATTCACATAGTCATATTTACAAAGGGAGAGCATATGCACTTTAGCACTGATCAGCAGTGATAAAGTGCTCAGAACTCATAAAACCAACAAAAGCAGGTCAGAAAAACTACAGGAGGAAGGCAAAAGTTTAGGGGTGACCCTGCAAAAAGGGCCATTTCCAACACCTATCCTTACAAAATTTATCAGATAAATGTTTCTTGTCCACTTGCATTTGTTAATTTAGACAATCGTGTTCTTTTCATTCTGTCTTTTAGACCTTTTGTACATGTTCTCTTTAAACTCCACAGACTCCACCCTCTTTTGCCAAAAGAATGTCAAGGGCAAGTCGATTTTGCATCACCATAGCTCTCATGGCAACCATTTCGGTATTTACCATCAAGAACCCTCCAGCAGTATTCGTTGATAAACGATCTACTACTGTAGACAATTTCCGAATCTTGTATGCATTCAAAGATATACCCACTGCTGGTATCAGTGCTCCACAAATGTCACCTATTATTTCTGAGAAGCTATCCCTCCTCCTACGGGTTAATGGTTTACCTATCTCGTAAATTTCTTTCGTTCCTCTTTCCTCATGAAAAATCTTTGGAAAGACCAGGCCTAGATAGCATGTTCCGTACCAATGGTCCGGCAACCTATAATAAGCTCTATTTCCGCAAATATAATAGATCCCTGGTGTTGGAAATGGCCCTTTTTGCAGGGTCACCCCTAAACTTTTTGCCTGCCTCCTGTATTTTTGCTGACCTGTTTCTGTTGGTTTTATGACTCTGGGCACTTTACCACTGCTGTTCAGTGCTAAAGTGCATATGCTCTCCCTTGGTAAATATGTCTATGTGAATTGGTATATCCCTGATTGGCTTATTTGGTTTACCTGTTAGTCCCTAGTAGTGTGGCCTGTGTGTGCCCAGGGCTGGTAAACCAAATGCTGCTGGTGGGCATGCAGCGCTGGTTTGCGCCACCCACAGAAGCAGCTTGTAAAGTGTGTCTCAGACCTGCCACTGCAGTGTCTGTGTGCAGTCCAGAACTGCCATCTTGGCTGTGAAGTGCACCCACTTCCAGCCCTGAACCTTCCCTTGGCATCCTGTAAGTCGCCCCTAGGGTAGGGTGCATTGTATGTGTAAGGTAGGACATGCCTTGGTGTGTGTAGCATGTCCTGGTAGTGAATTACACCCCATTTCATTTTTCACTACTGTAAGGCTACCTGTTCCTCATAGGCTAGAATGGGCAGTTTGACTATTACATTCTATAGTCTAACTGGCCCCAGGAACATGGTAGAAAAACGAATTTAGTATGCCTGAGCTCAGAATATTAAAATACATCTTTTAGTGAAGTTTATTTTTATATTCTGTGTTTGAAAATACCACTTTTAGAAAGTAGGTATTTTCTTGCCTAAACCTTCCAGTGTGCTCTGCTGTTATGTGTATTGGCTGTCTGGTTTTAGAGGGGCAGGGCAGGCTGAGTCAGACCTGGGTTGAATAGAGAGATCTGCATTTAGAGTGTGGGGAGGGGTGGCTCCTTGACCTGAATAGGGCTGTGCCCGGCAAGGTGAATGCTGGCTCCACCTCCTACTGTGTGTCTGCTAGCAGACCCCTCTTTCTGAAAGGAAGGATGCAGCCTGGTAAACAAAGTGCTCCAGGCCTGAGCAGAACTGGTTCTGGCTAGGTTCAGTGACTTGTAGCTTCTGAGAACAAAGACTTTTGGGGTATAAATATCTGTGCTCAAACCCCTACAATTTGTATTGCTTTTGGATCTGGAGAGAAACTCTGTCCGTGCCACTGGAGGAATCTGCAGGAAGTGAGTGTCCTTGCTGTGTTGTTTCTTGCACTGGCCTGCAGCAGTGACCACTGGACCTTGAAGAAGAGGAAAAGGAACTTTTGAGAGAACTTTTATTTTTGTTACAGCAATTAGCCAAGGGCTAGGAAAAGAGCTAGCCTCCTGCTGGAGTCTCAGGCACATCTGACTCCACCACCAACCTCCTGCTTCCTCCCTGCGAGGATTGCTATCTGCTGATGAGGCTCCTGTGAGTTCCAGGGCCTCTAGTTTTGCTTCAGAGAAAAGAGTGCTGGAAATCGTCGCTAACGCATGTTTGCGAGCCGCTGCAGCCAAGAGCGCTGGAAAAATCATTGCGCTGCTGCCGCTGGGTGCTCGCAACACGAAACCATCGCTAACGCCCCTTTGCGAGCCGCTGCAGCTGAGACGCGCTGGAAAAATCATCGCGCTGCTGTCGCCGAGTGCTCGCAACCCCTAAAGAAATCATCGCTTCAAGACATCGCTTTGCGGACGCCGTGCGTCCGCTATTTTCATCGCATCGCACTGGATTTCGTCGCTCCCTCGTGGAGCGTCATCTCTTCGCATCGCAACACAATCGCACAGCGCAACAGGATCGTCGCATCGACTTCTCCCTCGCGGCAAGAAAGTCATCGCATCGGCGGCCTGCGTGCAGAAGTTGGTCGCAGTGTCTCCGCACGCATCACGCAGATCGGCGCATCATCCTCCCTTGCGGCAAGGATTTCAACGCATCGCCGGCCTCGCGTGCCGAGAATCATCGCTACCACTTCTTTGCGACATTTTGTTGGTTTTGCTACTAAACCCAGGTACTTTGTGAGAGAAAGGGTCGCAGAGACCACTGCTTTGAATTTGAACCTTATTTTTGCAACCTTTGAACTATTTTTTGACAGTCCTTCAACAGCCATCCTATTTTTGACAGTCTTATGAGAGAAAGGGTCGCAGAGACCACTGCCTTGAATTTGAACCTTATTTTTGCAACCTCTGAACGAGAAAGGGGCGCAGAGACCCCTGCCTTGAATTTGAACCTTATTCTTGCAACCTTTGAACTATCTTTGACAGCCCTTCAACAGCTATCCTATTTTTGACAGTATTGTGGCTTTTACAGTTATTGGTCTTGTGATAAATCTGCCTTTATATAAAGATACTTATTTTTATAGCTACTTGTGTGGTGTCCCTCTGTAGTGTTCCTCACTGTGTTACTGTGTATGGTCATAAATGCTTCACACCCTGCCTCTGAGATAAGCCTACCTGCTTGTGCTACGTTACCACAGGGTTGAGCAGGGGTATTAAAGAGGGTAGCCCTCTCACTCTGACTTAGGAAGAAGGGTCCCTACTTGGACAGTGGCCAGCCATTGCCAACTAGAGACCCCCATTTCTAACATTGGTGGTCAGCGGTGAGGATCTGGACTTGCATTTATGATCGCATACAATAATTATAGTGTACACTACTAGTGAGTGCAGACCATAACGCAACCACATACATTTTTGAAGTTTTTTTTTTTATTCTATATTGTGATTGATATTGCCGGTGATTTTTTAACCGCATACATTTCCTTGAGAAGTTTTCTTCTATCTTTTATTGATATTGCCCGTGATTGTTACAATGGGCAAGCCTATGTTTTATTGATATTTGCCAGGTGATAAGTACCCGCATACATTTTTGAGAATTGTTGGATCCTATATTGTAATTGATATTGCCCGTGATTGTTACAATGGGCAAGCCTATTTTTATTGATATTGCTGGTGATAGTACCCGCATACATTTTTGAGAGTTTTGGATCCTATATTGTGATTGATATTGCCGGTTATTTTTACCCGCATACATTTCCTTGAGAAGTTTTCTTCTATCTTTTATTGATATTGCCCGTGATTGTTACAATGGGCAAGCCTATGTTTTATTGATATTGCGAGGTGATAGTACCCGCATACATTTTTGAGAGTTTTTGATCCTATATTGCGATTGATATTGTCGGTGATTTTTTACCCGCATACATTTCCTTGAGAAGTTTTCTTCTATCTTTTATTGATATTGCCCGTGATTGTTACAACGGGCAAGCCTATTTTTTTATTATTGATATTGCCAGTTATTGCTACAATGGGTCTTGCTGAAATGAGACCTACCTTTTATATAGATGATCTGTTGACCTACAGTTTAGAGGAGCTAAGGATGTTCTGTGAGGAGAGGGGCTTAGCAGTGAGTAGGAAGGAGACTCAGCTCACTGTCCCTGCAGACATCCCTGAGACTTTGGCAACAAGACAGATGGAGATTCTTGGAGTCCCAGTACACCTACCACGAGGGTAGTTGGGCTGAGGGTGGCTCTGGAGAGTCTGAAAAGGAGGAAGAAAGTGTTATGGAATATCTCATAGGTGGGGAGTTCCTTGATGAGTCTAGTGCCTATGGTAGTGCCAGATTCCCCTCAGGGTCCCCAGAGGAGTTGACAGGCGGGAAGGTCCCATAGGTAGGGAGTCCCTTGCTGGGTCTGGTGCACAGGGTAGCACCCAATCCCCTTCATGGTCCCCAGAGGAGTTGGGCAGACAGAGGGAGAGGGAGTACCAGCTGGAATCGGAGAGGCTCCAAATAGAGATTGCCCAGCTGGAGGCGCACCTAGCACAGATAGCAGAAAAGGAGAAGTTAGCTCAAGAGGGTAGGTTACCCCTGGAGCGCAGTTTTAATTGTCTGGATTCCCCAGAGAGGGTGGGGTCCAGTGGTGGCAGCAAAATTGAAGTATATAGTGATGACAGTGTAGTACACCCACCCAGGGATGTGGCACCTGACTTGAAGGAGGGGGTTGATCTACACCAGGGGATTCAAGGACCTGAGATAGCTCCATTGGTGTGCAGTGTCCCTGAGGTGGATTGGGGAACTAGCGCAGGGGCCCATAGTCCTAGTGAAAGGAGGGATACTCTACCGACTCTGGATGAGAGGTGCAGGGAGAGGGGTTCCCCCGTGGTTTAAATCCTGATGTATGAGTGTGAGGACCGCCCAGAAGAGTGTGGGTTGAGTGATAGAGACAGTCAGTTAATGTCTCGCCCATTTCAAGAGAGTGGTGTGGGGTACGTGTGTGAGGCACTGGATTGTGAGGTAAAGGTTAGCACCTGTGTGGAGCTGTGTAATCCAATTGTGGGAGAGCATATTGTGAGTTCCTGTTTTCCAGAGCTAGGCCAACACCTGTCAGATTGCGAGTTCTCTGATCCTAGGGAACTTGCACAGGAGGCAGACCTCTGGGTGAGTACCAGAGGCGCTGTAGAGGCATTAGGGAATGACCCAAGAGAAGTGGTTCAGAAGTTTTCCAACCCAGAGTGCTGGGAAAGGTTAGGAGTGTTACAGCTGGGTCCCCTTGTTGTGAGGAGGTTGTAGGGCCTCACATCCTGTCTCGTGGGAGCAGGAGTGAGACTGGGATAGGTCCCGAAGTGCCCCAACCTCAGTCCCCAGGACTGGATGGTTCCATGAGGGAACACCAGGTGGGGAGCCCAGTCTGTCTGGATGGACCGTCCATTGTGGGGGGTACCCCCATGTTAGGTGAGCTGGGAGTGCCTGTAGTCAGGTCTCCATCAGTTCTTGTGCCTGGCAGTGCCACTCCTAGGGGGAGGGTACAGAAGTCCAGTCTGAGGGATGAAAGGGGGAAAGAGTCCCCAGTGGAAGAACCAGTGGGTCAGGGGCCAGCCAGAAGGGCTGAGCCTCATAGGATTGGCCATGGTGACCCCACTTCTGTCCTGGGGCATCTTCACGCACTGTCAGAGGGACAGAAGGTCGTGAGCTCTGTGCCAGGCAGACTGTCACGCGACACGCTAGGTATGTGTCACCCTCAGGAAGTCCTGGTTGGCCAGGCAGTTGTTCAGCCGCAGGGGTTGGTCCCTGGGTTGGTAAGTCAGGTCCAGGAGTTGTCTGACCTGGAGGGAGGGACAACTGTAAGCAGTGTCCCGACCATTTTTTCCAAGAGCACCACTCCAGGTGGGAGGGTGCAGTATGCTGGAAGGGGGTGCAGAGGGAGGGAGTCCTCGCCTCTGACCCCGGTGCAACCTGAGGGTTTTTTCAGGTTGGTAGGTCAGTTGCAGGGTCCAGGCCCTGAACTGGTGGAGGGGTGTGTTTCCCTTGAGGGGAGCCTGTGTGCTCCCCAGGAAGTCCTGGGTGGCCAGGCAGTTGTTCAACCACAGGGGTTGGTCCCTGGGATGGTAAGTCAGGTCCAGGTGTTGTCTGACCTGGAGGAAGGGACAACTGTAAGCAGTGTCCCGACCATTTTTTCCCTAAAAGCACCACTCCAGGTGGGAGGGTGCAGTATGCTGGAAGGGGTGCAGAGGGAGGGAGTCCTCGCCTCTGACCCCAGTACCACCTGAGGGTTTTTCCAGGTTGATGGATCAGTTGCAGGGACAAGGCCCTGAACTAGTGGAAGAGTGTATTTTCCTTGGGGGAATTGGTGTACTCCCCAGAAGTCCTGGGTTGCCAGGCACAGGCCCAGCCTAAGGGTACAGACCCTAGGTTGGGGGCCAGGTTCAGGGTGTCCCCCTGATCTGGAGAAAGGGGCAACTGCTAACAGTGCCCCTCCCGGTTTGTGTTATGGAGGCACCTCTCCAGGTGGGAGGGTGCCGGGCCCCAGTAAAGGGGCGGGGAGAGGGCAGCCTCACCCCTGACCTCCGCCCAGTCTAAGGGTACAGACCCTATGCTGGGATACCAGTTGCAGGATAGAACCCCTGAACTGGTGGGTGAATTATGCAGGACACCTGCCTCAGGTGCCCTGACAATTCTGGAGGGGGTACCGCTCCAAGTGGGAGGGTACCGAGCCCCAAAGAGAGGGACCGGGTGTGGGGGAGCCCACCCCAGTCTCTGGCCCCACCACTGGGAACAGGCCCAGGGCTGGTGGGTCAGTGTCAGGGTGCGTCACCTGACCTGACAGGAGGGAGAGTGGACAAAAGGTGCCAGACACCTGGGGTTACTGCCCCTCATTCTCTGATGCCACAAAAGTTTGAGAGCCCTGAGAGGTATAGGGCTTGGATTTCATCACTGACTACTGTCAGTGGCTACTGGGGCTTGTTGTTTATCTGTTGGGACACACCTGGGGGCCAGTTAAGGTTTGGTGCTGCACAGGTGGTGTCCACAGGTAAGGGGAAGAGTTCCCCATTGGTTGTCTTAGTGAGCCCTGAGAGGTATAAGGACTGGGTCTCATCCCTGACTACTGTCAGTGGCTACTGTGGCTTATTGTTTATCTGTTGGGACACACCTGGGGGCCAGTTAAGGTTAGGTGCTGCACAGGTGGTGTCCACAGGTGAGGGCAGAGTTCCCCATTGGTTATCTTAGTGGGCCCTGGGAGTGTGGACAGAGGGATCCACCAGGGTTCAGATTGGAGTAGAGCTGGCATATGCCCCTGCAGTTGCGGGCCAGTTCCGTGTTCTATCGCCCGAAGCAGGGAAGCCCATCAAAGTAGTGATTGGTCTACCCTGCGTTTTGGCTGGAATGGGGTTGTGTTGGAATTGGCCTTTTTTGCAGGGTCACCCCTAAACTTTTTGCCTGCCTCCTGTATTTTTGCTGACCTGTTTCTGTTGTTTTTATGACTCTGGGCACTTTACCACTGCTGTTCAGTGCTAAAGTGCATATGCTCTCCCTTGGTAAATATGTCTATGTGAATTGGTATATCCCTGATTGGCTTATTTGGTTTACCTGTTAGTCCCTAGTAGTGTGGCCTGTGTGTGCCCAGGGCTGGTAAACCAAATGCTGCTGGTGGGCATGCAGCGCTGGTTTGCGCCACCCACAGAAGCAGCTTGTAAAGTGTGTCTCAGACCTGCCACTGCAGTGTCTTTGTGCAGTCCAGAACTGCCATCTTGGCTGTGAAGTGCACCCACTTCCCAGCCCCTGAACCTTCCCTTGGCATCCTGTAAGTCGCCCCTAGGGTAGGGTGCATTGTACATGTAAGGTAGGACATGCCTTGGTGTGTGTAGCATGTTCTGGTAGTGAATTACACCCCATTTCGTTTTTCACTACTGTAAGGCTACCTGTTCCTCATAGGCTAGAATGGGCAGTTTGACTATTACATTCTATAGTCCTAACTGGCCCCAGGAACATGGTAGAAAAACGAATTTAGTATGCCTGAGCTCAGAATATTAAAATACATCTTTTAGTGAAGTTTATTTTTATATTCTGTGTTTGAAAATACCACTTTTAGAAAGTAGGTATTTTCTTGCCTAAGCCTTCCAGTGTGCTCTGCTGTTATGTGTATTGGCTGTCTGGTTTTAGAGGGGCAGGGCAGGCTGAGTCAGACCTGGGTTGAATAGAGAGATCTGCATTTAGAGTGTGGGGAGGGGTGGCTCCTTGACCTGAATAGGGCTGTGCCCGGCAAGGTGAATGCTGGCTCCACCTCCTACTGTGTGTCTGCTAGCATACCCCCTCTTTCTGAAAGGAAGGATGCAGCCTGGTAAACAAAGTGCTCCAGGCCTGAGCAGAACTGGTTCTGGCTAGGTTCAGTGACTTGTAGCTTCTGAGAACAAAGACTTTTGGGGTATAAATATCTGTGCTCAAACCCCTACAATTTGTATTGCTTTTGGATCTGGAGAGGAAACTCTGTCCGTGCCACTGGAGGAATCTGCCGGAAGTGACTGTCCTTGTGCTTGTGTGTTGTTTCTTGCACTGGCCTGCATCAGTGACCACTGGACCTTGAAGAAGAGGAAAAGGAACTTTTGAGAGAACTTTTATTTTTGTTACAGCAATTACCCAAGGGCTAGGAAAAGAGCTAGCCTCCTGCTGGAATCTCAGGCACATCTGACTCCACCACCAACCTCCTGCTTCCTCCCTGCGAGGATTGCTATCTGCTGATGAGGCTCCTGTGAGTTCCAGGGCCTCTAGTTTTGCTTCAGAGAAAAGAGTGCTGGAAATCGTCGCTAACGCACGTTTGCGAGCCGCTGCAGCCGAGAGCGCTGGAAAAATCATCGCGCTGCTGCCGCTGGGTGCTCGCAACACGAAACCATCGCTAACGCCCCTTTGCGAGCCGCTGCAGCTGAGACGCGCTGGAAAAATCATCGCGCTGCTGTCGCCGAGTGCTCGCAACCCCTAAAGAAATCATCGCTTCAAGACATCGCTTTGCGGACGCCGTGCGTCCGCCATTTTCATCGCATCGCACCGCATTTTGTCGCTCCCTCGCGGAGCGTCATCTCTTCGCATCGCAACACAATCGCACAGCGCAACAGGATCGTCGCATCGACTTCTCCCTCGCGGCAAGAAAGTCATCGCATCGGCGGCCTGCGTGCAGAAGTTGGTCGCAGTGTCTCCGCACGCATCACGCAGATCGGCGCATCATCCTCCCTTGCGGCAAGGATTTCAACGCATCGCCGGCCTCGCGTGCCGAGAATCATCGCTACCACTTCTTTGCGACATTTTGTTGGTTTTGCTACTAAACCCAGGTACTTTGTGAGAGAAAGGGTCGCAGAGACCACTGCTTTGAATTTGAACCTTATTTTTGCAACCTTTGAACTATTTTTTGACAGTCCTTCAACAGCCATCCTATTTTTGACAGTCTTATGGGAGAAAGGGTCGCAGAGACCACTGCCTTGAATTTGAACCTTATTTTTGCAACCTCTGAACGAGAAAGGGCGTAGAGACCCCTGCCTTGAATTTGAACCTTATTCTTGCAACCTTTGAACTATCTTTGACAGCCCTTCAACAGCTATCCTATTTTTGACAGTATTGTGGCTTTTACAGTTATTGGTCTTGTGATAAATCTGCCTTTATATAAAGATACTTATTTTTTATAGCTACTTGTGTGGTGTCCCTCTGTAGTGTTCCTCACTGTGTTACTGTGTATGGTCATAAATGCTTCACACCCTGCCTCTGAGATAAGCCTACCTGCTTGTGCTACGTTAACACAGGGTTGTGCAGGGGTATTAAAGAGGGTAGCCCTCTCACTCTGACTTAGGAAGAAGGGTCCCTACTTGGACAGTGGCCAGCCATTGCCAACTAGAGACCCCCATTTCTAACACCTGGAAATACTGGATCTTTTCCTCCTTTAAATCCCCATCCCCCTAAAATTTTGTATGTATCTCGGCACTCACTGGAACCCACGAAATAGTTATCATATAAAGTGTTATCTCTACTAATGCACAATTTTCCCTGTTGGGGCCAATCTAGAACCATAGCTGCATTTGTTTCGCCTTTGTCATAACTTCCCCCTTCAAACGCCCCAGGTGGGGTTTTTGTCTTTTCTCCTGCTGCCTTTCTTTGAAACTTAACCCTTCTGTCTTCTACCATGTCTAAGAAAACCTTTTCTTCCTTTCTTAGCCCACAAGTAAGATTATGTCTAAATGCATATTCTAATGTTAATTCTTTTGTTTCTAAGAAAAATTCTCCAAAAATCTTTGCAAACTTCACCTTATTTAGTTCAGGGATTACGGGAACTTTAGCAAAAACAGCATCTGTGTCAGTGTAGTAATAATCTAATTTACCTGTTTTATAAAATAAGCTAGCTAAAACACTACAAGTTATTTCATACGTCAAAGGAAGGTGATGATACGTCACACCTTCTGTTACAGACGCAGGTAACTGCATACAAACATAACAATCTCTTACATCCATGGTCTCTACATATTCGTACAAAAGTTTGGTGAAGACATTCTTGGAAAAATCAGTTATTGACTTATCCTTATGAATTTCAGTACTATCTATTAATGTTGCAGTGTTCTTTATGTTAGATTTCTTGTCACTATTCGTGTCATTCATTATTGCAGATGTATCTTCTACAACTAATCTTAGTGGAATTATTATTGGTAAAATGAACCAAATAAGCATTAGAAAGCCTGTACAATAGAAACACATCTTACACCATCTACGGAAAAACTCACATCTAGATCTTCTATTCTCAGTGTCTACCATGTTGAAATATTATCTAATTATATGTACAGAAATGTGTTTCCACACCTCGAATGACGTAGTGTTGACTAGGATCAACTGCCTTTTGTCGCACCTTTCGGTCTTTCAGAAACTTTCTTTGACTTTATCAGTTTGTGTGTCTTGTCCGGTTTTCTTTTCTTTGTCTTTTCAGGGTTGGTGCAGTTCACTCTCACCCACTTGTTCACAGTCTTTGTCTGGGTTCTTGTGACTGCTATCCACCTCTTTAATGTCAGACAGTGCTATGTATACCCATTCAGGTGACTTATATTTCAAGTTAGGTCTTTTCACTCTTTTGGGTCTCTGCAATTGTCTTTTATCGGTTTTTCTTGGTTTTTCTTGACTTGTTATTTCATTCACTTGTTCTGCATTGTCTTTGTTCAAATTTATTATCTTATATCACAGTCTTTTAATTTCGTTGGGCCAATTGTCTCCTTTTCTTGGCCTTTTCAGTTGACTTTCCTTTTCTCCTTGTTCCACTCTCCAAGTTCTCTTTCTTGGACCTATTCTTTGCCTTCTTTCGTCTTCACTTTCTTCAGATTCTGTCTCAGATCTCACTTCACTTTCTCTAACTTTGAACTTTATGATCTCAGTCTCTTTGTCCGAATCTGAACCTCCTCGTGTTTCTTCCGCTTGTAATTCTGAGTCTAATCCTCCTCGTGTTTCTTCCGCAATTTCGGAATCTAATCCTCCTCGTGTTTCTTCCGCAATTTTCTCAATCTCTCTATCTTAATCTAAATGTTCTTCAGTTACCTCTACAATTTCCGGAGGAATTTCCCCATAACTTGTTCTTGGCTGTTCACCGTCACAGTGTATTGGTTTAGTTTCTCCTGTTTCAATATCAGTTCTTTTGTTTTTGGATTCTTTTGTTTGTCTTTCACTGCATTCAGGTTGGTCTGCTTCAGATGCCGAACTGGTATCTGATATTTCCAGATGTCGACTTACATGTCGATCTTCAGGATCTGGAACTCTAATAGTTTCAGGTTCTACTTCAGATGCCGAACTGGTACCTGATTCTTCCAGATGTCGACTTACAGGTCGAGCTTCAGGATCTGGAACTCTGATGGTATGACTGGCATGAATCCAATTTTTCACACCTGCACACTTTACTGCAGTCGTTGTCACCAGAATCACGTGATGTGGATGGTCCCAGCGTGGAATCAAGCAATTTCTTCTTCTGTGCACTTCTATGCGGATCCAGTCTCCTGGACTCAGATCATGAGCTGGTTTTCTTTCAAGAGTGGTTGCATCCGGTCCAACCTGATGAAACACAGAATGCACCACATCAGCCAATCCTTTGCAATAGTCCAGTATGAGATCATCAGTTATAGTCAGCAGTTTGTTGACAGGTACATATGCTTGTCTCATTGCTCGTCCCATGATTATTTCATGAGGACTCAGACCTGTTTTTCTGTCAGGTATGCTTCTTAGGCTCATTAGCACCAATGGTAAGGCATCGGGCCATTTGAGTCCTGTGGCTTGACACATCTTACCCAACCTATTCTTTATGGTGCCATTTACTTGCTCTACCACTCCAGAAGCCTCTGGTCTGTAGGCACAGTGCAGCTTTTGTTGAATGTCTAGTGCTTCGCATATCAGTTGGATAATTTCGTTCTGGAAATGTGTTCCTCTATCTGTTTCTATCGTTACTGGAAAGCCATATCTAGGAATGAATTCTCTCAGCAGGAGCTTAGCTACAGTAACTCCATCATTCCTTCTTGTCGGATAGGCTTCCACCCAACGAGAAAACAAACAGACAACCACCAGGACATACCTCAATCTGTTACTTGGGGGCATTTCAATGAAATCTAGTTGCATTCTGGTAAAAGGACCTCCTTCACGTCCTATTACTCCCAAACTCACTACTGTCTTTCTTCCAGGATTTATCTGTTGGCAGATAAGGCATCTTTGGCAAAGGCTTTCAGCTATAGCCCTAAATTTGGGGTTATACCAGGGTTGTTTGAAAAGTCTGATCATGGCATCTCTACCTATGTGTGCCTGTCCATGGTACATCCGTGCCATGTTAGAGATCATGCTATCAGGCATAACTGGTCTTTCATGCCTGTAAACCCAAACTTCATCTTCTTCTCTCCGTCTGCAACCTGATTTTATCCAAATATCCTTTTCCTCATCACTTGCCTCTTCCTGCAATTGTCTTACCTCATCCCATGTTTCAACTGGGTTAGTAAACAGCAAGGGACATGAAACATTCTCTTTTTCCCTTCTCCGATTCATTGAGGTCATATTTCTGGCACAATATTAAGCTAATTCGTCAGCAAATTTGTTACCTACCGCAATGTAATCTGTTCCGTTTTTGTGAGCAGTGCATTTTACCACCGCAATCTGTTTAGGCAGCTGTATCGCCTCAAGCAACTTCTACACAAACTCACCATTCCTAATAGGAGACCCTCTAGAAGTCAGGAATCCCCTCTGGGACCAGATCTGTCCAAAATCATGGACCACTCCGAAGCCGTACTGGCTATCCGTGATCACAGTGATTCGGAAATTCTTTCCCAGTTTGCACGCTCGAATCAGAGCAATCAGCTCAGCAACTTGGGCTGAACGTATTCCTCTCAAACAAGATGCTTCCATTATGGTTGCCACCGTACATACAGCATACACAGCACTTATAACTCCCTCATCTGTCCTCAGGCATGACCCATCCACAAACATTACATAATCTGACTCTTTTAGAGGTTCATCCCTGATATCAGGGCGAGGCTTTGTGCAAAATTCAAGCACATCCAAACACTTATGATCAACATCATCTTTGACTTCTGCATTTACTTCATCTGGCAGTGAAGTAGAAGGATTCACACTTGTGCATCTTACAATGGTTACATTGTCTGCACCCAAGATCACTTTTTCATACCTAGTCAGCTGACTATGTGTCTTGAATTGGGTTTTTGTTCGGGTCAGAAGGATTTCGACCGAATGTGGGACATATACCCTCAAAGGATATCCCATCACAATGCCTTCACTCTGTTCCAGACTCACACAAGTAGCAGCTACTGCTTTCAGACATACAGGCAACGCCTTTGCTACCGGGTCTAAAACAGCTGAAAAATGGGCTATTGGTCGTTTCATTTTTCCATGCCTTTGCACTAATACTGAAAGTGCACTTCTGTCTCTATCGCTACAATACAGCTCAAATTCTTTCTCATAATCAGGCATTCCCAATGCCGGTGCCTCACACAAACTTGTTCTCAGTTCCTCGAAAGCCTTCATTTCCTCCTCATCCAATACAATCGGATGTCTGACATCCTTCTTTGTCAATCACTGTAAAGGTTTTGCAATCAATGAAAACCCACTTATCCACTGTCGGCAATAACCAACCATTCCAAGGAACATTCTCACCTCTCTTTGTGTCATTGGGGCTCTCATTCCTTTGATAATCCTTATCCTTTCTATTGTCACTTTTCGCATCCCTTTCTCAATCTTATGACATAAGTACTGTACTTCCTGTTGACAGAATTGCAGTTTTGATGGGGACACCTTGTGTCCTCCTTCTGCCAAATGATTCAGTAAAGCAATGTTGTCCGTAACACATACTTCTCTGGTCTTTGATGCCACCAATAGGTTATCAATATATTGGACTATTACAGATTTTTCAGGCATTTTTAAATCTTCTAAGGATTTCTTTAGAATCTGATTAAATATTGAAGGACTTTCAGTATACCCTTGAGGAATTCGGCACCATGCCAAAATACGCTCTCCGAACCGGAACGCAAATAATGGCTGGCTGTCAGGGTGCAATGGAATAGAAAAGAATGCATGGCACAAATCAATAACTGTGTACCATTCTGCATCATGTGGGATTTGATACAGTATTACAGCAGGGTTTGGCACAATTGGGCAGCAAGGAATAACAATTTTGTTTACCTTTCTCAGGTCTTGCACTATCTTATATGTCCCATTTGGCATTTTCAATCCCATTATAGGAGAATTACATGGGCTGCTCATTATTTCTCTCAAAATCCCTTGTTCAATCATCTTATTAATTACAGGTGTTATTCCTTCAATAATTTCTGGCGTCAGTTTGTACTGCGGGGTGTTTGGGTAATTCGTTCCTTCTTTTACAGTAATTTTTACAGGATCAACTTCTCTCATTAGTCCAATATCTTCACCGGTGAAATCCCATACATCACGCCTTACTATTCCTTTCAATTCAATAGGGATTTTCTCCGCATCAAACACAGGAAACATATCATTCGCTCCTGGTTCTAGTTCTGCCATTGTCATTTTATACAGAACATCCTCATCTGGTGTCTGGAAAGTAATACCATCTGGAGTACAATAGATGGTACAATTCATTTTGCAAAGCAGATCACGTCCTAATAAATTTACAGGACTACAATCACACACCACAAAGCGATGCATCTCTTTGAATGGTCCAATTTCCACCTCTATTGGTTTTGTAAGAGGGGTTTTAATATGCCTGTTTGAAACACCTACAACTTGGATAGATTCTCCTGCGAGAAGAAGTTTTGGAATCTCCTCTGATCTAACAGTAGAACGAGTAGCACCAGTGTCCACAAGGAATGTAACATTTACACCATTCACTTTTCCATCCACAAATGGACCTGACTGATCTACCTCTAGAGTGGCGCCAAGCACGCACTCTTCTTCCTCACCTAGGCACCGTCATAAGCTTTCATCCGATTCATCTCCATCCTGCCGTAACCAATACTGCAAAATTGCAGCTGCGCGCAGCAATTTTGTTACCTGCTCTCCTCCGTAGAATCCTGCCTCTGTACTGTATATTTGAGGATTTACACTCTTTGGAAGAGGTGGTTGCATCACCTGACACTGTTGAGTAACTACCTGCGGCTGTTGCGGTTGTTGGTAACTCACCTCATTCTGCACCTGTGAATTCAATGACTGATTTTCGATATTAATTTTCGGAGGAAATTTACACTCGTTTCTCCAGTGCCCTAATTTTCCGCAATTATCACATGGCCATTTCTTTTTAGCTTCTTCTATACTAATCTGACCCTTTCCCTTACCAATATTCGGTTTGGACGTGGTCTGTCCTGCATCACTAGACTGATTATTCATCTGAAGCTCTTGTTTTTCTGCAACCTTTACTTGTGCCCACATTGCCTTTTCCTTGAGTTTACGCTGTCTACACTCAATATCATCACTGCAATATTTTGCATACCGTTGTACCTCATCTACTGTGCTATTCTGCCAACATAACATATGCTGCTTAATCATTTCACTTATTTCAGGTCTCAAGCCATACACAAATCTATACTCAAAATGAATCATGTCCTTCTCACTCAAATTCTCATATCCACTATACTGTTTAAAGACCAAAAGCAATCTCTCATAATAGGCATGTACAGATTCCTTACTCTCCTGAGTTGTTCTATCAATCTTTACCCAGTCCGTTTCTTTTGGTGGGATTTTATTTTTCAAAAACGTGATTGCCTGTTCATATTTTCTCATTACTTCTGAACCTGGGGCTCCTGTTTTTGCATCTCTAGGATATTCTTCCTTCGGCCAGTCGATTGTAATCTTACACTCTGTCCATAAATCTGCTGGAACAACAATCTCAAACAATCCATCCAAATCTTCCCACAACACTTTTGAAACCTTTACAAACCTTTCTACCTGTCTATACCATTCTACAGGCTTTTCTCTCAATCTTGGAAAGTCATTTGTGAATGACAATATATCTTGTCTGGACCATGGGACATGTACATAACTTCCTCCTGGAGTTTCTCTCATTGGACACTCCATTACCGTTGGTTCTTTCTCTTTTACTGGGAAAGCCAATGATGCTTATCAGATGTTCCCTGCTTTCTTCTTATCCACCTACTTCTCCACTTGTCTACATCTCCCCATTTTCTCAATAAAACAATCAATTCTTTTATCTGTATTAGTCGTCCTGAAGTGTTCAGATTTTCTATGTCCTTTTCACTAAAATCTACCCTGTACGGTTTCTGTAATCTACTCCTAGTTCGTTCGCTGTTTCTTCCAATTTTTCATGCAAGTTCCTAGCTCTCCAAGTGACGCTTTTACACATAAACATTAATTCATCATCTTGATAGGACTTCAATTGATCTGTACCAATAGTTCCTAGATTTAATTCCTCCATGTCTATCTTTAATTTGACCACATCCAAAAGTTGTGGTTCGGCATCTTTTTTCTGCAAGCTCCTCACCCAATCATTTAATTCCTCTGCAGTCGGACCCACAGGGGTTTTATTTACTTCTGCCCAATTTGCACTTCTCTCTGGGGTTTCAGTTGCTGACTCGGCTCCCATAGGAATCCTATTTATCAGACTCTCATTAACTGTCAAATTTACAGGTGGACTTGACCTAAATGGACCAACAGAATCTTCTTTCTCTCTATTTTCTGGAATCATCCCTTCTCTTACTCTTTGCATACTGGAATTTAATGGAATTGTTAAGGAGTGTTCATCTATCTTTTGATTTTCAAATACTGGGATTACTGGCCCTATAGTTACTGGCACAGTCACAACTTCCATATTCTTTGTCAGTTCCCTTATCTTTTCAGTCAACTCTCTTGTGGTTCTGGCTAATTCAGCTGTATTACCATTATCATGTTTCACAGTCTGTGGTATTTCTAGTTTATTAAATGGACTATTTATTTCAGACATTTGTTCAGGGCTTTGATTTATTACAGTTCTCATTGGCGGTGCATTCGGTGTCACCACCACAGAATCCTGTTGATATGGAGGGGGTCTTTTATTTAAAATGTCCTCCAGCAACTCATCCTCAACGTCGCTCCCTCCATACCCATATCTCTCTGTTAATGCATGCTTCTTTTTCTCCGTACACTTTCTTCCTGTAAATTCTTCAATTGTTCTGACAGGAAACAAGCCATCCGTCATGTTAGCATACCGCCATCGTCTCATCCTGTCTTCATGATTCAAACCCCATACTCTTCCATGAACTAAACTATAATTCTTTGCACATCTGTGTCTTTCCCTTTCATACATCTCATCTTCCCATTCACCTAAGGCTTCGAACTGTGTCGGTCTAGGTCTCGGTTCAAGTTTCATCATCTTTTCTCTCAAATTTCGAAGTACCGCTGTGCTAAACTATCCATTTTCTTAAAATGCCAATACTCCATCGTCTTGGGTATACTTCACCCAATTTTCCAACCAAATGCAAGTATGATAGCCATATTTCAACATCATATGAGATGCTGGCGTTTTCGGCGGAGGAAGTACTTCTCCTTCTCTCGTCACAACCTTCTTATCTTTCTTAAAGAAATTTTTAAGCTTCGCAAACCATGACGGTTTCTCTCTACCATACTCCTTATAATAAGCCATATTTCACTGTCCTTTTTCCCAAAACAAATTCACGCAATTCTTTACCACTCTGTTCTTTTTATTACTCGGCTATTCGGACCTATCCCAGTGCGTCTCACACCAACGCACCAATCAGAAAGCTTTACGTCACTCTCCCACTAACCTATCCCAGCGCGTCTCACACTAACGCACCAATCAGGAAGCTCTTCGTTCTTCCAAAACTGGCCAATACCAGCGCGGTTCTTGTTGACGTCAGTTCTACTCCTGCTTCTACTGACCCCTCCTTTACAAAAATTATCGGCAGTTTTCTTTAACTTTTCTTTTCAACTAAAATCGATTAGTTACAACGTAAAACACATTACCATTGTCTGTTCCTCTAAAACAAAAGAGATAGTTTATTCTAACTTACAAGAATACTGTTTCGTTCGATAAGTGTAGCACTTCTCTCTACCTTACCCTTCTCTCAAGCAAGAGGTAAACCCGTTTCTCTGGGGATAAAACACATGTGGAGACTACACTGCTCCTGAGAATTAAGGCCAGAGTTTCACATGAAAACCTGTTGCTATTTCACTCAAATGCAATTCATACGTGAAATTTCCTAACATAACACAGTCCTGTGTTATCACCAATTTTGAAATCAGACAATGCACATTTCCATGTGACTTCTCTTGCCACACGTGTCCACTTCCTATTTCCCGGAAGCTTCAAAATTTCGACTTATACATAACATAATACAAACTCAACATAGAGTGTTAGACATGAAAAATCAATAATCAATAATCACCAAACTAATCTATAGTAACCATAACTCTGCTACCAAGAAATCTGATCCAGCGCGGCTAATATAAATTTCTCCTCATTACACTAATTCAGGAAAACACCTACACACAACTTATGTCGGTGGGGCCCATGACACCGCATACATGCATTCATTCAATTTCTGGATTAAATACTAAGGAGAATGAGCTGCTGGACGAGCGTGATACCTTATTAAAATGACAGAATTATAACCTATACATTATATACATTAACTCGAATCCTGTCGGTTCTAAACATCAAGGTACTCCGCTATTCGGCCGATGGACCAACTAGTAGAATCAGTTGATGGTGATTAAGACCAGCTCAATCACAATTAAAACCTTTAACATTTAATAATCATAAATCTATTAAAGAACCACAGACTCATTTTAGAGTTAGAATATAATTTTATCTAAAGTACTTTGAGCAAATAAGTAATATTCTTTATTAAGCAAAACATTTAGAAATATCAATAAACATTTTTAAGAAAGATTTTTAGGAAAGGAAAATTATTCATTACCCTCGGCCATAGGGCGATGACAAGAATGGTTCACCAAAGGAAGATGAACCGCAGATCACAGGATAGGACTCCCAAACTGACTGACTGTCCCGCTAACCTCCTCGGACGCAATCACCTCCCGGGCAAAATTCCCGCAACTATCTCTTTCCTTCCCCAGTCAAAGTTCAAAGTCCAAAATGACAGAGTCTCTCGCAGCATCAAGGTGGAAAAATAAAAAGCAAGGTTTTTTCACAACGTCAGAGCAGACCCTCTTATACACTACTTTCTGACTCTCTACACTCAAAAGTTGCAATCCTTAGGGGCAAGAATCACGCTAATTGGTCCATTGGAGGGGTGGTGATGGTCACCTCATCGCCCTCCTTGTTTGAACCGGTTTGGGGACAATAAAGCACACAATAAGTCTCATGATCATGGTATCAAAAGTAGTCCAATTTGTTCATCCATTTTATAGCAAACTTTGATAGTCACACACTAGTTCATCCCCTGTCGCTTGTTTTTCCCATCTGTTCGCAGGCATATATGCTGAACACTTGGCACGCTCCTCGTTGCAGGTCAGATTGGCCTTGACATCTCTCACTCCGAGCACAGGCCGCATACACATGACTGGAGCATTCGTACTGAGACTGCGTGGGGGCCATCTTATTCAGCGCACGCGATCTCATCCTTTCCAGCGGCCATTTTAGAAGCATGGCCTAGCAGGCCCGAACGGAACTAATATAAGAACAAACACAATAGAAATTAAAATATGGAAAATAAGCCTTTCTGTTTACCACCCACCATTCTAAAGACCCGTGTTAGATATTACCTAGCAGAAGCGATATTTAAAGCCATTTTACTTACCATCTGCATCCTTTGCCACAATACAATTCTATTACGCAACACAAATCATGCAATTCACTCTACTTGCTACGCAAATCACAATACTAATGTTATTATGCGTCACATTTGTGAATAAATTAGATTTTGCAACATTTAGCATTTTCCCACGTGGAATATCTACTAAAAGAGTGTATTTGTTGATTAGTTCATGCGTTTCAAACGGTTAGTATCATTAATGATTATGGGGTCGTTAACTTCCAAGGGGTACAAAATTATTTTGTTTCCCCTGCTACATCAGCATCCAGGACAGGTGTGATGAACTTTGATAGGGCTGGCTGCGAGACCCCTCTGACTGTGGCAGTTGTTGGTTGGAAGGTCCCAGAGGCCAACAGGTGCAGCACTGCCAGCAGGTTTGTCTGCGGAGGGATGTTTGTTCTCCGCTGTGTTGGGACCGTCAGCCTGTGGGCGATGTGAGTCATGATGCGTAGGATGGTTGTCCTTTTGAGCCTGTAGTGGGCAATGACTTCCGCGGGCATTAGGTCTGTGAGAGTGGTGCGTTTTCAGTAGGTCCGCTGTCTTACTCTATGCTGCCTCTGTGGTGGTCTGGGGGGGGCGGGTCCGGGTCCTGGGGGTGGTGGCGGTCCTGGGGGTGGTGGCGGTGGGTGTTGTGGCCCTGTTGGGGCTCCGAGCTGCATGTAGAGTAGCTCCATGGCGTCGTTTGTTCTTCGGGTATGGCTGTGTGCGGGGCTCCGTTGCCTACTGCAGGTAGACGTCCGTCTTTACACCTCCTTGAGGCAGGTGTTAAAGTTAAATACCTGCGGCTACCGCGGCTTATCGCCTGTTTTTGGTTCGCTTCGCAGTTCTGTCAGTTCGTTGTGAAAGTGGTGTTGTTTTTTTGTGTGTTTTTGCACGGGAACGCCTACTTTGCATCTCATTAGGGTTAGTTGGTGGTGTTCGCCGTGGTGTTAGATTTTGGGGCAGTTATCGTGGGAATACTGGCGTTGTCTGCAGTTTGCACCAGCTTGTGAATGGGGTGTTAAATCTATCTCCACTTTTGTTGCGTTGAGGTGGCGATAAATCGGAGTTGAATCCTTGTGAATATGCCCCTAGATGCAGTAAACATCTCACCCTTTCCTGGCCCAAATATAATCAAGGATGTAGTATGTTTGCCCTGGTTCTGTGTTTAGAGTTAAATTTCGATGCCAGGGCAAACAGAAGCTTCTGCTGGGATCAGAATTATGAATTTTGCAGTAAACACTGCACCCTTGCAATTTTCCCTAGTAAATATAGTGAGATCAAACCTGGTGAAATTTATTATGGGAAAAATGGGAAGTAAAATCCATTATATGTGGAGTTTGGATAGATATACACTGATTCTGCATGTAATATCCATTTTCTGTGCAAAAAATTTGAACATGATATACTTGCTACACCCTACAAAATACCTCACCATGGGTATTGTTTTCCTCATATACAGTAAATATTTCATTGTTTGACAGACCGCTAATAATCAGGGCCTAAATGAATAAGACTCTTTCCCATTATTAAATATGCACAATATAAACCTCAGCATTCCCTCTGGTTATAGTGAACATCATAATTGTACGAGCCTGCAGCAGGAGTGACCTGTGCAGGTAAGAGCCGTGCGGCCAGGTGGGGGGGATTTCGACAGACGACGATGAGGGAAAATTAATTATGTATTTAATTTTCCCTCGTGGTTGTATGTCAAATCCCTCCCCAACCCGGCCCCACCGCCCACTGCTCTTACCTACACGGGCCACTCCTGGACAGCAGTCAATAATTGTGCCCCTCAAACCTTTTTGTTCTTTAATGGCAGTGAGCAGTCTGCCTAAGAATTCCATCAATTTAAATTTGGGACATCATATAAATGACAGTAGTAGTTTTACACAGCAAATAACTCCATTATTGCCTACATTGTTTAGGTGACCCTGGGGAAGAGGAATACAAATTGGAAAGAATGGAATAATTATCAATGTTTGTTCTTTGTGTGATCCATTCACATTCTAATATGCCTTTTTTACAGTGTATGGTTTTCTGTTCAATTTGGACATGTTATTGCTTTGCATGAACCCCTTTGTAGTGGGGCTTTCTCAGGACTAGGACCTTAGTGTCAACGTTTGGCCATACAATGGCCAGGCTTCTTGTTTTTAGTTCCTGCCTACAGACAGCTTTAGCTCTCCATTGGAAGCACACCTGTTGTATCTAACAGGGACTTAGAGTGGCTTTTGGTCTATCTCTTGCTCATAATTCGATGGATTTCTTACCTATCTCAGTTACGTGCTTCCAATTCAATGGCTCTCCTTCCTGCCCTTGTGTTTGTTCTGCCCAAGGCGAATTATAGTCCTTACATGTTTTAATTGGACAAGTTGTATCCTTTCACTGCTAATTTTCTTTCTCTCTCTGTATGCAAGTTCTTCTTGATCCTATCTCCTTTCCTGCCTCACCAACACTTTTTATTTAAAAATAGGCACCCCAAGTGCCTGCTTGCGCCCCAAGTTCTCACGCACTATTTGCTACCTGTCACTGTATCAGAGAGCAGACATTTTTAAATGGTTTCTAGATTATTCCAGGAGGGCCACAAGGGAGTGCACATGCATGCATGGCACAGATCGTGGAATGCTTTTTCTTTAACTTGAAGGAAAGATATTTGAAAATGTGACCGTCTGCATGCAAGACAGCAACCATACTTAGATTTCTTTTTTTGTAAAGCAAATGAAAAGGCTTCTCAAGATGGCAGCCTCATGCACACATGAGTAGCGTCTATCTTAGACAAAAAGCATTGGAAAAACCTATGGGTATGTGCCTCAGTCTTATAGGTAGGACCAGTTGAATTTGCCAATTCTTCTTTTTTTGATATATAACAGGAAAGCCCCCTATCTTGTAATTACTCTTGGATTTCTTATATAATTAAAAGTTGTTGCTTCTATGAACCAGTATGGAATATATGTCTTTACAACGCATGCGAATACATCGCATACCATTACAACGCGGTCATTACAATGACCACGTTGTCACAGCGCGAACCATTACATCGCAAGTCGTTACAGCGACTTGCTGTAGGGGGCACGCTGGACTTAGGAACAGTATAATTTACTATTCCTACTCCAGTTTGTGCAACAGCAGGGAAGGTGTTGGATTGTAAATCCAACACCTTCTGCCCCCTACAGCAAGTCGTTGTAACAACTTGCGATGTAATGGTTCGTGTTGTAACAACGCAGTCGTTGTAATGACCACGTTGTAATGGCATGCGATCTAAAACATGTATTGTAAACGCTGTTTCCCACCAGTATGTGTTTGAAATGATGAAATCTTGCACATCATTTCCAATAAACAAGGCTGTATGTACACATATTATGAAAGATAAGTTGAAATACATTGCACTATTTGCAGGAATGCTTGCGTGATTGTGATCAGGGGAGTAGCCAGAAAATTAAAATACCCCCCACTTTGAACCCAAGCTCAGATGGCACCAATCAAGCAAGGCATGTGAGACCGAACTTCCTAGAAGAGCTTCCTTGTTGCTTCCATACATGAATTTACCTATTTATCCTTTCACCCGTCCTTCCATCCACCCACTGATAGCCACCATTTCACCTTTACATTCTCTCATTCATTCCTTTTTTCACCCTTCATTCAATCTTTCAGCATTCTGTTCATCCATTGGTCATTCCTTCTGCACAGACAGGCATCATCTATTCTCGCATCCATCTATACATCCAACCACCTATACAGCCATTGTTTGACTTACCCATTCATCAATAAAGCTTTTCATCCATCAATTGATTCTTTGCCCAGCCATTTATCCATTCATCATCCTTCCTCTCTGATTTTCAATTTCTTTGTTATCCATCCTCTCAGATTTCCATTTACTATGCCATCCGGCCTCTCAAATTATCATTTACTCTGCCATCCGTTCACCCACCCATCCACCCACCCTCTCAGATTTCAATTTGTTCTGCCATGATTTAACCCATCCATCCATCATTTTCATTTACTCTGCCATCCATCCATCCTCATAGATACTCATTTACTCTGCCATCCTTTAAATCCACCTACCACTAACCCATCCCAGATTTCACTTTACTCTGCCATCCATCCATCCTCTCACATTTCAATTTACTCTGCCATCCTTTCATCTACCTACCTAGCCATCATCTCACCCACTCATCCACCCCTTCATTCACCCACCCACTCATCTATCCATCCTTTCACCCACCAATCCATCCATGCTTTTACCCACTCATCCTTTCACCCACCAACCCATCCATCCATTTAGCCACTCATCCTTTCACCCACTCATCCATCCATTCAGCCACCCTTTCACCCACTCGTCCTTCCATCCACCCACTCATCCATTCATACACCCATCCTTTCACCCACTCATCCATCCAACCATCCTTTCATCCGCCTACCCTTTCACCCACTCATTCATCCTTTCACTTACTCAGGCATCCACTCGTCCATCCTCCTTTCCCTTTTCTATCAGCCTATCTTTCACTCTACCTTTTATCGATAATTATAAGCCTATATCTGTCAAGTTCCAGATAAGAGGCCTGTAAAAAACCCATCTGCCACGCTGTAGCTGGTGGTTCAAAAAACCTCTCATTGCAATTAACTGCACATGGCTACATTCTGTTGTCTTAGCACTTTGGAAATTCTGCTTGACATAAACCATGATATTACAATGTTCATTACTTTCAGATGATTGGAAAGTCGAATTCTTCTAACACATTTATTAGCATTACTGACAGTTCCCTCACAAGATGCAACTAAACAATAACTGAGATATAGATGACAGATTTTTTGTGCCTAGTCTAAACTGTAACTGAAGGTCATCCTGGAATCTAATTCCTTCCGGCATTACTATAGTAAAGTGCTAATTTTGAAACTGAAAATGATCGAATTTCTGGAGGAAATTCCAATTACAGAGAATAATCCACCTGCGGAATTTCCTCCAGCATATTACCTGTATGATGGAGAAACTTCAGCAGATGGATGCTACTTTGTATATAAATCATGTTCCATTCCTTGCAAACTCTAAATGATACAATATGTCTTGTGTGCAGCGTGTGTAACTGTTTACTACTCCCTTTCTGCTAGTGGATTCTGTTTACCTAGAGTTGCCTGCCAACTTTTTGAATGATGGAGAGCAGAGAGAGGCGTGTCTGTATGTCTTCACCTTCAAAAAATAGTACACTGTTTTGAGTCACTATTTGTCCCACAGACTGTTCTCTTTTTAAATATGTTTTCAAATAGCATTGATCAGAGTAAAACCCCATTTTCTGATCACCTCTCCAACCTCATCTTCCTTTGGCGGCTGTTTCCTAGGGTCCCCTCACCACACCTTTTGCTCAATGAAAACTATAGAGAGTAGTATTGAGTTGTTACATGGATTTTCACATGCATACCAATATTTTCAATGTACTATATGGCCAAACAATGGCCAGGGCAGGATTGCCCATTTATGTGACATTATTCAAGGACTACCTCCTAAGTGGATTGTGCATGTAATGATATGTGAAACCACATTTTGTTAGCATACAAGGAAGCCTGAGGACACAATAGATTTTGTTTAAGTTGTGATTTTGTATTGGTTTTTAATGGTGATTTTACCCTTTTCTTTTCCCTTTAACAAGTTCTCCAGAGACTTAGGGCCTCATTTGGATGTCGATCGGAAAGCCTCAGACCGCTGGTCTGAGGCTTTTCCACTGACATTCATGGTTTCAACTCCAACTGCCTTATTAGAAAGAAGGCGGCCGGAGATTAAACTGGCCGGTCAATCTGACCGGCTTCTGACAAGCTTAAGGAGCCCATCGGCCAGCCTGAAACCAATCATAATCCCTAAGGGACGGCATTTCCGCCATCAAGATTATGATGTTGGTTTCCGGCAGGCTTTTCTTGTTGGGCTTTCTGACATGTAAAACCTGTTGGAAAGGAACTCTGCGGGAAATGGAATTTGCGACGGCACCATGTGTGGTCGGATCATAATTGCGGTTTCGGATCGCCAACCCGAGGTCGGTCAGTTCCGAAACGGCAGAGATGTCTGTCGGAGGCAACTCCGACCATCATCATACTCAGGCCCCCAGTATGTGAAGTGGAAAAACTACACCGAAATAAAGTGAATAAACTGTTTAACATAATTTATGCTGACATTTCACTGTGGTAAAAAGAATTTTGTAATTAATCCCCACCAGATACCATATTATTGTTTATAACATTGAAGAAGTGGTTATTTTTAGTTGGGAGAGAGCTAAAATAAAGCCGGTTTGGGGTTTAAAAATCAGAAGTTTACTGTCTGAATCGGGTTTGTTGACTTGAATAATTTTCTATTCAAGTGCATAGTCTGCCTATCTTCAAACCCAGCGTGTTGCTGCACATCTTTTTCTTTTGTATTGTAAACCTACCTTTGACTAGATCTGAACAATGTGAAGACCCATTTGCTTTTAGCCCCTTTCCTGTTGCTCTTGCTTCTTCAGGCCACAGTGCTAAACATGCTGATCAATTGAGAGCAGAGAGGGCTAAGAGTGGTGGCAGTTGATTAATAGGCTAAAACTGGGTCTTTCAAAGTGAATGACATTTAGGGGTGAGCGCAACTTGAGTTATTTGTAGAAGTGTAATTACAGTAAAATTATGTGAAATTACGCAGAATTACACAAGAACGCACCCCAGCGTTTACTTTTATTTTCTTCGCTCAAAATGCACCCTTGTGTCCAAAATGGATCCCAGGATGCATTTTGAGCTACAAATATAGTGCTAATTGCAACAGAACATGAACAACAGCAGCCAGTCGCACTAGCTATGTTCTTTGTTCCTGTGCTCCTGGGGTAGTAATTTTGTGCTAAGTTACACATAATTTCACAAACAGGAGTAATTGCATAATTTTTGGTAATTTTGCATCAAAATAGTAGGGCAAAAATACTCCAACTTCTCCATTATAATCAAAATTTTCCCCAAGCCTAATGAGGTTTCTACTGTCAAAAGTATACAGTGCTGTTGCTTTGTACAATTGCTTGTACTGGCCTAATTCCCTTTGAGTATAAAGACCTATGTACCCCTCCCTCTGGAGAAAAAGACATTGTACACACCACTTGGACAACAATCCTGTTTCTAATCCAAACCCTCTCTGAAGCCTAATTTCTGCTGACCCAACTCATCCGCAACCAACTTTTTATATCACTGTGCTGATTATTTATCATAGCCCACCAAAATTGAGGTGAATGGAATATATAATATTTACTCTTAGTGAGTGTAGCACAGTGGAGGAAATCAACCCTTTCTCGTGATTTTTTGCCTTTTTTGGACACTACTTTTAGCTGTTATTATAAAACACTTCACTGAAACCCTGTTATTCGGTGCTGCAGCACTTGCGCTCTGGCCCTAAAATGGTATTGGTAAAATTGGTATTACTCAATGTTTTTTTACTTTCCTGTAAGGCCATAATAAATGGCACGGAAAATGCATCAATGCCAAATGAATGTCATGTGTGCTGAAATATGAATTTACTCCACCCCATATATGAAAAAATATTTGGCTGTATAAACACCACTGTGATCTGAATGGATTGCAATGTAATGTAATGCCACTGCAGTAACACATGGCAAGGATAAGTGTCATGTTAGAAAGCCTAATTTATTTATATTAATAAGAGACTCCTAATATTTCTAATCGATTGAGCAGTACATAAAATCTTCTGACCTGTGCCTATACCCTCTTTCATTAGGTATGCCCAATCTAGTAGCAAAATTAATCCATAAACACTAATGAAGGCTTCAGGAAACATGTTCAAATTTACAACACTTTACTTCCTTTATTTTTATATGTTATTTTATCAGCTGAATAACTAACATGGGTTTCTTGACAATCCCTTTGCTTCCTAAGGGCCAGCATACATTTCAAATGCAATTTGAATAGGCGGAGCGAGGTGGGGCTGCTAGTGCCACTGCTGCCGCTCGTGCTGCCGCTCGTGTTACACGGAGTCATTCAAAGTTGTTAGTTTGTAATCGCTTTTAATCTGCTTTTAAGTAAGACGTTTTTAATCGCTTTTAAACTTACTTCTTTCTGCGTATTTGCACAGCACTGCCAAAATACCTTTGTCCCCTCGTCCCGGTCCACCGCGGCAGGTGCCGTTTGTGTGGAGGGCGGGGCTGACATTAACATTTCCTCACAGCTGACACCACTTCGAGCTGGGAGGGGGCGGAGCTACTCTGCCGCTCTCCTATATCAGCTGATGGGCCAGCGGACGCGCAGCGGAGCGAGGTGGGGCTGTTAGTGCCACTGCTGCCGCTCGTGTTACACGGAGTCATTCAAAGTTGTTAGTTTGTAATCGCTTTTAATCTGCTTTTAAGTAAGACGTTTTTAATCACTTTTAAACGTACTTCTTTCTGCATATTTGCACAGCACTGCCAAAATACCTTTGTCCCCTCGTCCCGATCCACCGCGGCAGGTGCCGTTTGTGTGGAGGGCGGGGCTGACATTAACATTTCCTCACAGCTGACACCACTTCGAGCTGGGAGGGGGTGGAGCTACTCTGCCGCTCTCCTATATCAGCTGATGGGCCAGCGGACGTGCGCAGCGGGCGCGCAGCAGGCGCGCCAAAGGCAAGCCCGTCTGCGCCCATCCACGTCTGGGTCGCGTCCAGCGCCAGCCATGCTGCCCGTTATAACCCACCTACAAGAATTGTTTGGTCCAGGAAACAAATCTATGAGTTAGACTCAAAAGGATGCCCCAGGCCCACGCGCTTGGATCCTTGTACACTGGAATGGGAGCTACCAGGCCAGGAGCCAGACTGTAAGTCATGCTCCTTCGAGTTTGACAGAGAGATCTTGGGAAAGACGTGTAAGGGCATTGACATGGCTGTTCCTTCAAGAACACGGACCTCAATTCCCAGGCCAACTATCAAAGCCTGTCTAATCAACTGCAGATCCCTTCCCAAACATGCGGATGATGTCTGGCTAACGCTGGAATCAAATTCTTGGGATCTCATATTCCTTACAGAAACATGGTTAAGAGACAGCTCCAACCCCGACATAATGCTGGCCATCCCTGTGGGCTATAAAATAACCATGGTTAACCGAGCTGGCAATAGATTGGGGGGTGGGCTTGCTGTGATCATGAGAGACAGCTGGGAGATATCGCACAAAAGGATTGAACGCACTGGACTGATTGAAGCAATGTCCTTCAGTATTAAAATCTCCTCCACCTTCTCTATTGCTGGAATGCTGGTATACAGACCCCCTGATTCTAAACCCTCTGAGCTATTGGAGCTTTGCGATCTGATCGCAGATCTCTCATTGAGACACGCAAATGTTATGGTCCTGGGTGACTTTAATGTCCACATGGACAATGATCAGTGCCCCCTGGTCTCCCAGCTAGCTGACACCCTTAAGGGGTTAACCCTTAATCAAAAGGTTTCTATGCCTACCCATGTGGCAGGCCACATGCTAGATCTCATTTTCACCAATATCCACACCCTAACAATAGATGATCCCATTCCCCTCACATGGTCGGATCACAGTCTCATACCTTTTAACCTGACCACTACCATGAGTAATAGCTCTGTGAAACCTGAATATGAAGATAGAAGAAACTGGAGGAAAGTCACCCCGGAAGCAATAGGCCCAGCACTATTAAACATCCCTATGCTGCTCACCGGTGAACTCAACGGTGACGCCGCTACTTTTAATCACTGGGTTATGTCAGCCCTTGACAAAATAGCCCCTATGAAAACCATGAAACTGGCTAGAAATAAACCCTCTGCCCCCTGGTTTAAATCAGAACTCCGGCTAGAGAAAAGCCTCTGCAAGAAGCTTGAGCGGGTTTGGCTGAAAACCTACAACACAGAGTCCAAGAGTGCATACAGAGTAGCACTAAAACAATTTCATAGGCTAAAGCGCAATGCCATCAGGGATTATGTTGCTAATCAAATTAAATCCTCAGACAACTCTGCTAAAGAAGTTTTTAAGATTGTTCAAGGCTTCATTAAACCAGGGACGATGAAAAGCAACATAGCTCCATCAGCCACTCTCTGTGAAGATCTCTCGGCCTTCTTTCAGGAGAAATCCAAGCTATCTATTCTTCATTTTCCTTGACTGAGCCGCTAGCCGCACCTCTGCCTACCTCCCGCCACATAGGTATATGGTCGGAATTCTGCCCTTTTAGCCCTGAAACATCCCTCATTCAGTTGGAAAAAACGAAATCCGGTTCTCCAACCGATCCCTGTCCGACTAGGTTTTTCAAACTGCTGGCCTCACTACTTAATCCCTCTCTAAACATGCTCTGGAACTCATCTCTGAAATCAGGCATCTATCCTTCTGTTTGGAAAATGGCACTCGTCCAGCCAATCCTCAAGAAAGAGGATGCAGATCTGGCAGAGCTGAAAAACTTTAGGCCCATCTCCCTCCTGCCAGCACCAGCAAGATCCTTGAGAAGGAAGTGCAGAAACAGCTATCTGAATTCCTAGAGTCCAACAAACTACTCCATGACTCCCAGTCTGGCTTCAGGTCAGGGTACAGCACAGAGACAGCTCTGCTTGAAGTAGCAGAGACAGTACAGGAGACCATGGATAAGGGTAGCTGTGCAAGGCTAGTGCTGCTGGACCTGTCCGCAGCATTTGTTACGGTGTCACATAAGATCCTTCTAGACAGGCTCAGGCAGCTGGGAGTGATGGGGACCACCTTAGCCTGGTTCGGCTCTTTTCTTGAGGGCCGGTCCCAGAACATACTCCTTCACCCCCATATCTCATCCCCTCGCCCCCTGGTTTGTGGAGTCCCTCAGGGCTCGGCCCTGAGCCCGACTCTTTTTAACATCTACCTCGCTCCCCTTGCCCCACTAGTAGACAGCACAGTGTAAGTGTTGTCTCATATGCTGATGACACTCAGCTTGTGTTCTCTTTCAGGGATCACTCTGAGGCAGCATTTACCAACTTCAAACAGTGTCTGATTGACATATCATCCTGGATGACTGACAACTGCTTGAGGCTGAACACTGATAAAACGGAGGTTCTGTTTTTTAATCAGCCATCCCCTCCACAAACCGACCTCTGGTGGCCGTCAGAACTTAATCCTCCCCCTCTTCCTGTCTCCTCTGCTAGGAACCTGGGGGTCAAATTTGACTCCACTCTCTCATGCAAGACCCAGATAAGCCATGTCTCCTCGTCTTGTTTCTGGAAAATGAAGTCCTTACGGAGATTTCTTCATTTCCTATCCATGGACTGCGGATAAACGGTGGTCCATGCTCTGATCATGTCTCAGCTGGACTATGCCAACAGCCTGTATTTGGGTCTGCCAGCCTACTTGATCAGGAAACTACAAACTATGCAGAACGCGGCTGCCAGGCTCATCAGAAAGGTACCACTCCGACACCACATATCCCCCCACCTACGCAGCCTGCACTGGCTGCCCATTAAAAGGAGGATAGAATTCAAGGCACTGACTCTCGCCTATAGAGCAGTCAGAGACACAGGCCCTCAATATCTGATGAAGAGACTCCGAAAATACCATCAGTCGAGGGTCCTGAGGTCCAATCATCGGGAACTCCTAGTCACTCCCCGCTTTGCAAAAGCCAGGCTTGGTGGCCGGTCGTTCCCCGTTAGAACCGCTTCTCTTTGGAACTCCATGCCTGAGCACATTCGGAAGGCCAAGTCAGAATCTGAATTCAGGAAGATCCTGAAGACCTGGCTCTTTGGCCTCCCTTAGCACTTGGTAACCTCCCCTACCTCTCTGCATCCGCTGCTAGCGCCGGGACACCTCAGTTGGAGGTAGCCGTGCGCTCTACAAACTACAATAATAATAATAATAATAATAATCAGAATCATATAAGTGACCTAGAAAATCATTCCACAAATTGCAGTTCATCATTTCAATAAAACGTCTTCCCATTCTTGAATTTCTGAAATCAATGTTTGGAATAGTGCTTGGATACTAAAAGCCACAGAGTTAAAAAAACAAAAAACGAATTAGATATCGTGAAAAAATAAAGGAAGTAAAGTGTTGCAAAATTTAACACATTTCCTGAATCCCCCCTTTGTGTTTATACACTCCTAAAAGAAGTCTTGTAAGACCACAAGGCAGGGTCCCTAATATATTTAAAAAGTGGCACACTATAAATTTGAAATGTGTGTTTTCACAGTGGCTGAAGGCCTAAAAGTCATTTTAACTGTGAAGGTTTAGGCTAAATTTCCCATAGACAAGCCTAGGTAGGATTACAATATTTTTTTACCTATCTGAGGAAAATGCTGGAAAAATAATTCAAAGTTTCTTTACACTTCTTTTAAAAAAATCTCTTTTAAAGGTGAAATCAGATCTTGAAAACTACAGTGGAAAAGTAATTTTAAAAATGTATGTTGTGCTGCCTAAGGCACATCTGCTTTAAACCAGCTCTTCCACTCACCACACTTCCAAAGATCAATTCTCAGTCTTAACTGGCATTAATGACCCTGCCTGCTAGAGGTCAATATCCTGGCCTCTTTGCCCTGGAAGGTAGATGCGTTTTAACAACGAATCACTTAGCAGGGATTAGCTATCTGGAAGGAGACAGGTACAGTTGCAGACCAAAGGGCAGCTATCACACAATTTTCTTTGACTTGGCGATGCCAAGTGGGGCAGCTTCTATTCATTCTGGAACCAAAGTAGACCCCCTTAACACCAACCCAGCAACAGGGAAAACCAATTCTGGTTTGCACGGCCAAAGGGGAGGAAACCTTATCTAAATAGTGAAGTGTTTTTAAAAGAGGGCTAAGGACACTCATGGTCGAAGGATGGTTTAACCATCCTAGACTGAGGACTTCTAGGAATTGTTACTGTAAGACAAAGTGGAATTCTGCCAAAGGAGGTGCATAGACGGAGATAGACAGGATTGGGTAGAGAAAATTCTCCAGTCACTGGTTAGTGCACAGGATAGGTATGGCACTTCATTACCACCTCCTCAGACATTCCTGGACCTGAGAACATCACTCTTGAAGAAGAAAGCCGTACTGGAAGAAATCTAAGGATTGGATCAGCTCTCCAAGGGTCAAGTCGCTGACCTGCTATTTACCTTCTCCAGGGACACAAAAAGCAAAAAGACTCATGACTCCAACAAGTCCCAGCATTCCACAGAGGAATTGACATTGAAGTAGCCCTAGATGGAGATAGACTTAGGGAGTGCAAGCTTGTCCTGAGGACCTAGGGGCTCACAAGTGAACATAAGGATCGTCCCAGCAGTTGGAGTGAGGTTGGACTTTGAGGTTTTTGACTGCCAGAGGACTGGATAAGAAGCTGATTAGTACCTAGGGAGGTCACACCCAAGGCAGGCAAGAAAACCAGGTCTTTCCTGATCAGAGATTTGTGCCGTGCTGACAATGTGTTCAGCTGGACCTTGTGGAAAAGGTGTCCATTGTTATGGATACTGCCCAGCTACAGTTCCCAGCCTTGCATTGCTGGAGAATTTTGAAAGCCAAAAATGTTTACTAAGTCTGAAAGCTAAACCTTGGACCCAGAGAGGAGGCAAATTGATCCCACTGAAAATGAAATATCAGCAACTATGCAATCCAGCTTTGTCCTGCTTAAAGCTTTTGGTGCCAAAACCAGTGGTGCTTTATTATGATATGACTGACTCCTCATAACTGTCACTGCGTTCATCCACAAAAGGAATATAGCTAACAATCCCAACCATCCAACTCAACCGTCATGATATTCCTGGCATGTAAGTGCCACCCCTTCCAAATTAAAAACTCACTATCTGACAGTAAGCATCTCTTGCTGCTAATAGATTGGACAATTTTGGCTACATGAAATCATACTCGGCCACCAATGCATGCAGTCTTGACATTCTAGTTGACACAGATCTTAGTCTTACTGGTCAAATGTCAGCAGGGTTGTGAAGATGTGTATATTATTTGTGATGTATTAAGAAGGTTCCCTTTTTGGCCATTTCTGCCTTTCTAGAATCCTATCAGGACAACTTCACTTCCATGTATCAGGAGAAACCTCAGTATTTAATCCAAGGCTCCAGATCGTTCAAAAACAGGTTTGCATAATGCACTGTGCCCTCTGTTTTTGTGCCAAACCACTATTAGCAGTACTTGATTGGCTTTTTTTTTTAAAGCTTTCACTGTTTTCAGTACTTTATGCATAAGTCATAGATTTCTGTAGAGTGAAGTGCCTCTTTTTACTGTTTATTGGCTACTGCCTTATGCACCATAGTATTCTACAAGGTCAGCTCCTTCTGTCCGCTCCTCATTTTAAAAAATCCCACATGGAAGGACTTAATACTTCTGTTCTTCACACAACTATATTGAACACTCTCTATTTCCTAGACCCACCTCTCCTCGTTTGGTCTTTTGTCACACTATGAAAATATATTGTCTTTCCAAATACATATATCTTCTTGTGCTAATTGCTGATGTGCTTTTACCATTGCGCTAAGAAGCCTTTTGATGGTTGTGCTCAATTACAACCTTCACCAAGTACTGCAAGACAATACAAATATCAATTGCTGTTGGTACCCGAACATCTGATTGAACTATAGGGAACATCTGACTGGACTATAGCACTGCCCAATATGCATTAAGTTATGAAGTGCCCCAAGAAACTGTGGTTGTAGAAGTGGTCTGTCAACCAATCAATTCAGTGGAAGTGGTGGTCATTTTTAGGTCGAGCTTCGATCGACCTGTTATTTCTCTTCTGTGAGGTTTGGCAAACCCACCAATTGCCATTGGTTACTATCTGTGGCATTCAGAAATGCTGGCTTCTTATTGGTGCATTTCTGTAAAAGTCCCTCCTTTGTCTGTTAAGCTCTCTTTCTGGCGATTTCACTCAGAGAGCATTTTGGTCGGCCATCACACAGTACAGCGTGTGATGGCCTCTCTTCCCTCCTCCCATCTGCGTGTGATGACCCCTCCACCCTTTTCAGATGAAGGGGCAAAACAAGGAATTGTAATGTTGTGTGAGTGCTGCATACGGCTTCTTCTCCTGGGACACGTGAAACATTGGCGAGCGTGCCTTTCGCCTTCATCTCTGTAAGCATCAGCCCACTCCCAACGAAAGGCGCTGCTCGCCAAATTCTATTTTTTAAATATGTTATGCTTTTAATAAGCAGCGTAGCACAGGGGGCATACTGCACTGCTTACTAAAAGCATAAAATATTTTTAAAAAGTTTGGCGAGCTGCGCCTTTATTTTATTCAGCACAGCTCGACAAACTCTGTTAGGCATTCTGCAAGCCCCGCCTCGGCCTTTCGCCTTCATCTCCATAAGCATCACCCCACTCCCAACGAAAAGCACGGCTCGCCAAACTATTTAAAAAATATTTTATGCTTTTATTAAGCAGCGTGGCACAGGCAGCATGCTGCACTGCTTGCTAAAAGCATAAAATATTGAAAAAAAAAGAGTTTGGCGAGCTGCGCTTTTTGTTGGAGTGGGGCGAGGCAGGGCTTGCAGAATGCCCAACAGTGTTTGTTGAGCTGCGCTGAATAAAATAAAGGCGCGGCTCACCAAACTTTTTTCTTCAATATTTTATGATTTTAATAAGCAGTGCAGCATGCTGTCTGTGCTGCGCTGCTTTTTCTTTCCACCCCTCCTTCTCTGTTTCTGCTTCTCCCTTCCTGCTGCTCTCCCCTCATGCTTGAATGCTGCTTGCATAGTTTGGACATGCCTACAAGTGAGCCCTCAAACTGCCCAGACCAGCCTGCAGCTCCTGCTGCTTCCATCCATTTTGTAGTCTCTGCCACTTCACCTAGTTTGTTTAAAAAGCTACATACACACAGAAACATAGACAGACACACACACAGGCAGCCTCTCTCACACATCCACACAAACACATACACCCATGCATGTAGACACACACATGCAGTAGATCAAACCGTGCCCATTGCAGCCAGAGGGAAGCCGTGTAGAGGGGGTGGCACTGCTGCCATGATGATGACGGGTATCGGACACTAGTGAGGTAAGTTCAATGTGACCTCCTGGTGATGCTCTTCACCCCATGGTGCCCTTGTAGGGGCATCTGGTATCACTGCGGAGCCCAGACAGCAGCGTTAGGGGTTGTTTTTTAAACACTGCTGGCCCTGTGTCCAGCAGCTAGTGAGTGCCAGGGCGCATGAGCTGCAAGTGCCTAGCATGAGGCAGCCAGAGATAAACCACATTCTCCCCCTCCAGGCCTGATCCCATATACTGCCCTTCGTTGCTGCTCCATCACAACCTCTCCCTGTACACCATTTAGAATTTGTTCTTTGGAGAAATTCTCGCATGTGGGATGAGGAAAGTACAGTCCCGGCTTACTGCACTTTGACACTGTTTATGCGTTGTTTCCTACTACCTAAAAACAAGGAAGAGCTACCTGGCTGCCAAGACGTGGAACTCCCTACCCATCCACCTCCGCCTGACCCAAGACCACCTCTCCTTCAGGAAGCAACTCAAGACCTGGCTGTTCGAACAGTAGCGGACCCCCCTCCCCCTAGCGCCTTGAGACCCTCCGGGTGAGTAGCGCGCTATACAAATGCTTGATTGATTGATTGATTGATTACGTGTGGCAAATCGCTATGTATGTTTTCACCTCTTCTCTTTCCCCCAATAAGAAGCCCATAAGTGCTCCCTTCACACCTCACCTTAGCCTTCTGCCACATACCGATTTTATTGATCACATGTTCAGACTGTGTCCGTTCTATGACAAACATTGGACCCCAGGAGTGCTTAGATTAATCTGTATACCCATGTTAAGCGTCACTATATGGAACTGGACTGTTACATTGGCAGTTGCTGCTCGTATCACAAGCTACTGTTATTACTCTTGTAATAGTCAGCATATCAGACAAGATTACATTAGTGGCCTTTTTATCCCCAACAGTGAACCACCTCAGTGCCACAAACAAGTTTGCCATCAGTAATGTAAAAAAGGATTTATCAATTTCTATTGCCTCTACATTGCTAATACAAAAGTCAAAACTGTTAAAAACTGTTAAAAACTTTTCCATTTCAATGCCACTAGTTCTAAGTAAAAAAAAAATGGTGAGACCTATTGCATTGCAAATGCTTGTTAAAATATATAGTAAGACGCATTTCAAAAGTACGAAAATCAGTTTGGGTCTGATTCATAATTGTTTTGCATGCCCCCACTCAACTATGTTGTCTGAAAAATACTATCCACAGACTTACTAACCAGATACTCATTTATAGAAGAATCACCAGACTTTATTGCCCACAATATTGGAGCTAGGCAGTTTGCAACATACACAAGTATAGAAGCTTTCTGTAATAATAAATGCAACTCAATGGCAGACACTAGGGGGCATATTTATGGGGATTTGGCACAGGGCAGCAAAGCAAGTCACTTTTCTCTGTTGCCCTGCTTCAAAGTGAAAAAGTCAGGAATGCACCGTATCTATGGCATAAGGTGCATTCCTGTCCTTTCCCCCAGCTCTGGAGCTGTTTAGCACCCTAGTGCCAATGCAGGCACCCTTGCACCATGGTGCAAGGGTGCCTGTGTTGCATGCAGGATTGTTTTTTGTGCAGGAAGGGGCACCTTCCTGCAAAAAACAAACCTGTGAGGCTTTTTCCTCATTCTATGTGTGCTGCATTCTGCAGAAAGAGGAAATAACAAGGAGAAATAAACAAATTTCTCCTTGTTGAGCCTCTCCTGGGGAGGCATAAGGTTTTGGCTCATCCCCAGGTTTACGCTGCCTTGACATACTCCAATGTCAGTGAGGCCATTCAAAGTCATGCAAAGTAGCTTTGCGTGGCCTCATAAATATAATTTGGTGGATTGTGCCACCGTTGCATCACAAAAAGTGATGCAATGGCAGCACAAGGGGCTCGTAAAAATACCCCTAAAAGTGTAGGACTGGGACAGAACATAGGCTTGGCCCCCAAAGTAAACTTGGCCACCATTAGCAATCGATAGCTAGAAAAGTGCCCAACATTTACACATCTGGGCAGTTTTGAACTTGTAAATATATATACGTTGGATGGGTATTTTGGAAGGTGTGGAAGACTGCATACATTTGTGCTTGCTGCAGGCAATATTATCGATAATTTCAGGGAAATCAACAGTGAAAAGCGTCCCACCAGACCATAAAACAGGACCACAAATAGCCAAAAATCCGGCAATGGATTTGTGTAAATGGATAATTATTTACCTGTGGAGCAAAAGATTAAAAAAGTTTAATTTGAAATAAAATAAATAATAAACGTACCTTCCCGGGTCCAGCGCTGCCTCAGCTCCTGGCCGGGCCCCATGGAACAGGAAGCAGGCAGTCTCCCTCCCCTTCCCTAAGCCAATCACAATGCAGCAATGGCAGCATTGTGATTGGCGGGGACGGCGCCCAGCCGGGCGCCTGTGGGAAGGACATTTTCTCCATGTAGGTTGTATGCAGCCTACATGGAGAAAAGGGAGAGTGCGCATGACTGGTTTGGTCGGCCCCAGAGGGCCCACTAAACAGTCATGGCCCACAGCATTGGGCTAGCCACCCTTCCCCTGCCCTCCAGCAGACCCGCCCACCCACCCGCCCCCAACCAAACCCTTCTGCTTTCTCGCAGTGCGAGAAACAGAAATGTAAAATGGTAGTTTTACCATTTTAAGTTTCTGCTTCTCGCATTGCGAGGAAGCAGTGGGGCGACGCTCCTCCGCCCTAATGGAGGAGTCGCCCCTGTCAGCCCCTACTGGGTCCATGGCAATTCTTCAGGGCCATATAATTTAGCACTTATCTATAACAACAGTCTTTATAATGGTTATTGGCTCTGTGCCCAAAAAGAGTGCCCAAAACACAAATGGATTCATTCCAGGCTTCCTCATCACCAGGTAGGATTCATTCCAGGCTTCTTCACGAATGAACTTGACTGGCATCACTGTTCTTTTCATCATTGGTTGGAAGTCGGTCACTTCACTAATATCACATGCATATGTTTTAACTATGATCTCCTCACTAAAATCAGAGGTACTAAGACTATGAACTTCACAATGGCGCCTACCAAGCCATGGAAGGACTTTTTGCATTCCTCAGTCCAGGTGAAACATATGAGATGCTTCCTGGAAACTGGAGACCTGAGGATGACACCATGGTGAAGCAGCCATTGATAAAGATCCTTGAATATGCGGTTTTACCTAAAAAGACATAACCTGACTTAGGGTTTTTAGCACTTTCCACTCAGTCATTACTTATACCTTGCAGTAGATAGTTCGATCTTGCACACACAAGGTCGCAGCTCTTTACATGAAGTTATACGTACCAAGCGTTATGGTTGGGTTGTCCATCTGGATATCTGGAGATTTTATTGCAAATAGAAATTATAAGTAGCTGAGAATCAATGTGAGAGTGCAGTTCAGGGGCCTGTATCATTATGCCGTTTTCTGGGCTGCGCCGGTGCACAAGTTGACTGTGCATTTCTTTTCAGCATCTTACCTACATGAACTCAAATATCTCCTAGCTAGAGTATGTTTTACTGACATCAGAGCAATTACTGACCTGTATTTCCGTGCTTAGTTGTCAGCAAAACAGACACTAACTCGGAGATAGTTCTAGTTAATGTATGCACAAAAGATGTCAAAAAGAAATGCACCAATCTTGTCTCTGCTTGCCCAGTGCTGAAAATGGGATTATAATGACACAGACCCTGATGTCCAGAAGGAAGAAGACAGAAAAGTGAAATACTTCCCAGACCCCCAAGCCTGGCTTTCGCATTGGTGGCGCCCATTGCGACAATCTTTTTTGCCCCCCCCCCCCAATATCCCCCTTCGCCACAGATTCCCTCACTACCACCTTCTAATAGTGCCCTCATCTTTCCATAGCCCCTATCTTAGATACATTTAATTTGTTTTATAGCTGTACTTATACTAGTGTAGGGTATTTGCACTTTACATCACACGCACTTGACACAGAGACAATGAATCATACCTTTGTAAATCAGTATATAGAAAATGTTACATAAGACAATGAGGTTTAAAAGATGTAGGAAGCACATCATCCATTCTAGTAGGCAGTATATTTTAAGAGTGTTTGGTCTGGAAAAGTACAAACTCAGGATTTAAAACGTACCACACAGGTTGCGGTTTGCTTTACTAATAAGAATATATTTCTTCCCAAACAACTTATGAACTGCAAGTAACAAAAGGATCTCTTTCACAAAAGCAGAAATCCATTGAGCTATCCAAATAAAAACCAGTTCTTTGATCTGCATGGTACATGTTCTTTGCAGCAGGCATACTAATCCTGAGCGCTATTTTATGATGAGTCAAAACGGCCACTAGGCAAACCTCCATCTCTCTCCAGCGGGAATATTAACTATCAGTGTTATCTTGCCATTCTTATTGTTGCCTGAAAACTGCTGAACACACAAGGAATCTGCAGCAGGGGCTTTTAAACCCATAAGTTATTTTTAAACACAGCGCCCCCAAGCTCAGAGCCAGGTACTAAGCTGAATTTGCACTCATTTACCACTGTTATCTTTGCAGCTGAGAGCAAACTACACTCAGTTGTTCGCTCAAGAAATTGCCAACAGCTGCTAGAAGTGGTAAGGTAAATACTCAAGAAAAACAGGTGAACAAACTTTGCCAAATGTGTCCCTTTTTATCTCTCTACGGTATTAAACAGACAGCAAACACACAGAACCAGGTGCAAATATTATTTGTACTGGGTGCTTTTATATGCTGCTTCGAGGGTCTAACTATCCTGCATACGTCTTGGCAAATCTGAAAAGAGAAAATGTCATGATAATGCAATATCCTCATTGCTATCATTGTTCCATCATCATTTTATGTTTCAGTTGCTTGGAATTTTGCAAGGGTACATACAGCCTGAATATCTGAGCGCATCCTTTCCCTCTTTTATTGCATGGAAAACCTCACGAGCTCACACTTTGTACTGTGGCCAGAAACAGAGAGTGTGCTCACGGAAGCCATACATAAGGGGTTCAATAATTCTTGAAATCCCAGTCCAGTAATCACATATCTTCACTCATTCACAAAAAGTCGTCTTTTATCCATGGCATGTCAAGCTTTGGCGTGTGAGGTACAGAGAACCAGCTGCAAACATCCTATTGCTCCGTTTGAGATGAAAAACTGTAAAATATATCACACAAAAAACACAAAGTCAATAGGTCTGGTTTGCATTTTCAATTTAACACTTTGCGAATTGGCTTTGGCAAGGCTGCTGCGTGGGCTGAACTTGTAATTCAACAGCAGCCCCAGAGCAGAAAGGGAGGTGCTGTCTGGCACTCTGAATCTTATCACGTGCTCTGTACCTGAATATGGCTGCCGGAAATGTCAGAAGGCCATTTCTTTTCTGAAAACAATTAGAGGAGTAACCCTTTAGCGTCCCTGTTTTGCTCCAAAACAATGGCACTTGCAATGAAAAAATTTACCAAAACGATCACTTTTTTATTATATATAATGCATGTGTAAGATAAAGAAATGAAAGTGACAAAACGTGTGATGATTAAGTGTAATTGAGATGTAATATAGTTTCTCATGCATTGCAATGGTGCCAGTTCCAAGGAGGAAGGACAATACACCAATCAGTAAATAGTGAGAGATGTAAATACCTCTGGGCTGATCCACGACATGATTGACACAATTTCAAAGCAATGGCTGATGAGGCATGACCCAAATAAGCCAATGGTTTAAGCGGGAATACTGAAATCTCACTTTATATATAATTTAAACTGTAGGCTTTGAAGACCATACTAAAATAAGAGCCTTCTGTTTGGCCAAGCCATACCTAAAGAAAGAGTCTTCTAATGCAGCATGCCAGTACAAACAACATGACCGTTGGCATAACTGCTGCTTTCTCAATGCGATCAATGTGTGTCGCATGATCCTGAAGTAAAACAATATTGGTGATTCCTATTGCTTCTGAAAGAGTAAGATTTAAACAGAGTAGATATACGTGAAGAAAGAATGAATAGAAATAGTTAGTAGTCTCTGAGTGGATGGACACTGTTGTTTGTGCACCTGCTTTTGGTAATGTTAATATTGATGTCAATCTATGCAACAACATATATATTCAAAAACAAGATCGAGTCATTGTTGTCGAAATCTCCCAAGATAACTCGTCCATCAACCCCAAGTAAAAAATACGTAGTCAGGCAGGCCCTGCGACCTAGACCTCATGCTACTGATTGACAGATCATAGATAAGATGGCACGTAACCAGTTGAACAAACATGTGAACACGAAAAACCCAGATTAGTCCCACAGATAGGCAGCAACACTACAATGGTTCCCAGGAGATTGGCCCCAATAAAGCATATATGTTCAGAGTGGTGCGCGGGTTCCCAAAACACCATAAAGTTAGATGCCACAAGAAGTTAGGAACACTCGGCCAATCAGAGCACAGCACACACAGTACCCACAGTGATCATGCACTCCCCATACCAAAAAGCTGGACACTACACCCATTGGCCCTCATTGTGTCCACACAAGATCGAGCCCCACTTGCACTCATTATCAGGTGGCCTGATTTACACTCCATGACTAGGCCCGCATTCCTTTCTCTAAAATAAGATCTAAATTGTTTTATGATGCTCCAAAAACTGTATATAATGGCACTCAGAAGGAATGTATGTTGAGACAGTCCTCAGACCCATTTCTGTGGATGTTTCCCAGCTGAAGCTTTTAATTAAACCAACTGTTCCTGTTTTGCCAAATGCCTCTTGCCTTTTGTTTTTTCAAGATAAATTCATATTTCAGAAACACTGAGATGATTAGCCTGAATTTCTTTATTAATTAGTATGTTTACACTTGATTTATAACCACTTCCTTTTTACAGGTAATCATTCTAGCCAATGATCCACTTTTACAGCATTCTGCCTCTGCATCTGGTCAGTGTTAACGTCATGGGAGAAATGTATTTCTGGCGCCATTACATTTTATGGCGCAAACAAAATTTGCTCTTCAGTTGTAAATGGTTCTGTCTGCGGTTATGTTTTCCTACACAAAGAGATATTTATGCAGTGGAGGTAATTCTGATTATGCCCTTAACAGTCTTCTACGCCATTTTCCAGCATGGGCATTTATTTAGGAGAGCAGCGGTGTGTTTGAAGTGTGATCTATTCTAAAATACTTTAGGATGTAGGTTAAAATATGTGCACCCCCTCACTTTTTCTAGATTTGCTCTGCTCCTCCCTCTGTTGTCCATTGTCCCTTTCCATTCTCCACCCCATCTCCACATCACCCCCTTTATCTCATGCAAAAACTTTCACCCATGTCTGATTGTTTTCAAAACCAAAAAGTATATATAAACAGGCTAAAAGGCTATTAGAAACACGAGTAGCACAGACATCGAGGTTCACACAGGATTATTCAGAAGTATATAGTGCAAGCAACTAATAAAAATAAACCTTAAAATAATATGAAAACATAGATGCGGAAAGTAGAAATAGGTTGGTGAAAACACTAGCATTATTGTCAGTCTAAAATGAGTATTCCCTCTAGTATATCCGCATTCACAATCCATCACTGTTTTCACTATATTTTGGTAGCATAACAGCCCACACCATTTTTCAAGAAGTACTTTGACAGCACAGTATTACGTTCTGAGCTCACTGGTGCCTTTAATGATTGATAGTGTTCTCTGTGTGCATATATTTCTGTACAATATCCAATGATGGATAGTGTTTAGGGCACAAACCTTTTGTCAGAATCAGCCCTTTGGAATCAAGTCCAGGCAGTGCCTCTGAGAAATGGACGGTGCCTACCGTGTACCATGGAAAACACGTGCATTTTTTATAAAGAGGACAGAAGAGTGCCCTGTTTCATTTGTTCTTTTCAGAATGTTTTGGTAGAATAAAACAAAAAAGATTTAAAAAAAGGCAACAAATAATTATGCGATAGTTCAGGTCATTCAAGTGAATAATTCTTTTGAGAATTAGTGATTTGCATCCCCATTCACCTCAAGTTTCACCTCCATCATGAGGCGTGGAGAGTCAACACTGATATTAACTTTAGCAGTAATCTAAAATGAAAATTCCAGCATGATAGACAGCATTTTTTCTGAAGCACGAGGTAGCAAATTCAGGTATCGTTACAATCTCAATCAATCACTCAATTAAGGATTTATAAAGCGTGGCAAATCACCAATGAGGGTCTCAAGGCGCTTGAGTTACTAACGAGAGGGAAGAAGGAGAATTACATATCTTAAACCTCGGAAGAACTAATACCTCGTGACAAACAGGAGCATATAATGCCTACAATTACTTTCACCTCATGTCAAATATTTGAACTTAGCTTGCCTGTCAAAATGCATACACTCGGCATAAGCACAAGGGTACCTGCGTCCTGACTACAATACTAAAGTGTACTGGAGACACCCCTCCCCCGCCAGCCTTTGACATCTGAATTAGGATTAATGTTTCATTTATCTGTTTGTATGCTCTATGCCTATGTGTAGGTGAAATTGTACTTTTCTTCGAAACATGCATATTTGTCATGACCATTTTGCAAGATTGTTAAACCCTAAGATGGCCAAACAAATTTGTAAAACTCAGTTAACGCAAAATTCACAAATTTCTCAAGATTTCATAACTTAATGAATGTTTCACCCAGCCCTTTGCTGGTATTGTGAGTCTTCTTCTATGTTAGCCTATGTACTATTTCTTTGAGGGGGCGCACAGGTGTGATGTTGGATAGCAGTGGACCAGATGTACAGTTTTAGTGGTTGCAAATTATTGACTGAAATTTGCGACCGCTAGATTTGCGACATGTAAATCATTTTCTAAACTGTCCTAAGTACATATAGGAGGTCAATTCTCAAAATTTAATTTCAGAGTGGGTTGCAGTCCAGCCTACCTCATTAATTTTCATTATGAAGGTCACAAATTGTGACTCACTCCGATTGGAGACCATAATATTGGGGATTGTGTTTTATGTCTTTCCACGAGGTACTTTTTTTTTGTTTTAAATGCAGCCCATTCTCCCTAAACAAAATATGAACCTGTTTAAAAAGAAAGGCTTACTGTTTTAAAAAACTTTCTTTGAGAGTTGGCAGTAACCTGCCTACTCCCCAAAAACATGTCTTTAACAGTCGAAACGGGGGAGGGGTGCCAAGGGAACCTCTTCCTTTTTGCAAATGGGTTACCACCACATCTTGGGGGTTGATACATTTTCAATGGTTTACAACCACTATTTCAGTCCTAGACTGTTGAGACATATGGATGGCAATCGTTATTTAGGAGGGACACCTAGAAAACGGCCCTTCCAAAAAGCAATTCCTAAGTCATTTCAAATCCCATTTTAGTAGTCCAAAAACAAATTACTGACTAAGTACATTGCAAAAAAAAAAATTTCACTCGCACACTTGAAATCTTGATGTTTGCAACCACAAAAATGCTTTGTACATCTGGCCAATATTGCAGAAAAATTACATGCGTGCAGTTAGAGTCTGTGATCTTAGGCGCTTGACTGGGAGGTGCCAGGGTGTGACAGAGGTCAGTTTAAGGGTTCAGTAGATGAATAACAAAGGTGTAAACTAAAAGAAATAGATTGCATCTTTTTCAGTGTTTTACAGATTGGAGGAAGAGATAGGGCACTAAATCACAAATGCGCCAGAGTACCCTGTCTGCCTAACTGACGGCGCACCCACCCCATTTAGTTTCAGGAAGATCACCAGCTTTATGTTGAAAAAGACCCATTTGGCTAAATTGACAGAAAGCATCTTCCAGTGGCCCAACGGGGAAGGGCATTGTACCCCCAACTCTATTTAAGGTGAACAGTGTGATGTCATTTTTTTAGTTTACGTTTTTACCAGGTGATGTGGAACAGGAAGAAGAAATAATGACCCCACACTCAGAGGAAAACTCCCTCGAGATGGGGGTCATTAGTTTTTTTTGTTTTTCAGTTAGTTTGGTTTTGAAAAACAAAAACCTTAGTAAAGTTTGGTGGACGGCCGTAAAAATTGACGACCATCGTCCGCCAAACATGTTGTACCTTAATAGGAACTGCTATGATGGAGGTTTCTGTCAAGGTACATAGATCACTGTTGTATAGAATAATATGTTTGAATCAGGAACATCACATGCAGGGGTTTATGTAAAATACAGAGACATTCAAAATAAATTAATCATTTGACCAGACTATTGCATAGTTTTACATAAAGGGATGAAGAGAGTTGGTGGTCAAGCAGAACATTCAAGGTACTCTGATTTTGACATAATGTAGCAGTGTACAAAAATTATTGTGTGTTATTGAATAAAGCAATTGCTTTTGCTATTTTGAACATTTGGTAAGTCTTTTGTTTTTTAATTTGTGGCATTGATCAAGAATAGTCTGTGATACTGGGCAAACATTGTTGCTGTCTGATGGGTAAATTGTGCACATTATGGTTAGGGGTTACACATCCTTTATAAGTTGGCTTGGTAACATGCATGGCCGAGGGCCTCAAACCTGCTACCAATCTGGAGTATGCAGGTACATATTAAGGATTTGTTCAATTTAGTGGGGCATGGTTGACTGTGAGGAGGTTGTTTAGCATCAATTTGACAAACTTAAATGTTACAATAACGGAATATGAACGGAGGAGTATGGGAGGCTTGGTCCTAGTGGTTGAACACAGATCAGGGAGGGCTTCTTGGCCTGAAGAGAAAACATTGTGAACCAGAGATTGGTGATCTTGGAAAAGAAGGTCAGGAGCGTCAGGTACTTTCCTTCTGAAGAAAGTACTGGTGCTCTGATAGAGAGGTGGTCTTAAAGGTCATGAATGGTGCTAAAAATTATGGCCCTGATTCTGAGTCAATCAAAGTGAAAATACCACATGGAAATTTGATCTGCTTGATTCAGAGTAGGTGGATCTTGCCAGACTTGATTTTCCAAGTGTGGGAGAATGACACTCGATTATTCTGACCGGTAATGAAAAATTTCCTAGCTATCGTAACGGAAAGTTTCAATTCTATTAAGGACTCGGAGGCGAGGATTATGCTATTCTTTCTTCACTTTATTGAATAGCAGCCATTGTGAAGTCAAGTAAACAAACTACTATTCCCATGAACCATAGGGAATAAACAGACAAAAACAATAGAGAGTGTCCATAGCTAGAGTGTCCCATCTTCTGCACTAATCACAGGTCCCCAGGGTGCTGATAGTCCTCTGTGCCTGTCAACTCCTCCTCTTTCGTCGCTCGGTCAGCCATCCAGGACGCTTCAAGAATCTTGTTTGTTGGAATCGCCTGCAAGTAGCAAAGGCATAGCGTAAGCGACAGAAATGGTTAAGGAACAACCCTGCGGGAAAAACATCTCAGGTACAGTCACAAGAGCATGTTAACAGATCAAAGTAGGTGAAAGCAAAAAACTTTACTTACTCCAGTACGAGGGAGGGAAACAGCAAGGAACTTGTACCCTGGGTGGGATAATCCTCGCCTCCGAGTCCTTAATAGAATTGAAACTTTCCGTTACGATAGCTTGGAAATTTTTCATTCTATGTCAGGACCGGAGGCGAGGATTATGCTTGTTTAAAGCTTGCTCACCACCAACTGAGCCATATCAATAACCGGTTTAAAGTAAAACTGTTTAAAGGTAGAGTTTGAAGACCAATCTGCTGCATTCAGAATGTCTACTAGACGAGCTCCCGGGGTAAATGCTTTGGAGGCCATCGCCCCCCTAGTAGAATGAGCTCCAAATGCACGGAGGTTTATACCAGCCTCCTGCATCACCCACCTGACCCAACGGGCAATCGTGGGAGAGGACACAGCCTTGTGAGGCTTTTTAAGCACAATGAGGAGCTGTCGCTCCCCAGGAGGTCTAAATTCCTCAGACATTTCCTCATATGCCTTGAGGCAAGCCACCACACATAACTTCGGGGAATCCGGGAAAGCAGGGTAAGAGATAGATGTCGTCCCACACTTGGTGCGTCTGCGGATTGTAAAGGTAACTCCTGTAGGGGAGAAAATCCTCCCCGACACATCCAGGGCTCTGACATCCGAAACTCGTCTGCAAGAGACTAAACAAAGGAGCATGGCCAACTTCGCAGAAAGTTCCTTCCTAGAGAGGAATCTGTTCGGCTGCCAGGACAGGAATAAGTTCAAAACACGGTTGACATCCCATAGTTGAGAATAACGCGGTTCAGGGGGCAAAGAAAGGTGAATGCTGCGAAGGAGACGACAGACCAAAGGGTGTTCCCCAACGGGAGAGCCGTCCACCATGGTGTGGCCGGCAGAGATAGCGGAGCGGAAGGTATTGACGGTTCTGTAAGCCAAGCCCTCTTCCGCCAGGGCGGCTAAAAAATTCAGAATGGAAGTCACATCTGCTGCCACGGGATCGATATGCCGTCGCAGACACCAACGACACCACCTTCTCCAGGAGGAACGATATCGCTTGACAGTGCTGTCAGCCCAGGCCTTGGACATGAAGTTCTCAGCCGCTCCCGAAAGGCCTGGGACCGCCCATCGTCCCCTGTAATCCTCCATGCCATCAGGGTTAGTGATCCCTGTTCGATCAACGGGTGAGGAACTCCGTCGGGACTCAGAAGGAGAGTGGGAAAGCGGGGAGGGGGATTGGAAAATCCCAAGAAAGTTCCAGAAGAACTGGAAACCAAACTTGCGACCTCCAAATCGGCGAAATGAGCACCACGTTCGCTCTCTGCCTCCTCACTTGGGCCACGACCCGGGTAATCATGGCGAACGGAGGAAAGGCAAAACCCGCTTCCTCCTGCCAGCTCTGCAGAATCGCGTCCGCTTTCTCCGCAAGGGGGTCTGGTTTCCAACTGTAGAACCGGGGAAGTTGGTGATCCAGGCGGGACTCGAAGAGGTCCACTGAGAAGGGGCCCCTGAAGCTCTGGAGATCCGCAAACACCCCCAGATGCAATTTCCAAAGACTCACATCGTGGAAGTGACAGGACTGGAAATCTTCCACCTGGTTGTCCTGACCGGGGAGATACTCCGCTGAAACGGATATCTGACAGTCCAGGCAATACTGGGCAAAACCAAAGGGGATGATGGACGGAGTGTTGAACATTGCAAGCACTCACCCCCAGTCAACTGATCTGGGTTTAATCCATCATCATTCTTTAGCTCACTCCGCCACCCCAGGTCAGACATGGCCATATGCAAATCAGTCTGACCCTGTGCCTCATGGGAACAGTCCAGCCCGAACTGCCAAGCCATGTCTTCCCTGGACCGGAAACAAGCATCCTGGGACCGGTTTCTGGCTTACAGCCATCATCAGCCAGGCTATCTTGAATCCAGTGGCAAAGTGAGCAAGGGACCCACGTCTGGGCATACCCTGCCAACTTAGGGCGAACATAGCAAAACCAAAGGGGATGATGGACGGAGTGTTGAACATTGCAAGCACTCACCCCCAGTCAACTGATCTGGGTTTAATCCATCATCATTCTTTAGCTCACTCCGCCACCCCAGGTCAGACATGGCCATATGCAAATCAGTCTGACCCTGTGCCTCATGGGAACAGTCCAGCCCGAACTGCCAAGCCATGTCTTCCCTGGACCGGAAACAAGCATCCTGGGACCGGTTTCTGGCTTACAGCCGTCATCAGCCAGGCTATCTTGAATCCAGTGGCAAAGTGAGCAAGGGACCCACGTCTGGGCAATACTGCCAGAGGTTCGCCGCAAGGTCCGAGAGGGCCTTCAAGCGCGTGTCCCCGAGATGATTTATATATCGGACCGCAGAAATATTGTCCATCTTGAGGAGGAGACAGGACCGGATCAAATCCTTGGTCCAGCACTGGATCGCGAACAAGCCTGCTAAGAGCTCCAGACAGTTGATGTGCAACTGCTGCTCTCGTGGAGACCACACACCTCCCGTGGTGAAGTCGCCACACCTCGCGCCCCAGCCGGATCTGCTCGCGTCGGACTCGATAATGATATATGGCGCGGAACCGAAAATGACCCGTCCATTCCAGGCTTCCATGTTGGAGAGCCACCACTGGAGCTCCTCCCTGGAGTCCACTGAAAGATTCACTTTGTGAGAATAAGAGAGGCCCTTGCGCAGGTGTATAGCCTTGAGGCGTTGAAGGGCTCGGTAATGGAGCGGACCCGGGAATATAGCCTGGATTGAGGCCGAAAGAAGGTCCACTATGCGAGCAAGTTGCCTGAGCGAGATCTGAGGCTGGGCGAGAGCCCTCCGAATCTCGTGACGGATTTTCGTCATCTTGCGAGAGGGAAGGCTGAGGGTGGACTCCACGGGGTCGATGGAAAACCCGAGAAAGACCACTTTCTGGGAGGGAACCAGAGTGGACTTGACCTCGTTGATCAAAAAGCCGAGGCTCTGGAGGAGATTGACGGCTGTCTGGAGGTGGCAAGAGAGGGTATTGGGATCCTGCGCCATCGGAGGATATCGTCGAGGTAGACGATGAGTCTCATACCTGAGGCCTGTAGACGCTCGACGACCGGATGGAGATCCTTGGTGAAACATTAAGGGGCGGAGGACAGGCCGAACGGAAGAGTGGTGTACTCGTATATCCTGTCCCGCCAGCAAAACTGTAGAAACCGCCGGTGGGGCTGGAAGATTGGTATCGTGAGGTAGGCGTCCTTGAGATCGAGGCGTGCCATCCAGTCGTTGGGACGAAGAATATCGCGAAGCAGATGGATACCCTCCATCTTGAAGTGGCGTTAAACCAGCCACTTGATGAACTCGTGCAAGTTGATGACAGGCCGTTGACCCCCGTCTGGCTTGTCCACCAGGAAGAGGTTGCTGAGAAAGCCTCTGGGATGCGGCTGCGATTCCATAATCGCCTCATTGAACAGAAGAGACTGAACCTCGAGGTCGACTAAAGCGGCATCCGCTGCTGAAAAGCAGAGCGGGCGTGGTGGCACGGGTTGCGCAGGTTCCCCATGAAACTCTATATGAAACCCTCGCATGGTTTGCAAAACCCAGGCGTCCCCCGTGACTGAAGTCCAAACCTGGAAAAAACGCGCCAGACGGCCCCCCCACTTTTAGAAGAGAAGAAGGGAGAACACTCACTGGAGGAACTGGAGGCTCCACCATCTCTACCGCCTCTGTTCTTGCCTCGTCGTCCACCCGTGGGGTAAAAGTTGCCTAAGCGGGCCTGGTCTTGATACTGCCCAGGGGAGCCTTGACCTCTATGTTGGTTGGGGCGGCCGACGAGCGGCCCGTCCTCGTCCGGCCCCTCGGAAAACCCGAGGGCAAAACACCTTCCTAATGGAGGATTGAGCCTTGTCGAGGGAGGTAAAGGTGTTGACAAACCTCCCTAACTCCTTAATAAAAGGTTTGCCAAAGAGTCTGCCCTGAGCGATGGCGCCCGCCTCCGAGTCGACCAGGTCCCACAACTTGCGGTCGACCTTGATAAGCAGGGACCTGCGCCGCTCTGTAGAAATCGCACAGTTGGCGTTACCTAGAAACACCACTACGCGCCGGGCACAAGAGGAAAGATGGTCGGGGGAAATCAGGGAACCGGAGGCTTTGGCTTCCTCCGCCATGTCCAATATTTTGGTGATTGGGCCCAAAATGTCCAGCAACATGTCTTGGCAAGCGTGCCAAGACCTGTCAATGCCCTTCTTAGGGTCCTTGACAAATTTCTGGAGGAAGGTGGCCATTCTGGGGTCAAGGTCCTTCGTGGCGGCCACTTTCCTATCCATGGGAGGGGCGGGGGCACTCCGCCCGAAGACAATTACGGATAGAAGGCTCAAGGGGGCGACGGATCCGACTGGCCACGTATTGGGCAACCTTGTCCGAGGGGGACCAGTCAGAGGACCTTGTGTGGAGAATGTCGTCCGGGTTTAACATGTCCGCACAGAGGTTTTGCTCTTCGGTGGAAGAAGCATTCTGCACATTAGAGGCAGGAGTGGGACGAGACGGGCGCCAAGGGCATGAAGGCTCGGTATCACCGCCATCATCACCCTGGCCTCCATCACCTATGTTGGCGGACGACGCCGGAGGAGCAGTGCTGGCCAGGAAAGCCTGTTTAAGGCGGTCAAACGCACCGGAATCCACTCCAGCATCTCTAGTGCGTTTGGCTGGAGGAGGCTGGTGATCCACAAGCGAGCCACTAGTGGAAGGGACAGCTGGGAGGGCTTGAGCGGCCCTAGAGAGCCTGTCACAGGCCTGGTCGATTTTGCAGGACAACCTCTCCTCAAGGGGTGTCATAGCCTGCTCCACCGCCTTGTATATGGAGGCATCCACGGCATCGTAAAAATCCTCATCCCATTGAAGGGCAGAAAGCGGGTCCTCCTCCCACTGGTCGTCCTGATAGACGTCCTCTTGGAATTCCGCCATAATGCGGGAGGTAGGTAATACTGAGGGAGGTAGGTAATCAGTTAAGTAACTAGTGCAACTAGTAAAAATGAGGGTAGGATAGAACCACGCAGGTAATTAAACAGAGGTGGAGTGCCTCAGTGAAATGGGGGGGTGGGTGTCAGCCTAAGATATGGGCGGGCAGTGCTCGCAATAAGTGTAGGACCTGAAGCCCAGGACCCAACAGCCCAGGTGCCAAAGGAAATCTACAGGGCGGTCTGCTCAAAAGGGTCCCAGCAGACACTGTCTGCAGTACTGACTCTGGAGCGTTAGAGCGACACAACACTAAATCCTAGAAATACTGACCCCCAGGGCAGAGAAACCTGCCACACGCTGCCTAATGGCAGAAATACAGACCTAAAGACTGGGCGTTCAACGGGGGCGTAGCTTGACAAACACTGCCTAATGGCAGGACACACAGAGACAGACCCGGGTCAGGTGCGTAAGAGCAGACAAGACCAGGAAAAAACCTGCGGCGATGCGGCGATGCGGCGATGCGGCGATGCGGCTCGGGACTCAGCAGCGCGCTGAATGCGCTGAGTCTGGCACGCACGCCGCGGGCTGGTGCGTACTCCGGCGCCCTCTGGCGGTAAACGGGAGTCACCGCAGCCGGCACCAAGTACACAGCCGCTAGGGAGCTCTGGCGCTCCCACGGCTGGAAGCGAGTCGCCGAGTAGCGGCAAACTCGCGGAGAAACCTGTCAAGGAAAAGAAAATGAAGGTATTTGGAAACTGAGACTAGCTTGCGATTAGGGCGGGCGCGCGTCCACAAAGGCACAGTGGCGTGCGCGCGCCGCAGACACACGAGCCGTGAGGTGAACGGCGCTGATGCAACACACGGGGAATATGACCACAAAACCCCTCACAGCGCAGCGCGCTACTCCCAACACCGGGGGAACCGCCGTGAATCACACAAAGCCAGTAAGCAAAGAAGCAAATAACAAAGCCATTAAGAGAACAAACAAATAGGACTTATCTTGGCTGCAAGCAGCGAAGAAAGAGGAGGAGTTGACAGGGACAGAGGACTATCAGCACCCTGGGGACCTGTGATTGGTGCAGAAGATGGGACACTCTAGCTATGGACACTCTCTATTGTTTTTGTCTGTTTATTCCCTATGGTTCATGGGAATAGTAGTTTGTTTACTTGACTTCACAATGGCTGCTATTCAATAAAGTGAAGAAAGAATAGCATAATCCTCGCCTCCGGTCCTGACATAGAATTATGGCTGGAACAATCGATCGAGGCTTTGGCTGCAGCAGCAACCAAGCATTTTCCCCCATTTTCTTGACAAAGAGAGTATGCAATGCTTATCCTGCCAGAAGAAAAAATGTGTGCCCTCTAATCCCCCATCCCTTTCCATCACCCCTCAGACCCCGCACAGTTCCCCACATACACTTACTGCCTGCTCAGAGCAGGTGGTAAATGTGCACAGTAAAACCCATGGAATGGGGAATTCTTTATGGTATTTTGATCAGAAAAATCCGTCCCACATGGTAATTTCCTGTTCTGTGGGGTGTTACTCATAAACGCACAGTACTGGTGCGGATTTTCTGCCTGATAACAGTAAAATCACATGTGATTTTATCATTGTCCCAGTACTGTGCATCTTATAATCTCTCTAAATAAGAGAGACTGTAGGAAGTGGAAGACTTGTGAGAGAAGAAAACATCATTTATTTGCAATTTATTGTGCAGAATTTAGATGCTGTCTCTCTTAAGTGAGACTAGTTACCATTTCTAGGATTTTCCAGCTTTATTAGTGCATTTTCAGGGGAGTGGGGATTACCACATGAATGAAATTCAGGCCTTTACATTTGTCTGTTTTAACGATTCAAGTGTTATAGCTCGCCCAGGGTCCCTTTGGGTTGTGAGTCTTCGGGCCGATTACAATATAGTTCGGTAACTCATCTGACCAAATCGGTTTCGGAATTGTTTCCGACTGAATCGGTTCTGCTACCGGTCGGATATTAAATGATACCTTTTTGCTTGCATACCAGTTGTTGTGAAGATAGTGAGCACCTCGCCATGTGCGTAGCTCATTTATATACATTTTCAATGGATGGCTTTCAGCGACACAGTTAATCCGCACAGACAGCGCCCTAATGAAGGTTGATTTCATCTATTGCAAACTTCCGAAACGCGCGTCAGCGCAATTCTGTATAAATGGTTTTACACATGTTGGATTAAGTATCGGTCTCATTATATTACAATAAGTAATGAGCAACAATTTTTATTCCTTTTTTTGACTTTCATGTTTCACAATGTTTTGTTTATGTGATTATTGTGATGGATAGTCATTTTGATGTATGTTTTCTTGTTACCACTGTATTGTTATAAGTTATATGTCTAAATGTTTGTTCTGTATTTAAATTGAATTATTGCATTATTTCAATCAATCAATCAATCATGTCACTTATAAAGCGCACTACATACCCGCGAGGGTCTCAAGGCGCTGGGGGAAGAGGGGGGTGGTGCTGCTACTACTGATCGAAGAGCCAGGTCTTGAGGAGTCTTCTGAAGGCCAGTAGGTCTTGGGTCTGTCGGAGGTTGGTGGGGAGGGTGTTCCAGGTCTTGGCGGCGAGGTGGGAGAAGGATCTGCCGCCGGCGGTCGTTTTCCGGATGCGGGGGACTGTGGCGAGGGCGAGGCTGGTCGAGCGGAGCTGGCGGGTGGGGGTGTAGAAGCTGAGTCGTCTGTTGAGGTAGGCTGGTCCGGAGTTGTGGAGTGGTTTGTGTGCGTGGGTGAGGAGCTTGAAGGTTATCCTCTTGTTGACAGGGAGCCAGTGCAGGTCTCTCAGGTGGGGTGTGATGTGGCTGCGTCGGGGGATGTTGAGGATAAGACGTGCAGAGGCGTTCTGGATGCGTTGCAGCCGTCTCAGGAGCTTAGCCGTCGTTCCTGCGTAGAGGGCGTTTCCGTAGTCCAGCCTGCTGGTGACGAGGGCCTGGGTGACTGTTTTTCTTGTTTCGGTGGGGATCCACTTGAAGATCCTGCGGAGCATTCGGAGGATGTTGAAGCAGGATGAGGAAACGGCGTTGACCTGCTTAGTCATGGAGAGGGTGGGGTCGAGGATGACCCCTAGGTTGCGTACGTGGTCGGTGGGTGGCGGGGCTGTTCCCAGTGATGTTGGCCACCAGGAGTCGTCCCAGGCTGAAGGGTTGGAACCAAGGATGAGGACCTCCGTCTTGTCCGAGTTCAGCTTCAGGCGGCTGGTCCTCATCCATTCGGCGACGGCCTTCATTCCTTCGTGGAGGTGGGCTTTGGCGGTGTGAGGGTCTTTGGTGAGGGAGAGGATCAGCTGGGTGTCGTCGGCGTAGGAGATGATGTTGAGGTTGTGCTGTCGGGCGACGTGGGCGAGGGTGCCATGTAGATGTTGAACAGCGTTGGGCTGAGGGAGGAGCCTTGGGGTACGCCGCAGATGATCTTGGTGGCCTTGGATCGGAAGGGGGCGAGGCGGACGCTTTGTGTTCTGCCGGAAAGGAAGGATGTGGTCCAGTCCAGGGCCTTCTCTTGGATCCCGGCGTCGTGAAGGCGTGTTCGTAGTGTGTGGTGGCAGACCGTGTCGAAGGCGGCTGATAGGTCCAGGAGGATGAGGGCTGCTGTTTCTCCGTTGTCTAGCAGGGTCCTGATGTCATCGGTGGCGGCGATGAGGGCGGTTTCGGTGCTGTGGTTGCTGCAGAAGCCGGACTGGGAAGGGTCCAGGATGTTGTTCTCCTCGAGGTAGCGGGTCAGTTGTTTGTTGACGATTTTCTCGGTGACCTTCGCGGGGAACGGGAGCAGAGAGATGGGTCGGAAGTTCTTGAGGTCCTTGGGGTCTGCCTTGGGCTCTTTTTCTTCTTTGTGTGGTGCTCACTAATTTTGTATTTCAAACATGTCCAGCTATTTTCACAACTACATGTACTATGAATTCGGATTTTATATGTATAAAAAATAGAATATATAAAAATCTTTTGTATTGAAAATGAATAAAATATAAAGAATTTACTGGTCTGACTTATGGCTTATGTACATTATAAACATATGGTTTTGTTAATTTAGATTTGGAGAAGTTTTTGTTTTGTTTGATTACGTGGTTGGAAAGGGGGGATCATGTGTACCCCCACGGGCCCGATTCGGAGGCTCCTGTGTGAGTGGGGCCTGCTACGGGCACCCAAAGTCAGATTTCCACAGCCGATCCTTGTCGGAACAACCGATTTGGAAAGGCTGTCTGAATGTAACATCCTATTTGCTCATTTGGAAACATGTTCCATAGACCTGCACGAGTCGGATCCGAACGACTCAGTTACTTAAAATGCAGTTCGGGAATGAGTCGGACAGTCTGAACGTTTGCCGAACATCATAATCGGTCGTTCAGAAGTGTTTCTGAGTCCGTCGGAAACAAGGCTTCCTAATCGGATTAGGACGACCCGAATGCCATTTGGAGCCTTTCCGAACGACATTGTAATCGACCCCTTAGTTGGGTTTGCAGTCTTGTTGAATGTGTGCTCCTGGAAAACTGTTACCATCCTTTAACCATCCTCTTTATTGAAGGTACTAAGTTATCTGTTGCCAATGCACATATTTCCATTTTCATCACTCACACTTCCTGCTTTTCGCTTGAGCAAAGTACCCATGCTATGTAGTGTGCCTGTACACTTTTCCAGGTTTCAAGTGATGACAGGGAGGATATATGGGCTACCATAACTGCCCATGCACTTGAACCTGTGCAGACAATCAGAACACCTCTGCTGCTTACTGTTGTCTTACATATGTAAAACATTTTTTGTAGTAAGATATTTCAGTCAGTTTGAGACTTGTTTATTGTGTACTTCAGGGTATGACCGGACATATGACATCATTGATGTGATAATCAGATAGACTAGGAGAATAAGACCCTCATTACGGTTTGTTTGGAGCAAATTGACCACATATTTTTTAGCAATAAATCTATTCTATACAATTACAAGTTTAATGGGTGCGATTTTTCTGTACCTGATTTTACCAGTTGAAATGTTTCCACAGCCTGGTTTACAGGCAGCAGAAACATTTCATCCAGTAATACTAGGTACAAAAAAAGAAAATGCTATTATAATTTCAATCTGAGGATGCCTGAGACAAGGAATTACCACCAAATATGCCTCCTGGTGTGAGCAGGTGGTACATTTAAGAGAAATGAACTGACTTGTCATTGTACAATACCATAATAGACACTAAAAAAGTTGAACAGAGATAATAAGTTACAAAATTGATTAAAAAAAAACAACACAGTCACCCATGCTAACAAAAATAGCCTCTCAATAACTAATCAACATAATTAATAAAGGTGAAAGCAATTTATCAATTTGAGCTATGCAAATGGGCAGACTGCACCTTCTCACTCACACTCTGCCAAACAGCACAATGGCTGAAAGTCTAGCCCGTCATGTGCATGTCAAGCTTGGGTGTATTGGCAGTTTGTGTGTAAAAATGCATAGCAATAGGATCCTGTTTGTTGTATGAGTCTGAGTACTTGGATCATTCAAATACAGATTGGAGGCCCTTGGTCTAGCATTGCACAATATAGGGATGGGGAACGTTTTCCTAGACAGTGAAAGTGTATTTCATGCATTCCTGCGGCTGGAGGACAGAGACCCCAACACTGAAGTGAGGATGATGGAGACAGGATTATCAACAGAAACTTCAACAGGTCCTAGTTAGCAAAGGGCTGCTGATTAGTTATTGAGCACATCCATTTGGTAGATGATATGGGTGAAGTGTGTGGTTGCAGTTTCTGTTGTTTAAGGTGAGGAAGTTTCTAGGTAGGGCCTCGCCTTTTGTCTGTTTCTCATTATTGCTTCAGGAAGGTGATGGCAGCCAGTTGCAGAGACTTCATTGTGCCCATTTTTGATAATTTTGATTGGATGCACGCCTATTGCTTTCTGCTGCGAGAGCCATCACTTTGCACAAAGGCAGTGGCAGAAACCAGTCTGAAAATGCCATCTGAAAGAGAACCACCCTCAATCGGTTCTGAAACCTCAGGCACTGGGTCCAAATCCCCTATCTGAGAGATGTCTATAAAAGTGGGTTCTAAACCACCCCACCTTGTTCAAATTCCAAATCCTTCATGAGCATGGAAGTGAGTGCTACGCAGAGTACCTTAAGGACTGCCATGTGTCCAGGGCCGGTGTATGCATGACAATTAGTCTTCAAGATGTGAGGGAACATCAGCAGACTTTTTCACTTTCTGCTGGTCTGGCTGAGGGTCTGCCTAGAACCTAGACACTTGCCTGCCTTCTGGAAGAAGGAAGAAGTATGCCATTCCCTTCAGGAGGAGAGACTGTCTAGGAAGAGAAGCAAAGCATGTTCTCTGCATGACGAATAGTCAGTAAGAGGATACCAAGGAGTGAAGCCAGGAAAAACAAACAAGTGCACGTGGTACCCTGGTCTCCTTAAGCAGTCTCCCTAAACTGTGAACCACATTATGTCTTTAACTGTAAACAAAGATTAAATAAGATTAGCAGCCCCCACAGCTGAAAGACTCATGCTGCTGCAGACAATGTCAGAGCCCTGTGCTCCAGCAATGATGAGCAGTGCACCCAGATTAGCCAGGAAGGTGGATCTGCCAAGCCCATGTCCTTACTACACCTGGCCTATGGAGGTCACAACTGACGAAAACGAGAAGATGCCAGAGGAGATGTCTGCACTGAAATCTCCCAGAGTATTCATGTTTTGAGCGACGCCCCCAGTTCCCTGACAGCTCCGTGGTGGCCACAGGAATGGGACCACTGCACTCATCCCTACCGCACCCACCAGGCTGGGGCATAAGCCCTGGTAACAAATGAGTGAGGGGAAGCTGACCAAAGCCTGCTGCACAACCTAAGACTTTTCCATATGAATATTATAGAAAGGAAAAAGCAACCCGACCTTTGGACTTACATATGTCTAAGGAGTGACTGAGTGACTGCACCTGTGACTACACCTGAGCCCAGCTAGCATTGTGTCCCTGCTTAGACACCAAGGATCACAGGCTCTGGGGAACTATGTTAGCAGGGGAGGGCAATGAAATGTACAGCACGTAGAATCATGAGCAGGATTTTAACCCTGTTTTGCTTTCATTTAGTTGTGCTGTGTAGTATTAAGTGTTGCTGTGTGATTAAAGTACTTTTTTTTACTCAAAAGACTAGCAGTGGGCTAGACAATAACGTCAACGACCATGGTTTGGTCTTATTAGCCCCTGTCTAACTTGTGGTCCGGCGACCACCAAAGGGAATCTGACAACATGAAGACTATAATCGGAAGATGTTGATATAGTGTGTCGTGGACCTGGAAATCATTCATGTTTTTCCCTGCAATAAAGCTGCCTTCATAGAGGCCAAACAGCTATACTTATTATACTTTTTGCCCTTCTTTATATTATTTTAATTATTAGTGTGTATGGAATAATATACTCTAAATTCAGTGCAGACATGACAGGGTGAAAATCAGCTAACGAAGCAAAACATAACATGCCACATGTTTGCCAAGGCTATTTACTAAATATGAAATTCAAGTGATTAATGTTACAGATAAATTGTTACGTGAAATTTGGGAATGACAACATCAAAAAATCCTTACCTCATACTACAGTGCAGGTGAGGTGACATCCTTTGCATACATAACTGATTACAATTGTCCATTATTCAAAAACTTCACACGCAATATGCAGACAATGAGGTACACTCAAGATTATAAAGTCATGTGGGCCCCAGGACCAGGCCACAACAGTCAGATCAATTTTACCTAGCCCATGGAGACCGAGTGCAGACTTATTCTGGCTGTTCTTGTTGCTGAACGGGAGCCTCAGGTGGCACTGTTTTTACCGCTTGCACAGTGCTGCTAGAAACAAAATGCAAAAACATAACAGATTGGATGATGGTTGCACGGTTTTCTCTGTATCTGCAGCATCGAGTGTGTGGGTTGGTGACCAGACTGGTGACCAACAGGCCTTGGCCGTGGCAAGCACAACGAATAGCTTTGGACACACCCTTGGATCGATGGAGTAGAGTAGCGGCCTGAGACTTCGGGGAAGGTGAGACTATAACTCCCACAATGCACTGGACCATCTGGTTTTGGGCGATCCCTCGGAGAGTCCAATGTCCAGTAATTCTTTGGATCCAGGGAGTGTTTTTCCCTGCAGTTTTCAGGGGACTAGTGCAAATAATCCAGAGGAGACAGAGGGTCCTTCTGGCTTCCACAAGGGTCCCTTTCCTCTTTAGGGGCCGATACCGATCTCGCTGGGAAAGCTCTATGGCCGACTGGCGCCCGTAGAGCTTCCTGACCGACTCGTGCTGCGGGGCTCAGACCGCCCGAGTACGATGCGAACATGTGCTGACTGACACGGGTCGCTCGGAGCCCCATTGAAGTCAATGGGAGCCTGTTGTACGACGCGTACATAGGCTCCCATTGACGAAAAAGGTACGTTGCGCACAAGGGCGCCCTCTGTAGTGGGGATGCGTCTGTGCCACCCGCACCGTACATGCATGTGATCAACTCGTAAGGCTACGGGTGAAGGGGGTCCGGTGCAGACCCCGAAGTCCGCTTCCCGGAGCGGTGACGTGTCGGAGGCTCCGACTCGATCCGGCTGTCCAAATCGTGCATCGTACTGGCTCGGTCGGAAATCGCCTCCATTGCACGGCACGGTTTGCTTACGGATGAGACGTACGGAGAGGTTCGGACCCGGAAATGACTCGGTCAGCGATTTTGCGTTTCTCGCATCGTACTTGCTCGCTCGCACAGCTGTACGCGTCTGTCAGAAAACACGCGTACGGCTCGTACTTTTTCCGCCCGGATCACGTTCGGAGCCCTTCCGAGCGAGATCAGAATCGGCCCCTTAGTGTTAAGTTTTGGCCTGGGCTGAGGGTCATTGTCTCAGTTTCAAGTCTGTTGTCTCAGGGACAAAGTATCACTCTTTTGCTTTGTGCTGGTTGCAAAGTCCTGTTGTTGGCGACACTGATCTCCTCTTGGTCTTTCTTTGAAGTAAGTTCTTCAGATCTGAGGCTCTGGTTTCAGGGGGTCCCTTGAATCCAAAATTTAGGGGATTTAGGGTGTGGGAGCTAGTAGCCAATGGAAAGCAAGTCTCTGCAGATAGTCCTCCCTTGAGGTGACCACATCAGGTGGTGTAGGTCATATTTTCTACCCAGAATACATATTTCTTTTACTAAAGATGGCAGAATTCAATTCTAGGGGTACAGACCAGGCTGTCCACCCTAGAGGTGTGGTCAGACTTCCTGGGGGTGTACACCTCCTGCATAGCTAATTTCCCACCTTGCCCGGGTGTATACACACCTGCGGCAAGGGGAGGCCTGTTTCCTCCACAGTGGGGCAGCCCAAATGCACATCAGAGGTGATGTAGCATTTGAATCTCACCGCTCTGATGTGCCAATTCACTAGCCATCTGGGGAGCAGGGAGGTGTGACTTCCCTCCTGCCCAGCCTTTGTCTCTAACTCTAGGGAGTGATCACACTACCTGGCAGGAGGTCAGAATCCTGTCTTGGAGGCAGCAGGCACAGGAAAGCATGGGCTGGTCAGCCAGAACACATTAAAGCTGGGGCGACCAGTGGGCTACCTCTAAGGTGCCCTATCGGTGCATTCCACTTCACCCAGGGCACACGAATCATGTCAGGTGTGAGAAAGCACATTATTTGATACTAAACATGACTTATTTTAGTGATACCATAATGGAGCTGCCAATCTCGAGGGTGCCCGGTGGCAGCCCATGTTATCCTATGGACTGCTAACACATAAAGTGGTTTCCAATGGGGAATATCACTATAGGGACAGATAGGCTTGTAATTACATGTCCACACCTTAAATAGAATGCATCCTGCCTCCTGGGCTGAGGAGACCTTCCTTAAGGGTGCCTTACATCCAGTAAACACATGGTGAGGGAACAGTCGAGTTTAAGCACTTTGCACTGCTCCCGTAGTCTGCAATGTCAGGCCTGCTGTCAGTCGGTTATATGAGTCACCCAGGGTGGCACAAACTTGTGCTGCAGCCCTGGGGACCCATTTAACACCAATGCCCTGAGTACCCTTGGTACCATATACTAGAGACTTATAAGAGGGTAAAGCTTTTGCCAATTTGGGATTAGAAAGATGAGCATCCCAGCTTTAGGAGAGAGCACAGGCACTGGGGTCTCAACAGCAGACTCCAGTGCACTATCAGTCATAACCATCAGCATATGGAGCAAAAAGTGGGGGGGGGGTAAAATACAAAAAAGGGGCACTTTCCTACATGACACCCCAAATGAAAGGTGATGAATAATAACCTAGCCCTGTAGGGAAATGGACAACCTCGACAGATTGGAGTTTTCTCCTCTCATCTGCATCAGCTATCTGAGAGACCTGGGGTTGGTTTGAAACTTGAAGTGAGTCCAGACAAGTAGGGTCTCAGCTTCTTCAGGGACCAAACCACACCAAAGGCTTCCTTCTCAATGGCACTCCAATGCTGCTCTCTAGGGAGAAGTCACCTGCTGATATAGGCAACTGATTGATCCTGGCCCTCATCATTGGTTTGTGCTAACACTGCCTCAATCCCATGTTCAGAAGTGTCTGTTTGGACAATGAACTCCTCTCCATGGACATGTGCTTTCAGAACTGGTACAAAGCACATAGCCTCTTTCAGGGTGCCATAGGCCTTTTAGCCTCCTGTATCACATTCTTAGACTGCCTTTTAAAGGTAAGTTCAGTGAGTGGGGCTACAATGGTCTCATACCCCTTCACAAACCGTCTGTAATACCCAGTCAAGCCAAGGAATGCCCTGACTTGAGTGTGACTTTTGGGAGCTTCCCAGTCCAGAATAGTCTGAATCTTGGGTTGTACAGGTTGTACTTGGCCTCTACTTACAACAAGGTGGCCCAAATACACTACAGGGACTGTCAGAAGGTCAATGACCCCAAGCTCTAACATCTTGCTGCCCTCAGTCTTAATAAAAGCCTTAACTTGGTCTGATGACCTGTAAAATTTATTTTTAACAGGGACGCTGTCACCAGTGTCCACATCATGGATACAACATGTTGTCTGTCCAGGGGTTAAGAAAAAGAGAACAGCAAACTGTCCTAGGACTTGCCTGTAGTCAGATTGGTGTTTTGCAGTGAAGTTGTCAGACAAGACAACACCTTCAACTGACCCTTCCTGGGGGTTGTTTGACATCAGGTCAGGGAGGGGTTCACTTTCCTCTTCCTGGCCTCCATCAGTGACCATGAGTATGGTCATGTCAGCTCTGTCCTGATGAAGTTTTAGGCGATTTACATGGAGAACTCTGGGTGCCTAAGTCAACCAAGTAGGTGATTTCCCCCTTTTTCTCCAAGATTGGATAAAGCCTAGTCCACTTGTCATGGAGGGCCCTGCAAGCCACAGGCTCCAACACCCACATCAGCCGACCTGATTGGCATTCCACCAGTGTTGACCTCTGGTAATACCAATGCTTGATAAGCTCCTGGCTGATCTCTAAGTTCCTGTTTACCCCCTTCATGTACTTTGCCATACGTGAACGTAGGCCTAGCACATAGTCCACTAAGTCGTGCTTGGACTCTTTAAGAGGTCTCTCCCATCCTTCCCTTACAAGACTCAATAGACCTCTTACAGGAGGGACAAATAAAAGTTCAAATGGGTTGAATCAAACCCCCTTTTGTGGCACCTCTCTGCATGCAAACAGTAGGCAAGGAAAAAAGACATCCTATCTCCTTCTGAGTTTTTCGGAGGGGCCCATTATCATGCCTTCCATGGTTTTTGTTGAATATTTCAACTAAACAATTTGTCTGAGGGTGATAGGGGGTAATGACCTTATAGCTCACACCAGGTTCATCCAACATAAGTTTTAGGTATGCATACTTGAAGATAATCCCTATATAAGAGACCACCTCTTTAAGAAACCTAACCCTGGTGAAGATTCCAAGAAGTGTTTTTGCTACTTCAGGGGGAGTTGCAGTCCTGAGGGAAGTTGCCTCTGGGTATCTAGTGGCATGACTCACTATCACTAGGATAAATCTATTCCCAGATGTAGTCTGAGGGTCAAGGGGTCCAACGGTGTCAATCCCTACCCTCTCAAAGGGAGTCCCAACCACTGGTAGTAACATTAAGAGAGTATTTGGTTGTCAGCCTGTCTTACCACTGGCTTCACAGGTCATACAACAGCGAAAATTTTCCTTCACATAGTAGACATCTGGGGCCAGTAAAAATGGACAACCAACCTGTCCCAGGTTGTGGTCTGTCCCAGATGTCCAGCTAGGGGGATGTCATGGGCCAAAGTAAGGATGAATTATCTGTACATTTGGGGACCCCCACTCTCCTGGCTGCCCCTGGTTTGGAGTACCTGTTCTCAGTGTACAGAAGCCCATCCTCCCAGTAGGCCCTGTGGTTATCACTAACATCTCCCTCTTTTTCTCTTGCAGCTTCCTACCTAAGGCCTTCATGAGTAGTGCACTGTTTTTGCCCTTGGCATAGGTCCTCTCTAGAGAGTCCCCCTGCACGTAGGAGTTCTGACAGGTCAGGCCAGATTCCATTAGCTGCAGTTCCATCCTCAGACACCAGGGTATCTCCCTCAGAAGAACTCTCCTCCTGGTCTTGTGCACTCATAGAAGCTGCTTTAGCAGACCTCTTGCCCTTTCTCTTGTTGGGGATCACTTGGTCCAATGTTTTAGGATCCAAGGGCCCATGACTTCCCTGACGTGCTGCCTGTGCTCTGGTAGTAACACACACCCATTCAGGGCGACCCAGCATTTCTGCATGAGCCTTCCTCTCCAACTCTGCCCATGCAGAAGTCTCAAGAGTATTTCACAATAGACAATCCATGGGGATGGGAGGGGACACAACTACCTCCTTTCAGCCTTTGGGCCAGTAACCCCTCCCCATTCTAAGCTTACCAAGGCCATTGGAATAGGCTTAATCTCATAGTCAGCATTAGTATCCTGGTGACTGACACCAGGCAACAGTTGGTCTGGGGAAGCCAGTCTAGCTGCCACTATAGTGGCACTGGCACCTGTATCCCTCAGAGCCTCTACCTCAGTCTCACTGACCTTTGTCTATACTTCCAATCTTGAAGGAAAGACAGCCAGGGCTTCAATATCCACTCCACCCATGGAAACTAAAGTAGCCTCTGTGTGACCTCTGGCCTTTCCAGAGCACATTTCTATACCGACTCCTATGTTAACCAATCCCTTGGACTGTCCACCATTGGGGGACATTTTGGAGCACTCTGCATCTCCTTTCTTATGCCCAGACTGATGACAATCATGACATAAACCAGAATCCTTTGCTGGATCCAAGTTTTGCCCCAGATACCCATTGCCTTTGGACTAGGAGATGTCTCAGGGACCACCCTCCTGAGAAGCATTTTGAGGGTCTTTAGAGAACTGCTTCTTTTTATCCTGTTTGTTGCTCACTTCCTTCCCCTGCTGGGTAGTCTATGAACCGTTCTTCTGGTCACTCCCACCGCGAGTCCTTCTGGACACCCTGGTTATGACGCATTTGTCAGCTATCTTACCCAGTTCTCTGGGAGAAGAGAACTTAGAATCCACCAAATTTTGATGCAATTTCTCTGTGGTACAATTAGTTAAAATGTGCTACTTCATAATTAAATTATACAGCCCATCATAAATGTTCACCTCATTGCCTTTGATCCAGCCATCTAGTCCTTTGACTAAAGAGTCCACAAAATCCACTCATGTCTGATTTTGTCCTTTATAGTTGTCTCTGAACTTTATGCTATGAAAATCAAAGGTAGTGAGATGCACTCCGGCGTACTCCCAGTTTCTGCTATCTTTCAACTTTCAACATTTAAAGGCGTGCATATTTGATTCGCGCTCCGCCCAATTGCGCTTTACAATATAACTGGTCACAAAGGAACCACATTTAGGTGCCAATTCAAACTGCACTGCCAAGTGACTGAATGTATCCAATCAATCAAATTCTTATTGCTTAGTCTTCTACTTATTCCCCCAAAAATTCGATTTCTTTTACTCCATTTTTTCGGTTTCTTCAATTCATTTTATCCATTCAAATACACAATAAGGGTGTTCACATAAACACAGGAGAAGTGATGGTTTCCACAAGTCACGTCTTTATTAAAAACCGCCCAATACATTTCAGGATGTTCCCTTCATCAGGGGCAACGAATGAGAAAGGAAACGTGTGCTGCGGCACCTCGTGAAAGATTAATGCGATGACTGGAACTTTGGATGTATGTTTTAGAAGAACCGGTATGAAGTTGGAACTGTGCAACAACTTATGCAATGAAATCCGAGTCACGTTGCCCCTGATGAAGGGAACATCCCGAAATGTATTGGGCGGTTTTTAATAAAGACGTGACTTGTGGAAACCATCACTTCTCCTGTGTTTATGTGAACACCCTTATTGTGTATTTGAATGGATAAAATGAATTGAAGAAACCGAAAAAATAGAGTAAAAGAAATCGAATTTTATTTGGGGAATAAGTAGAAGACTAAGCAATAAGAATTTGATTGATTGGATACATTCAATCACTTGGCAGTGCAGTTTGAATTGGCACCTAAATGTGGTTCCTTTGTGACCTGTCTCTGAACTTTACCCTGTACCCTTCTGTAGTGAGTCCAATTCCTCCTATCAAGGACTCCTTCATATGCGGAGAAGGCTCAGCTACCTCCTCATTAAGAGTCAGGAGTCTATTCTCCCTAATAAAAATTCCCAAAGTAGAGAGCCCCAGTGCTGGTGTACTATCCTCATTATGCTGGCCCTTTGAAAGACTGCAAACCATTTGTTAATATCATCACCATCACTAAACTTGAGGACAATCCATTTGGGGATCTTAGGTTCAAAGGATTCCACCTTGTCCTTGGTATTATTATTGCTGCTACCATCTTTGGGCCTAAAGCCCAACTTAACCCATCTCTCTTCAAGGGCTACTCTCCTCTCCACAAATTCAAGCTTTTTCTCCTCCAAGGAGATTAGGTCAAGCTCCTTCTCAAGGAGTCCTACCACCCTTCCAGTGGTGGTCTACTAGAGTGACTTCTGTTACTTGCTAATGGTGAGTGGGGGTCGGGGAAAGGGTGGAGATTTGAGGTCTTCAACTTCTTACCCATAATTATTCAACAGAGCCAGTGCTTCATCCTCATCCTCCTCAGGATCATCTTCTGAGGAATGACCCTCTCTCTTTATTCTCTATTTCTTTTAGGGGCTGTGGAGCCTCTACGGGTCTTCCTTCTTAGCTGTCACTTTGTAGCTAATGCACCTTCCTTTGCACAGAACCCTCAGATGTATGATCCTCAGGTCTGAGATGACTGCCAGGTTGAGATTCTGACGAGTCTCCATTGTGCCTAACTTTTACATAGTAGTTGGGACCTTAATAATTTTTTTAAAATACTTTAAAAAATGTCCTTACTCACTTTGGGGCTCTATACGATGTCAGTCGGAGTTGGCTCTGACCAACACCGTCTCGGGACCGACCGACCTCCACTCAGCGGTTCCGACCGCCTGATTACGATGCGACCGAACACTTTTAGGTCACATACTCACTTTTCTCTATGGGAACTTGTGTTGCCGTAATACAGGCTCCTATAGGGAAATTTGTGTGTGTGTAAAACCCTGCACCCTGTGGTGCCTGCCACACAGTGCAGGGTTTTACAGAGGGGTACCCCTAGGTACCCCCTCGACCACCAACTGTAGGCTGCGGAGGCAAGGGGACCCCAAAATCACTTTCCGACAGCCTTTCCGTGTTGGAAAGGCCGGCACAGAAAGGCTGTGGGAAACTGACATCCTAATCCCGACGGCAGAAACGCCATCAATAGGGGATTACGGTGCAGTTCCGATCGGCCGGAAGACTCCGAGAGCCGGTTGGAAATGGGTCGGAATGACAGGCCGGTTTGCATTCCGACCGCCGACATCGTAATCGGGCAGTCAGACCACAAATCGACCGTGTCGGTCGGAAATCCTCCGACCGCGGTCTAAAAGCTTCTGACTAGCGGTCGGGGGCTTTCCGGCCGACATCGAAATTGGCCTCTAAGTATTTTAAGATGTACTAAATGGAATGGGGATCTACACAAGGCCCTAACAATCCAATTAGAAAAATCTAAAACATTTTGAAAAAACGTTTGATGCCAAAGTCAATTAGTTGGGTTTCCCATGCAAAATAACTTAGTTATGACCAAGTGGTACTACGAAACACAGATGCAGGAGCCCCACTGCTGTAACACCAATGAGGAAAGTGGAATATTATGTGTTATGGCTGGGTGGCCTTACAAGGTAATATTATCACAATACCCCAAAGATGGTCCTTGCATTAACACCAATAAATCCATAGCTCAGTCCTTGTTAAGTGGCAAAGAGAAATTAGGCTCTACTAGTGGAACATGTGTTAGGCATTTCAGAGTACCAGCATGGATGATAAGTAATTTATACAACTTGGGTGAAATCCAACATCAATTTGGAAAAATAGAGTGTATTTTTGTCTTAATTTAGACACCAAAACAAACAGGATATCATACATATAACCGGAGTTATAGACTTTTTGAAGCAATAACAAATCAGTGCAGTAAAATACATGGACAAAATAACAATGTGGTCCATGGCAAAATCCACTTGTGACAATCGGTCACTTGCAGAGTTACTTGGAACCCTTATAGGGGTACGGTCATGTGGGCCCTAGGACAATGCCACAACAGATCAATTTTACCTAGCCCATGGAGTCCAGGTACAGGGTTGTTATGGCTGGCCTTGGTGATGACCAGGAGCCGCAGGTGGTGCTGTTTTTATCATTATATAGCCAACATTTTGGAAAATGATGGAAGGGTTGCCATAAGGAGTTATTTTCGGTCTATAAGACTACTTGACCCCCAAAACCTATGTTTTGAAGTATATAGGTCTCGTGGTTCCTGAAATATTACATCATCACTGCAACACATCTGCAATTTTTACAAATGTCATCCAGAAAAATGCTGCCCGGATTAGCAATGTCTACCCAAGCTAAATTACTTCTCTAATGATACAAAAGCACAAATCAAAAATAAAAATCTCTTGACAACAATTTTTTTACGGCGGTATATCAAGGGGCCAGGACTATTGTGTCTGATATATTTTCCACTCTTTTCCATTAAAGGGGTCATCTGCGAAAAAAAAAAAAACACTTTACTTTACCCAGTCCCACATCACTAACAATCCCCAACAATAAGTATTCTAGAAAACTGCTTTGATTTATGATGTCTGTTTGGGTTTTGATATATATTGAGATATCATTCACCAACTCCATCCTCCCCCCATAAGCAATTTTACCCATAGCAAAGATGAGATGAATGTTCAGTGTATATATCAAATTACATATGTCCTTTTCAATTACATCTCATTTGGGAAAGAATCAGCTAATGTGCTGTCTCCTTTTTACACAACAAGCTGTGATGGAAATAGGTACTTACTATACAGTCCAGCCCGAACTGCCAGGTAAGGCCCTCCCTGGACCAGAAAAAAAGCATCCTGGGACTGGTTTCGGGGTTTTACCCCTCATCAGACAGGCTAGCTTGACTCCAGTGGCATGGAGAGCATGGGACACACTTCTTGGCATACCTGTACTACCCGGGGTACCAAATGCAAAAAAAACAATTGAAGGACAGAATGTTGAACAATGTAAAACATTCACCCCAGTACATCATTTGTGTGTCTTTTGCTTTCTCACCCTAAGTGAGCCAGGTATGCCCAGACGAGGGTGCCTGGCTCACCATGCCACTGGATTCAAGCTAGCCTGGCTGATGAGGGGTGAAGCCCCGAAACCGGTCCCAGCTTGCTTGTTTCTGATCCAGGGAAGACCTGGCTTGGTAACTCGGGTTGGACTGTTCCCATTAGGAGCAAGGTCAAGACTGATTTGCATTTGGCTGAGTTTAAACTGGTGTGGCATGGTGAACAAAAGAACGATGAATTTAACCTAGATCTGTTGAGTGGGTGTGAATGTTTGATTTGTTCCGCATTCCGTCCATCATTTCTGTGTCTTTTTCTAAAAATGCTCCATCACATTTATAATGGTGGTGTTGTCCAGAACTGTTGGTAGTTTTGGGCCAATTCACAAAGCCCCATCTGTGAAATTCGAAACATTGCCATTCAGGATTTCTTTTACATCGTAACAAATTTCAGACTAAGATGGGGGTCGAAAAGTATCTAGGAGTCCTAGAGGAAATCAATGACATTTAATAACTGCAACACTGGGAAAGCGCAGGAATGCACCGTGTTTAAGGCATATGGTACATTCCTGGCGCACAATAGTCTGCCTAGCACCAATGCAGGCACCCTTGCACCATGGTAATGAGGTTTCCACAAAACACAAGTATCACAAAACCCTCCTCGCTCTGAGATTCGAACTCTTAACAGTTGACATTACTCCTGCTTCAATCACAGCAATGTCCCAGGAGAATAACGTCCAAAACAAGTGATAAACACTCTTAAGCCATTCACTCGTGTGCCTGGTTGCTTTAAAGGCCAACTCACCTTAAGCCTGTGTTGCATGCAGGATTGTTTTTGTGCAGGAAGGGGCACCTTCCTGCACAAAACCAATCCAGAGAGGCATATTCCTCTATCTGTCTGTGCTGCAAAATGCAGCACACATTAAAAGAGGAAGTAATGAGGAGAAATTAAGATATTTCTCCTCATTATGGCTCTCCTGGAGAGGCGTATCTTTTTGGTGCATTCCCAGGTTTACAAAGTCTTGTAAATTTAGGAATGTGTCAAAAACCATGGGAATTGTGTCGGAAAACCCCACAATGCCCATGAAATGCCTTCCCAGGGCAGAAAAATGCAATACAGTGTAATGCCAATTTTGGAACCACGCAAAGTGGCTTTGCACAGCTTCAAAGATCTGACTTAAAGTTTGCGTCGCTCTTGCACCACGTTGCGTGGTGCAAGAGCGATGCAAAACCGGTCATAAATATGGCCCTCGATGCGTAAAATGTATGCTTGTTATATTTTCACCTGGTGGAAAATTTCACTGGCGCAAATCTGAGACAAATGTACAAAAAATGTCTTCTTCTTCTCTCCCCTTAAAATATGGCATTATTCTCTCTGTGTTATCGTCATAATATGCACTTTCTGTAAGCAAGGCAGAACTTCTACTGCACCACAGTGTCTCTGTCCCGATGTATGCAGTTTCCATGGACAGGTAGTTGGATATGCACTGCAATGGAAGGCTCAGCCCAGCACAACTCTGATTGATTCTGGTTGGCTCAGAGGCAATGAAGGAGGCAGGGCACAAACATATACAATGGAAACAATGCATGTTTCACCATTGTTGTAAAATCTGTCAGTAAAAACAGCTGATAAACATCAACAGGAAGCTTGCATTGGAGCTGCAGACCAAGGGCCGCAAAGCTCTGATTACTTTGTGATTTGTGCAAATGTTCGAGGAACCACTGGTAATAGCTTGACCTTCAAACTAATTTGGCTGATATCAATTGACTTAGTTGTCCAAATCTCAGTGTCTGGACTGTGTAGGCCTTCTTATACTTAAACATGCAGTTTGCACCCTACTGTGGCACCTACATGAAGCCTATGGCAGGAATGGACAAGATCATATCTGAAGTTCTATTTCCTAAGTTCAGAAAACAGGAAATAGAGACATTATTTACCTGCTATAATTGCTTACTTTCTAAAAGAATAAGTGCTGGGGCCCAGAGTTTGCATAGCAGCTTGTGACCCCAACTATCAAACATCGGGTGCCGAATACCAAGTTTGCGTAGTATTGGTTAAGCCTCATGCCTCCTTAATCAACTATTAGATGACACCTATCTTTTGCCTCAATTTTGAAGGTTGTTTTTCATCCCTGGATTCTTTCTTTGTCACTGTTTATTCAGTCTTTCTCTATCACTTTGATAATGACTGAATGAAGTGTAGACAAAGCTGAGCATCCCAAATAAATTCCCTATTTTGCACTCAGTCAGGAAATTTGGTGTGAAGTCTGTAACAGATGGTGTGAAAAGAGAAGCAATGTGATGTAGGTTATAAAATGGAGAGGTCTCAGCACCATTCTTACCAATTCTGTTGCATTCAACTTTCAACCCCTGCCAATAAACCATTGAGCATCCTTGTTTAAACTCTTGGACACTGCTTCAAAGTCCTCCCCAGGGTACTGGCGGGGAGATGAGTTTGCAACCTGACAGCATAATAGTGAAACATGGTACCAGGATGTACTTATCCAAAATGGATCCGTTACTGTGCCAGACTGGGAACCCATAGCAGCCCTGACAATTATGTTGTGGGGTGTGGCAAGTGTGAAGCACTGCTGTTTTTGTTACAGGGGGCCGATATTGCAGCACCGCTGCAAAACCGGACCCCAGTAACAAAACAGGCCCCCACTGCTGCAAAACCATCCCCCACCCATCCAGCCTGCCGGGAAAATGCCTGATGCCCGCTACAGCCAGTCCGGCCCTGATCCGTTATATACTAAAACCTGGAGGAAGGTTGGACTGAGTGGCATCTGGCACAGGATCTTAGTTTATATGGTGATTATTCAGTTCCAAAAATGACCCGAATCAGATTAGAATTGGCTATGACACCAGGTTTTTCAGCAGGTTTGAATTATCCAAAGTTTCAAAGGCCTCAGTAGGTCTAACATACCCATCTGGAAGAGCTTCCTCGCTCAGAGTTTGTACCCGAATGTCATTCCATACCAGGGTTATTGCTGTCCCCATCTAATGCTTGAGAAATTCATTACTAATAGAAATCAGCCGCATATCTTACTCCTAGTAGTCTGGTGAATGGCTTAATCATTGGAATAGCTTACTGATAGCAATCCAGTAGTTTTTTTTAAACATTTAAATCTAAATATGTTTAGCACCATCCTCCTCAAATTGTATGCAGAGTAATGTAAAACCAGCTATGGGATGGGAGCTAATGTGAATTGTTGGGTTGATGGAGGAATTTATTTTTCACGAACTGTGCCAGAACAAAAGTGAATACCACTGAGTAAAAGGGAGGCATTCACCAGTTAATTTGTTACTAATATCGTCCAGCACCTGTGCTGCAATAGTTTGCAGAAAGTCTTCAAATCGACACTTGGTGCATATTTTTAAATTAAACCATACATTCATCCAAAGATATATGTCAGAATAATGTAGTCAGAAATGTCATCAAACACAAATCTCATGCCCCTAATATCATTTACAAAAATGTTGCCCAACTAGGTGTAGATTTGTATTATTAATTTCGATGGAGCGATATTTTCTCAAAGAATATTCAGGACACTATAGTACTGGGCTACTTCACTGAGTCAAGAAAATTAAGGACCTTTTGATAATTTTTTATATAAGAAGGAATTGCATTTTACTTGGCTGCTAGAAAAATATAGTCTGATGCTATTTTTGTTTAATGAAAAAAGCTCATGTTTTGTTTATCTCTGAGCTAATCTTGTGTGACAGAAAACCATTTTGAATAGTTATGCTGCATATATTGTTGGACTTTCTTCCATATTCCTAAGATCTTTGTCCTCTTTTATCTTTATTTCTCCCTGAGCGCTGCTATCCAGTCCTGGTTTTCCAACTCCCGTAAATCGAGGCTGCCCCAGGCTTATGTGGACCAAGGTTTGTTTCTGTTCTTGTTGTGTAGTGGGGGGGGTTTCCTCGTACCATCAAAATCTGCTGTCCGACATCTCCAATCTTTTCAGAGCCCCCCTCCTATTCTTCCTACAGCGCAAAAGACACACCATAGTATCCTTAAGGAGATTCATTATAGGACCACCTGAAGAGTGGGTGCCTAACTTGCCAAACTGACTTAGCTTGGTGAGGGGATTACCATGATAAGGCTTCTTCTTCTTCATGGAAGTTTTTCTTTTTAGCATATCTCCTGCTCCACATTGTAGTAAAGTGCCCTTTTTTGTTCGGTCACCCCCCCAGGTTTTGCACCAAATGCTGATTGTTATGAGTCTGAAAGTGCACTGGAGTCTGCTACCTAGACCGCAGTGCCTGTGCTCCCTCCTAAAAACTGTTATGTTCAATTTGGCAATTCCAAATTGGCAAAAGCTTATCCCCCTTATAAGTCCCTAGTATATGGTGCTAGGGGTGCCCATGGCATTGATGGAAAAGGGATACTCAGGGCTACGGCACAAGTTTGTGCCACCCTGGGTGAACCATATATCCTACTGACAGCAGGCCTGCCATTTCAGACTGCTGGAGAAGTGCAAAGGGCTCAAACTCAACTATGCCCTCACCTTTTGTGGCACAATAACCTACAATGCATTTAGTATATGTAAGGCATCCCTAAGAAAGACCCCCTCAGCCCAGGAGGCAGGGTGAAATATATTTAAGGTGTGGACATGTAAGTACAAGCCTGTATGTCCCTATCAATCAATCAATCAATCACAGAATTTGTAGAGCGCACTACTTACCCGCGAGGGTCTCAAGGCGCTGGGGAGAGGGAAGGGGGGGTGCTGCTACTGGTCAAACAGCCAGGTCTTGAGTAGCCTCCTGAAGGTCAGCTGGTCTATAGTGGCATTCCCCATTGGAAACCACTATATGTGTTATCGGTCCACAGGATAACATGGGCTGCCAATGGGGCACCCTCAAGATTGGCAGCTCCATTACTGTACTACTAAAATAAGTCATGTTTGGTATCAAACAAAATGCCTTCTCACTTCTGACATGATTGTCATGCCCTTGGTGACGTGGCATGCACCCATAGCTCACCTTAGGGTTTACCTCCTGGCTGCCCCCAGTTTTGTCGTGTTCTGACTGACTAGCCCATGCTTTTCTGACCCTTCTGCTGCCAAGACAGGATTCTTACCTCTTGCCAGGCAGTGTGATCACTGCCAGGAGTCAGAGACAAAGGATGAGCAGGAAGGACGTCACACCTTCCTCCACTCCAGATGGCTAGTACATCAGAGCGGTGAGCCTCAAAGCTACACTGCCTCTGATATGCATCTGGGCTGTCCCCCTGAGGAGGAAATAGCCCTCTCCTTGCCCCAGGCTTGCTTGCACCCAGGCAGTGTGGGAAATTAGCTGCGCAGGAAGTGTACACCCCCAGGAAGGCAGGCAACACCTCTAGTGTGGGCAGCCTGTTCTGTACACCTAAAATTGAATTTTGCCATCTTTTGGAGGGCAGAAATAGTGAGTTTGGGTAGAAGAGGTGACCTACACCACCGGATGTGGTCACCTCAGGGGCGGACAAGCTGCAGGGACTAGCTGCCCATTGACTACCAGCTCCCACACCCCTAAATCTAGGATTTAAGGGACCTCCCTGACACCAGAACCTCAGATCCGAACAATTTACTTCAAAGATGGACCAAGAGGAGACCTGTGTCGCCGACAACAGGAATTTGCCATCAGTACAAAGCAAAAGAGGGATACTTTGTCCCTGAGGCAACAGACTTGGAATTGGTTGAACGACTCCATTCCAAGCCAAAACTCGACACTCTCAAAGAGAGAAACCCTTGTGGAAGCCAGAAGCACCCTCAATCTCCCCTGGACTAGTGGCCCTAGTACCCTGCAAACTGCAGGTAACAACACTCACTGGATTCAAAGAAGCACTAAACGTCTGGCCCTCTGAGGGTTTGCCCAAATCCAGAAGGCCCAGTGCCTTGTGGTGGTTGTAGTCTTGCCTGTCCCGAAGTCTCAGGCTGCTACATTACTCCCCTGGACACAGCGAAGTGCCCAAAGCTTTTAGTTGTGATTACCCCTACCAAGGCTTGTTGGTCACCAGTCCAGTAACTGACCCCCACACTCGGTGCTGCAGCTACAGATAACACTGTGCAACCATCATCCAACATCGGCAGCTGTGTACCACATTGTGTTTTTATATTTTGTTTCTTACAGCAATATTTGCCCAAGCTAATTTTTTTTACAGAGTTATATCAGGGGGCCAGAATTGCAATGCTCTTGGCCGTTCCTCCATCCTTAAACACATATGCTCAAGAGTCTAATGAAAATTTAACTCACAACGTTTTCCTGTTAATTAGCAACCTGAGAATCAGCAATCCAAATAAATGGACATCACACTATTCACCAGGTAGGAGGATGAGATCAGATTGTGTCAAAACATTAACAATGTTATTTCTAACTTTGTGAAGAAAGGGATTTCCACCAGAGAAAATACACTGCAATGTAGTACATCGAATCTACTTGTGTACGCAGACAATACAGTGTTAATTGCAGGAATTGCTAAAGGCCTACAGCATCTTTTAAACTATTTTATTAATTTCATGGATAGGTTGGACCTTAACACCAATATTACAAAATACTATACTATGCTGGTTGGGCCCAAGAGTACCAAATCCAGGAATTATATGGCTAAAGGTCATCATAATAACAGGGTTGACAATTTCCGTTATTTAGATATTTTATTGAATTTGCATTTGAATTGGCAACCATTGATTCAAAATAATATATTGTCTTTAACAGAGTCACCCAGAGCATTGGACGATTGAGGCGTAAACATGTCAAGAGGATCATTGATATTTTTAACACCAAATGTGTTCCCACAGTGAGTTATGGGTGGAGATTTGAGGTTACTCCTCCATATACCCTTATTCAGATTGTAGAAAGTAAGTTCTTGAGAAACCTATCAAAGATTCTGCAATGTATCCCTTCTGATATTGTGTACAAAGACGTAGGTTTGAAATAGGTTTGAGACTTTATTCTCCTCCACTCATTGCACTGGTGGCTTTCTGTCTGGCTCAAGGAGGAACTTGGATTTAATAAATTATTCTTAAGAGACTGCCTGGGCCTGGATCATAGATCTCACATCCCCTGGTTGTTATACATTAAGAATGCCAGTAGAGACCTTGGCAGACCCGATCTTTTAACCGACCCTGACAACATCACTAAAGCAGATATTGTGTGGTTCAAGCAGACCTTTTTCGCTAAGGCCGGTTCAGAGAAGGAGGATCTTGGGCAGACCAAGCGCATGTTAATCCATTATTATTTGATCAAGTCATTGAGTGGTCTGGAACTTTATTTGACTCTTGAGATGTCTGTCTATCATAAAAGGCTGCTAACTTTATTTACATTAAACATTGTCCCTCAATTACTGTTTGCTGTCGATGGGGGGCCTCAAAGCCTCTGAGTTGTCTGCATGCACCTGTGATAATGCTTTGATGCCTGATACCTTGCATATTGTTTTTATTTGCCCTAGGTTTAATACTCTTCACTACAAATATATTCCGCCCTTCTTGACATCTCTGAATTTTAGGCAAATGCATCCTGCTTTATTGTTTTTACAATCTTTAGCTACTCCTCATATAGGATTCTTTTTAACATGGTTTTTATCAATTGTTTTAAAATCCAAACATTGAGATGTACTTTTATGATATATATTTACTGTCAATATTTTCTAGTGAATAATCAGGTGATTATATGATGCAGTTATGTTTTTTATATTTTTATGAATTGCATTGTTTAATTTGAATAAAGTTATTTGACTGACTGAATGACTTGTGAGGAGATGACGCGGAAGAACTCATTATGCCCTATTGTTCCTATAACTGCGTAGGCAGAAAGGAAGATACACCATCAATTTCAAGCATGAATATATTTGGAGTTGAGGGTGCATTAAAATGGTTGGGAGCTGATGCCAGAGTCATTTAACTTTCAAAGTATGTTGATTATTGTGCACTCAGTTGTTGACAATACATTCAAAACATATTGATGACTCTGACATGAATTCACTTAGTAGTGATATATGGAAATATTATCATAAATGTGTTCATAAGGTGATAAAACACAGTCTTCAAAGCTTGCTAAACCGACACTTGTGCTTAAAGTATCAGCAATAGCAGCTGTGAGTTTGATAGATTTCATATTGATACCAGGAGGAATATTGTTTGCAATGCGCACTGGTTTTCATCATGTCAACAATTGCTTATTTTCTCTCGCAACTACCCAAGTGATAAGTCCCTCTTTTAAAGTATCATGTATTATAGTTTTTCATGTTAAACTGTGAGGTTTGCATTGTGCTTACACAAAAGAAACCAATCTCTGTTTCAAGCAGTATTCTAACTGCAAACAAAATAAAATACTTTAGTGAACTATGATATGGGATGTAAAGCTGTAGTGTAGGATTGGGGGTGGGGAGGTTGAGGTATTGACAAAAGGGGTGAGGCCAACTGGGGTACTACGGATAGAAAATTCCCTGAGCCACAATATTCACTGTCAAATAGCCATAAAGTAAAATAAAAAACAAATTCCAGAATGCAAAGTGGTATTATAAAAAACTTGAGACTTAGATTAAAGTGTCACACATGACAAGTGACTTGACAACGTCACTTTATTGTGTATGTGAAACAAAAAAGTGTATGTGAAAAAAATAATCAGTTTTCATGGTGTGGCTTGACAGTGCAGCTGTCGCCAGACAATTTTGTGAGAACAACCAGGATAGGGGCTTTGCCTCCGCCCACATGTTGAGAGTCAGGAGTACGTGTTTTTGAGTGGGCAGATGTTGCGTGCTTCCACAAAAAAGTGCTTGCCCTCCACACAGCTGTGATAATTTTGTTTTGTTTATTTATCCAGCTGCCTAAGTTTGAACTTTAAGGGGCATACACATTACAATTTAATGCTATTAAAGAGTCTTATATAACCAGATAATTAAGGTGCTTTTATCTGGCAGCATCACAGATAGGAGGAGACAGTCATTAACATACAAGGGTTTTAGGTCTGGCTTTACAGTGCATTCATAAGGCAGACCTATTGGCATTACCAATGCTTGTTGAAACATTGAGCTCACAGTTTTAGAGGAAATCAAAGGTGATTTAAATTAGTGGAGGAGATGGTAGAAATAGCTTTAAAGTAGAGATGTTAATCAAAATGCCATTGGTCATATAATTAGGATTCCTCTAGCACAAAAGGGCTTTCTAAGAAGCCGCATTATTCACCACCATCAGTTGTTACCAGGAGATTATGCCCTGGGATAAGAACCCTCAGCAACACATCCCTCCTGTCATAATATCTGCAATAGAAACAGAAAAGAGAAGATCTTCTGGACGGACACCTCGTTCAAGAGCACCTTTTAAAATAAAGAATGGCAACTGATTTGCAGTGTTAAAAAAAGTATGGGAATGCTGATACCAGTAGTTCCCTCTTACTTTGAAGCAGAGATAAATAGTTGCTTAAAGTAAGATCACCTGTTGGAGGATTTCATATATGTTTTTGAAGCAGCAGTGTATTGTTGCTCTATGACAATGATGTTCTTTTTCCTATATTGACACGCGCCGCATGAAGAGATAACAATCAAATCATTTTGAATGCATGTATTCCTGTATACGTTGCATAAACCTGGTTAGGGAGCAACAGAGGAGTGTATGTTGTAGGGGGTATTGCGTGGCAATACAAGATTGTGTACATCAGATATAAGAGTATGTACATTAAGGGGCTAATGTACATTTAGGTGCAATGAGATTAAGTGATATTCATGAGGAGCACAATTTTCATCATGTGCTGAGGTTAAGTCCTGAGCCAAGTTTGCCCAGCAAACTCAGCGGTTTAGTAATTACCTAGGTCATATTTCCCTGTAGAAATGTTATCATCTAACTTTTCTGACATCAAAAATGGGTTATTTTGCTCTACATGTAAAATAAATATATAAAATAAATTTACATTAATTTTTAACATAAAATATTTTTACTATTTATTCTAGCATAAACTTTTCCCCCATACATTACTGTGTGGAGATGTCCACTATAATTGCACGGTTTCTTATGGTAAAACATAAAAGAAAATGCAAAAGGTAATTTCACTAGATAAAATAATGTATAAATATTTTTATGTTACATATTAATGTCAACACATTTTCTATATTTATTTTATGTGTAGAACAAAATTAAAAACAATGCTACAGCACCATGGTGCCTATATACAAAGGGATTTTGCATTTCCTAATGGTCTCAACCGCTCTCTCTCTATATATATATATATATATATATATCCTTGCTCGTAAACTCCTCTCCCCTCTGGAAAAAGAGAATAGCACTCACGGGTTGGATTTGTTAATCTCTTTATTCTCAGCGCAACAAACGTGTGATAGCTCCTTCTTCAGTGTTCTTCAGGGCAAAACACTGAAGAAGGAGCTATCCGAAATGCGTTTGTTGCGCTGAGAATAAAGAGATTAACAAATCCAACCCCGTGAGTGCTATTCTCTTTTTCCAGAGGAGAGAGGAGTTTACGAGCAAGGATATAGCGCTGGGGCACCGCGGCGTATGGAGCACCCGTCTCAAGAGTGATCCGCTTTACGGTGCAGAGGAGCAATGATATTATCTACTGGCGGTCGCCAGTAGATAGTTATAGTTACAACCTATTATCCATAGGAAATCCGCGACATTCTATTTGAAATAACTCTCTTGCCGGTTGACGTATCTTCGCAAAATTTTCAAACTTTGTGGCCCGCTCCGGTCCGCTCCTACCCTGAAAGTCTCGGGGGGGATTCGTCAAGCGGGGGCCGAGAACAAAGGGGGGTCCCAAAACGCGTTTTCCCCATGCAATTTTCCATAGGAAACTTTAGACACGGCTACAGCCCGAACTGCTGAACGGAATTACACCAAATTTGGCAAAGAGGTAGTTCTTGGTTCAGAAAGAACCCTTTTTGTTAAATGGTGTAAATCCGTTCAGTAGTTGCTGAGAAAATCAAAAGTAAAAAGATAGTGATATCTATGGCCGCGTCGGATTCGCGCACCCTCCCGATCACGAGCTGCATGCTAATTGGCTGTCAACACTCCAAATCAGGAAGTGTTGGCAGCCATTTTATCCCTCGGTAGAACCGAGGGACAGAAACAAGTGCGCAAAGCGCACAAAGGGAGCAGGGTAGAAACACCCTGACCCCTAGGTTTGCTCAGGGGGTCCCACAAGGACCCCCTGGGCAAAAAAAAAAACGTCAGGATGCGCTCAGGGTGCGCGAATCCTGGCGAAAAAAATCGAAGCGCGGTCTCCCGCGCTCGGTTGTATTTTGCCCCGGGTGGCCCAAGTCCCGGGGGCATGGTGGGGGGTTAATTTTATGTGTGGGGGCCTCAAAGGGCCCCCAAGCCCGAGGACCGCCACCCCCGGGGCTTTATTGAAAAATGGTGCGGGAGGGCTCTTCTGCCCTCCCGCAGCCCCGGGACCGCCACCCCCGGGGCTTCTTTTTTAATTTAAATAAGGTGTGTGGGGGGCTCCAGCCCCCACACGCCCGGGACCACCACCTCCCCGGGGCACTTATAAAATAAATGTGGGGGTCCATTACGGACCCCCAGAGCCCGGGGACCACCACCTCCCCGGGGCTGTGCAAGTTAAGGGAGGGGGCCGCGCGGCCCCCTCCTGGAGCCTGTGGTGGCCCTGGGGACCGCCACCCCCAGGGCCGGCTCCTGCAGTGTCCCGGGGTGCCTACCCCGGGACACTGCTGTTTGCAATGACAGGACGGGAGCCTCGCGGCTCCCGTCCTGTCATTACAAGCTGCTTTGGATATTGGAAACCTGCTCTCTCTTCCAATATCCAAAGCTGATTGCTTTTCCACATGGGGAGCAGCATGTTAGCTGCTCCCCATGTGTAAAGCAATGCCGGCTCCCGTAGGACACGGGGAGCCGGCGGGACTGTGGGGGTTTGGGGACCCCCACAGTCCCCAACGAGAGGCCAGGCCCTGGGGGATGGGGTCCCCGGGGCCATAAGTGGCCACGGAGGGGGCCACGCAGCCCCCTCCCCAAAGGAAAAAAAAGGAAAAAACGATCGGGCCCGCAGGCCCCGCCCCTTCCTTCACCACTCTGCAAACGCGCCCCCTGGTGCGTTTGCAGAGGAGGACAATTCCCCTTGAATACTGGGGGTCCCTGGGGGCCAACTAGCCCACCAGGAACCTCCAGTATGCGCCAGGGGCTGCCTTGCATAGAGGTGTACAGAGGCCACGCCCCTTTTACACCTCTCTGCAACGCAGCTCTGTGGCACTTTTTGGAGGTATATGGTGGGCTAGTTGGACTCCGGGGACCCTCAGGATTCAAGGGGACTTAATCCCCCAACTTAAAACGCGCCACGGGCGTGTTTGCACAGTGGTGAAGGGAGGGGCGGGGCTTCAGGTGACATGTGTGCAAACAGGCCCCGTGGCGCGTTTTAAGATGGGGAATTAAATCCCCTTCAATCCTGAGGGTCCCTGGGGGCCAACTAGCCCAACAGGTACATCCAGAAAGCGCCACAGAGCTGCGTTGCAGAGAGGTGTAAAAGGGGTGTGGCCTCTCTACACGTCTCTGCAACGCAGCACCTGGCGCATATTGGAGGTTCCTGGTGGGCTAGTTGGCCCCTAGGGACCCTCAGGATTCAAGGGACTTAATCCCCCAACTTAAAACGCGCCACGGGGCGCGTTTGCACAGATGTCACCTCAGGCCCCGCCCCCTTCCTTCACCATTGTGCAAATATTCTTCTAAAATCATCCGAAATACGAATTCCGATTTACTCACCTGTTATAAGGAGAGACCTCAGTGCTGCATCTTTCAGCCCAGTACTGGTCCTGAAAAGTAATTTTAACCGTACTTACCAGTAACTTGAATTTCCTTCCATAGGATATCATTGCCTGCTTTTTGCTGAAAAAGTTTCTAAGTGTTGATTTTTGAAACATACAAATATTCCTCTAAAATCAGCCGAAATACGAATTCCGATTTACTCACCTGTTATAAGGAGAGACCTCAGTGCTGTATCTTTCAGCCCAGTACTGGTCCTGAAAAGTAATTTTAACCGTACTTACCAGTAACTTGAATTTCCTTCCATAGGATATCATTGCCTGCTTTTTGCTGAAAAAGTTTCTAAGTGTTGATTTTTGAAACATACAAATATTCCTCTAAAATCAGCCGAAATACGAATTCCGATTTACTCACCTGTTATAAGGAGAGACCTCAGTGCTGTATCTTTCAGCCCAGTACTGGTCCTGAAAAGTAATTTTAACCGTACTTACCAGTAACTTGAATTTCCTTCCATAGGATATCATTGCCTGCTTTTTGCTGAAAAAGTTTCTAAGTGTTGATTTTTGAAACATACAAATATTCCTCTAAAATCAGCCGAAATACGAATTCTGATTTACTCACCTGTTATCAGGAGAGACCTCAGTGCTGTATCTTTCAGCCCAGTACTGGTCCTGAAAAGTAATTTTAACCGTACTTACCAGTAAGTTGAATTTCCTTCCATAGGCTAACATTGACTGGTTTCACTTGGAAATTCTTCTAAGTGTGGAGTTTTGGAACTTTAAAATATTCATCTAAAATCAGCCGAAATACGAATTCCGATTTACTCACCTGTTATCAGGAGAGACCTCAGTGCTGCATCTTTCAGCCCAGTACTAATCCTGAAAAGTAATTTTAACCGTACTTACCAGTAACTTGAATTTCCTTCCATAGGATATCATTGCCTGCTTTTGCTGAAAAAGTTTCTAAGTGTTGATTTTTGAAACATACAAATATTCCTCTAAAATCAGCCGAAATCCGAATTCCGACTTACTCACCTGTTATCAGGAGAAAACGCAGTGCTGCACCTTTTAGCCCAGCACTGACCCTGAAAAGTAATTCTAACCGTACTTACCAGTAACTTGAATTTCCTTCCATAGGCTAACATTGACTGGTTTCACTTGGAAATTCTTCTAAGTGTGGAGTTTTGGAACTTTAAAATATTCCTCTAAAATCAGCCGAAATACGAATTCCGATTTACTCACCTGTTATCAGGAGAGAACCCAGTGCTGCATCTTTTAGCCCAGCACTGACCCTGAAAAGTAATTTTAACCGTACTTACCAGTAACTTATATTTTCTTCCATAGGAATCCATTGTCTGGTTTTCAGCAAAAAAGTTTCAAAGTGTTGATTTTTACAAACTACAAATATTCCTTAAAAATCGCCTGTATGAGTTAAACGCATTCTTTCAACTGTTTACAGGAGATGCACCAGTGCTGGATCCAGGATCCAACACTGAGTAAGAAAAAGTAACGTTAACAGTTTTTACCTGCTAAGTGAATTTCCTTCCATAGGATAACATTGGTGACTATATGAGAAAAAGTTTCTAAGTGTCAACTTTTAAAATACAATAATATTCCTTAAAAATCAGTACTGTAACCAAAACGCTTTTACTCAACTGTTTACAGGAGATGTCCCAGGACTGAATCTAGGATCCAGTCCTGTGGTTAGAAAAGTAATCCATAAAGTAACTAATTGAATTTAACTAGAAATTCACATTGAGCTGAATGTTGCATTGTGTTTGAAAATGTGTTGCCCATTGCAACAACTGTAACTACTGTACTTAAAAGTCTATTGCCTATGTGCAAAGTATTTAAACTAAAGTAATTCATTCTGAGAAAGTATTTTTGTAATGTAATGTATAATGTAATTACAATGTAATTTAAAAAATAAAATATGTAAAAAAAAATTGTTTCTAAAAATGTAGTAAATCAGTATGAAAAAAATTAATATAACAATTAATACATTTAAAAATTGTCATTTACAAAACCTTTGAAATTCACTGAAAAAAACATAGGTTTCAGGCACGTTATAGTTAGAAATTAGCATTTTAAAAACCTTTGAAATTCACTGAAAAAACCATAGGTTTCAGACACGTTATAGTTACAAATTAGCATTTAAAAAACCTTTGAAATTCACTGAAAAAACCATAGGTTTTAGGGACAGTTATAGTTACTTGGACATTGCATTCGTAAAAAACCCGTGAAATTCCCCCGTTATAGTTAGTTCAGCTAACTATAACTCGCTCCCCACAATGCACTGCTGATGACGTCACATATTACATCACTCATGACATGGTCAGTGACATCACTGATGACATCACTGATGACATCTCAAATGACATCACTGATGACATCATCCACGTGATAATCTGATGCACCTCCTCACACCCTAATATAACCTTTGATACACCCACTCTAAATTACAGACTGCCATTCGCAAAACCATAGACACTCCAACACCAATAACTACATACCCACTCACTGATTCTTAGGTCTACACACACACATCCACTCACTCACCCGTACAGTCACTCATACTTATGGTCACTCAGTACAGGACTATCATATGCACTCTTACTCCTATATAGACACTCAAACACCGCCACTCATCCATAGAGGTACTCACACACCTAGTCAGTCATGCAAATAATTAAACACACTGCCATTTACTCACCTATACAGTTATACACACACCAGCTCACTTAATCATACAAATACTAGCACATTGTTACGCTCTTATACAATCACTGATACAAGCACACACTCATCCATACAGCCACTCTCACAATAACACACTCTCACTTATAGCCATTTAAATACTCTAACACACATATATACTGCCTTTCACATATGTAGTTACTCACACATGTACCACTGGGACATACATTCACTCACTAACACACTGTTACACACACTTACCCACCCATACAGTCTATCACAGATGCACTCTTGAAACCATCCACCCAGTGAATCACCCACTCACACATCTATGCACAGTCGCACACACCCCATCCACACAAACACTCAGGCACCCATACAGATACTCAGACAACAAATCAATAACTCTTATAGACACTCATGTAGCTATTCACAAACCCATGCAGCCACTTACACAGCAACAGACAGATACAGACATTCACCCAGTTTAGTCACTAACCCATGCATTCAGTAAGATACGTTTAATCACTCACTTATAGAATTAGTCACGCACCTACTAAATCATCCATACACACACTTATACACCCACTCATTCTTTAATACGCCTTTCCCTATATATATTAAAAATATTTAAACTTTACAGAAACACACAGTCACTGGATGATGTCATCAGTGATGTCATTTGAGATGTCATCAGTGATGTCATCAGTGATGTCACTGACCATGTCATGAGTGATGTAATATGTGACGTCATCAGCAGTGCATTGCGGGTGCGCGAGTTATAGTTAGCTGAACTAAGTATAACGGGGGAATTTCACGGGTTTTTTACGAGTGCAATGTCTCCAAGTAACTATAACTGTCCCTAAAACCTATGGTTTTTTCAGTGAATATATATATATATATATATATATCCTGGTTTGCGGTATTGCTTGCATGCATCCTCAGCGCTGGTGGTGCTTCGCATGAGACCCCACCGCTGGTGCCTCTATACTTCAACAAAAAACTGCTCAAACAGGATAGTCAGAGACATAGCACTCAAAGGCAGGAGAATTCACTGTTTTAATTAATCTGGTCTCTCCAGACTCCACCACATTTAAAAGGAAACGCGTTTCGGCAGTTTCAACTGCCTTTGTCAATCCTACTCAGCACCATATTGGTGCTCTATTTAAATATAAAAACTCTAGGCATAGAAAATGCACTTCAGCTATTGTGGCACATAAATGATCGTGTGTGAAAAATAAAGTCCATTTCAACCTAGAGGCATCGCATTAAAACAATCCTCCCAGCTTAAAATATTAACTTGTAAAGCACTCAAGAATGTGCAACTAAAACAGTTATTCAGCCAGTGTGACTGAGACGTTTTCACCTATGCAGTAAATATTGCAGTTTTGCACAAACAACCATCACACACCAAAATAGTCTTTGTGAAAACATGAACTGGAATTCCATTCAAGTCTTAATCCACAACGGAAGAGTTTCTTGCAATCAATAGTCTTATGTCTGAATATAAACACACTCAACAGGGCTTGCCTGTAAATGTTTCTTAAACTGTGCTGATGTTTCATCTTGGGCCATCTGGCCTTAATAAACCATGGGGAAACTCCAAAACTCCGGCGCGATAATCCTGTTTGCAAATGCACTTTAAGAATTTGATTTAATGTGCTTAAACACACCTTGGAGTCTCTCTTGATAAAATAAGACAGTTCAATAAAATATTCACATGTTGGAGTGTCCGGTGAAATCTGATACTTAAATTCAGCTCCCCTGCCCCCACTGCTAGGCTTGTGCCTTCGCAGTGCCCAACTCCAAACTCACTGTTAATCCTCGTTGAGTTTGAAGGCTTGCTGAACTGGAACTGCCTTGTTACCTCCACTAAGTCCCACACAGTGGGATTGCTAAGAGGTCTTCGGAGGCCACACTCACCTTTCTCCACCACTCTGCAAACGCGCCTCCTGGCACAGTACTGGTTGGGGGATGAAGTCCACTTTGCTGCATAATCTGCAGATTTGAACAAAAAAAACCTTGTTTCTAGCTCAAACGCTACCAAAAATGCAGCAACAAGTGTTACAGTGTGGTGGAGGGCCCTTTGCAAACCTAGAATGGTCACCTGTTACTTATTGCTAAATGTGGGTATTAAAATTGTACCAATGGTGTGCAAACCACTCTTGCTTCTTTATGCGCCTCTCTTGCCTCTTTCTGCATTTCTATTGCTTCTTTCTGCACCTTTCTTTTTTCTGCGCTTCTTTTGCCTCTTTCTGCTCATCTCTTCTACTCTCTGCACCTCTTTTGCTTCGTTCTGCACTTCACTTGCCTCTTTCTGTACCCCTCTTGCCTCTTTCTGCACCTCTGTTGATTCTTTCTGCACTGCTCTTGCTTCTTTCTGAACCTCTGTTCCAAATTTCTGCCTCCCTCTTTCCTCTTTCTTCACCCCTCTTCCCTCTTTCTGCACCTCTCTTGCCTCAGACTGCCAACCTGCTCCCTCTTTCTGCACCCCTTATGCCTGTTTCTGTAACTCTCTTGCCTCTTTCTGCAGTTTTCTTGCCTCCTTCTGCACCTCACTTGCCTCTTTCTGCTCCTCTGTTGGTTCTTTTGCACTGCTCTTGCTTCTTTCTGCACCTTTCTTCCTCGTTCCGTACCTCTCTTGCCTCTTTCTGCACTTCTCTTGCTTCTTTCTGCACCTTTATTCCTCTTTCTGCCCATGTCCTACCTATGTAGGCATAGTTAGAAATTAGCATTTAAAAAACTTTGAAATTCACTGAAAAAAACAGAGGTTTCAGGGACGTTATAGTTAGGGATTAGCATTTAAAAAACCTTAAAAATTCACTGAAAAAAACAGAGGTTTCAGGGACGTTATAGTTAGGGATTAGCATTTAAAAAAACTTAGAAATTCACTGAAAAAAACACAGGTTTCAGGGACGTTATAGTTAGTTGGACATTTCACTCGCATAAAACCAGAGAAATTCGACCGTTATAGTTAGTAGAGCTAACTATAACTCGCGCCCCCGCAATGCGCTGCTGATGACGTCACATATTGCATAACTCATGACATGGTCAAACACATCACTGATGACATCTCAAATTACATCACTGTTGACACCTGAAACGTGTGGTTTTTTCCAGTGAATATATATATAAATTCACTGAAAAAAACTGAGGTTTCAGGGACGTTATTGTTAGAAATTATCATTTAAAAAACCATAGAAATTCACTGAAAAAACCATAGGTTTCAGGGACGTTATAGTTAGAAATTAGCATTTAAAAAACCTTTGAAATTCACTGAAAAAACCACATGTTTCAGGGACGTTATAGTTAGTTGGACATTTTACTTGTACAAAACCAGAGAAATTCGGCCATTATAGTTAGTTGAGCTAACTATAACTTGCGCCCCCGCAATGCACAGCTGAAGACATCACATATTACATCAGTCATGACATGGTCAGTGACATCACTGATGACATCACTGATGACATCTCAAATTACCTCACTGATGACATCGTTATGTCATCGTTATAGTTAGAAATGATAATTTTTAACTATAACGTCCCTGAAACCTATGGTTTTTTCAGTGAATTTCGAAGGTTTTTTTAATGCTAATTTATAACTATAACGTAGTAGTTGCGTTTGAAGTACAGAAAGAAGCAAGAGAGGGACAGAAAGAGGAAGAACAGTGCCAAAAGAGGAAGAAAAGTGCAGAAAGAGGAAGAAAGTTGCATAAAGAGGAAGAAAGGTGCAGAAAGAAGCAAGAGAAATGCAGAAAGAGGCAACAGAAGTCCATAAAGAGGAAGAAAGGTACAGAAAGAAGAAAGAGATATGCAGAAATAACCAACAGCGGTGCAGAAAGAGGCCTTGTTGCAAAGTCATCCTGTGCCCTGTGCACCACCCAACTTTTTGCTGACTAGTACTGGTGATAACTGACTCTGACTGACCCTGGGCTCTTCCTAACCAGGCCCGGAGCCAGTGCTATGCTGAAAAACACTTAGAATACAGTGAAAACACCTACATACACTATTGTACACTATGGGTTGGGGTACCAGTGTGACCTCCCCTGTAAGGTCATAATAGGGCAGGGGGATTAAAACTACCTCTAAGTCCCTAGCATATAATAGGGTATGGCAGTTTAGAGGCCAGCAGCCCTTTTCTGCACTTGCGTGTGTGCACTGCTGAGCCTGAGGTCAGTTTAAAAGTAGCCCTGTGTTTGCAGAAAGAGGCAAGAGAGGAGCAGAAAGAAGCAAGAAAGGTGCAGAAAGAGGGAAGAAGGGGGCAGAAAGAGGCAAGAGAGGTACAGAAAGAGGCAATAGGGATGCAGAAAGAGGGAAGAAGAGTGCATAAAGAGGCAAGAGAGGTACAGAAAGAAGCAAGAGAGGGGCAGAAATAAGCAAGAGAAGTGCAGAAAGACAGATGAGGGGTGGAGAAATAGGCAAGCAAAGTGCAGAAAGAAGCAACAGAGATGAATAAAGGGGGAAGAGGGGTGGAGAAAGAGGCAAGAGGGGTGCAGAAAGAAGCAAGAGAGTTGCAGAAAGAAACAAAAGAAGTGCAGAAAGAAGGAACAGAGGTGCACAAAGAGGCAAGAGGGGTGTAGAAAGGGGGAAGATGGGTGCAGAAAGAGGCACATGGGTTGCAGAAAGAAGGGACAGAGGTGCAGAAAGAAGCAAGAGAAGTGCAGAATGAAGCAACAGAGATGCAGAAAGAGGGATGAGGGGTGGAGAAAGAGGCAAGAGAAGTGCAGAAAGAAGCAACAGAAATGCAAAAAGGGGGAACAGGGGTAGAGAAAGTGACAAGAGGGGTGCAGAAAGAAGCAAGAGAAGTGCAGAAAGAAACAAAAGAAGTACAGAAAGAAGGAACAGAGGTGCAGAAAGAGGCAAGAGGGGTGCAGATAGAGGGTAGAGGGGTGCAGAAAGAAGCATGAGTGGTACAGAAAGAAGAAAGGGAGGTGTAGAAATAAGTAAGAGGAGTGCAGAAAGAAGCAACAGAGGTGCAGAAAGAGGTAAGAGGGGTGCAAAAACAGGGAAGAGAGGTGCAGAAAGAGGCACGAGGGGTAGAGAAAAAAGCAAGACACGTGCAGAAAGAAACAAAAGAAGTACAGCAAGAAGGAACAGAGGTGCAGAAAGAGGCAAGAGGGCTGCAGAAAAAGGGAAGAGGGGTGCAGAAAGAGGCACGAGGTGTGCGCAAAGAAGCAAGAGAGGTAAAGAAATCAGCAAGAGAAGTGCAGAAAGAAGCAACAGAGGTGCAGAAAGACAGATGAGGGGCAGAGAAAGAGGTAAGCAAAGAGCAGAAAGATGCAACAGAGATGAAAAAAGAGGAAGGGGGTGGAGAAAGAGGCAAGAGGGGTACAGAAAGAAGCAAGAGAGGTGCAGAAAGAAACAAAAGAAGTACAGAAAGAAGCAACAGAGGTGCAGAAGAGGCAAGAGGAGTGCAGAATGAGGGAAGAGGGGTGCAGAAAGAGGCACGAGGGGTGCAGAAAGAAGCAAGAGAGGTACATAAAGAAGCAAGAGAAATGCATAAAGAAGCAACAGAGATGCAGAAAGGGGGAAGTGGGGTGAAGAAAGAGACAAGAGGGATACAGAAAGAACCAAGAGAGTTGCAGAAAGAAACAATAGAAGTGCAGAAAGAAGGAACAGAGGTGCAGAAAGAGGCAAGAGGAGAGCAGAAAGAGGGAAAAGGGGTGCAGAAAAACGCACAAGGGTTGCAGAAAGAAGGGGCAGAGGTACAGAAAGAAGCAAGAGAAGTGCAGAAAGAAGCAAGAGAGGTGCAGAAAGAGGGATGAGGTTGGAGAAAGAGGCAAGAGAAGTGTAGAAAGAAGCAACAGAGATGGAAAAACAGGGAACAGGTGTGGAGAAAGTGCCAAGAGAGGTACAGAAAGAAGCAACAGTGGTGCAGAAAGAAACAAAAGAAGAGCAGAAAGAAGGAACAGAGGTGCAGAAAGAGGCAAGAGGGTTGCAGAAAGAGGGAAGAGGGGTGCAGAAAGAAGCACAAGTTGTGTAGAAAGAAGCAAGAGAGGCGCAGAAAGAAGCAAGAGTAGTGCAGATAGAAGCAACAGAGGTGCAGAAAGACGGATGAGGGGCAGAGAAAGAGGCAAGCGAAGAGCAGAAAGATGCAACAGAGATGAAAAAAGAGGAAGAGGGGTGGAGAAAGAGGCAAGAGGGGTACAGAAAGAAGCAAGAAATGTGCAGAAGGAAACAAAAGAAGTGCAGAAAGAAGATACAGAGGTGCAGAAAGAGGCAAGAGGAGTGCAGAAAGAGGGAAGAGGGGTGCAGAAAGAGGCACGAGGGGTGCAGAAAGAAGCAAGAGAGGTACATAAAGAAGCAAGAGAGATGCATAAAGAAGCAAAAGAGATGCAGAAAGTGGGAAGTGGGGTGAAGAAAGAGGCAAGAGGGATACAGAAAGAAGCAAGAGAGTTGCAGAAAGAAACAATAGAAGTGCAGAAAGAAGGAACAGAGGTGCAGAAAGAGGCAACAGGGGAGCAGAAAAGAGGAAAAGGGGTGCAGAAAAACGCACAAGAGTTGCAGAAAGAAGGGGCAGATGTATAGAATGAAGCAAGAGAAGTGCAGAAAGAAGCAACAGCGGTGCAGAAAGAGGGATGAGGGTGGAGAAAGAGGCAAGAGAAGTACAGAAGGAAGCAACAGAGATGCAAAAACAGAGAACAGGTGTGGAGAAAGTGACAAGAGGGGTGCAGAAAGAAGCAAGAGTGATGTAGAAAGAAACAAAAGAAGCACAGAAAGAAGGAACAGAGGTGCAAAAAGAGGGAAGAGGGGTGCAAAAAGAGGCATGTGCGGGTGCAGAAAGAATCAAGAGATGTGCAGAAAGAAACAAAAGAAGCACAGAAAGAAGGATCAGACGTGAAAAAAGAGGCAAGAGAGGTGCAGAAAGAGGCACTTGGGGTGCAGAAAGAAGCAAAAGATGTGCAGAAAGAAACAAAAGAAGCGCAGAAAGAAGGAACAGAGGTGCAGAAAGAGGGGTGCAGAAAGAGGTAAGAGGGGTGCTGAAAGAGGGACAAAGGTTGCAGAAAGAAGAGACAGAGGTGCAGAAAGAAGCAAGAGAACTGCAGAAAGAAACAACAGAGATAAGAAAGAGGGAAGAGGGTGGAGAAAGAGGCAAGAAGGGTGCAGAAAGAAGCAAGAGAGTTGCAGAAAGAAACAAAAGAAGTGCAGAAAGAAGGAACAGAAGTGCAGAAAGAGGCAAGAGGGGTTCAGAAAGAGGGAAGATGGATGCAGAAAGAGGCACAAGGGTTGCAGAACGAAAGGACAGAGGTGCAGAAAGAAGCAAGAGAAGTGCAGAATGAAGCAACGGAGGTGCAGAAAGAGGGATAAGGTGTGGAGAAAGAGGCAAGAGAAGTGCAGAAAGAAGCAACAGATATGCATAAAAGGGGGAACAGGGGTAGAGAAAGTGGCAAGACGGGCGCAGAAAGAAGCAAGAGAGGTGCAGAAAGAAACAAAAGAAGTGCAGAAAGAAGGAACAGAGGAGCAGAAAGAGGCAAGAGGGGTGCAGAAAGAGGGAAGAAGGGTGCAGAAAGAAGCATGAGTGGTGCAGAAAGAAGCAAGGGAGGTGTAGAAAAAAGCAAGAGGAGTGCAGAAAGAAGCAACAGAGGTGCAGAAAGAGGCAAGAGTGGTGCAAAAAGAGGGAAGGGGGTGTAGAAAGAGGCACGAGGGGTGCAGAAAGAAGCAAGAGATGTGCAGAAAGAAACAAAAGAAGTACAGAAAGAAGGAACAGAGGTGCAGAAAGAGGCAAGAGGGCTGCAGAAAGAGGGAAGAGGGGTGCAGAAAGAGGCACAAGGTGTGCACAAAGAAGCAAGAGAGGTAAATAAATCAGCAAGTGAAGAGCAGAAAGATGCAACAGAGATGAAAAAAAGAGGAAGAAGGGTGGAGAAGGATGCAAGAGGGGTACAGAAAGAAGCAAAAGAGGTGCACAAAGAAACAAAAGAAGTGCAGAAAGAAGCAACAGAGGTGCAGAAAGAGGCAAGAGGAGTGCAGAAAGAAGCAAGAGAGGTATATAAAGAAGCAAGAGAAATGCATAAAGAAGCAGTAGAGATGCAGAAACGGGGAAGTGGGGTGACGAAAGAGGCAAGAAGGATACAGAAAGAAGCAAGAGAGTTGCAGAAAGAAACAATAGAAGTGCAGAAAGAAGGAACATAGGTGCAGAAAGAGGCAAGAGGGGAGCTGAAAGAGGGAAAAGGGGTGCAGAAAAACGCACAAGGGTTGCAGAAAGAAGGGGCAGAGATACAGAAAGTAGCAAGAGAAGTGCAGAAAGAAGCAAGAGAGGTGCAGAAAGAGGGATGAGGTTGGAGAAAGAGGCAAGAGAAGTGCAGAAAGAAGCAACAGAGATGCAAAAACAGGGAACAGGTGTGGAGAAAGTACCAAGAGAGGTGCAGAAAGAAGCAAGAGTGGTGCAGAAAGAAACAAAAGAAGAGCAGAAAGAAGGAACAGAGGTGCAGAAAGAGGCAAGAGGGATACAGAAAGAGGGAAGAGGGGTGCAGAAAGAAGCACAAGTGGTGTAGAAAGAAGCAAGAGAGGCGCAGAAAGAAGCAAGAGTAGTGCAGAAAGAAGCAACAGAGGTGCAGAAAGACAGATGAGGGGCGGAGAAAGAGGCAAGCGAAGAGCAGAAAGATGCAACAGAGATGAAAGGAAGAGGAAGAGGGGTGGAGAAAGAGGCAAGAGGGGAACAGAAAGAAGCAAGAGAGGTGCAGAAAGAAACAAAAGTAGTGCAGAAAGAAGCAACAGAGGTGCAGAAAGAGGCAAGAGGAGTGCAGAAAGAAACAAAAGAAGCACAGAAAGAAGGATCAGACGTGAAAAAAGAGGCAAGAGAGGTGCAGAAAGAGGCACTTGGGGTGCAGAAAGAAGCAAGAGATGTGCAGAAAGAAACAAAAGAAGCGCAGAAAGAAGGAACAGAGGTGCAGAAAGAGGGGTGCAGAAAGACGGATGAGGGGCAGAGAAAGAGGCAAGCGAAGAGCAGGAAGATGCAACAGAGATGAAAAAAGAGGAAGAGGGGTGGAGAAAGAGGCAAGAGGGGTACAGAAAGAAGCAAGACATGTGCAGAAGGAAACAAAAGAAGTGCAGAAAGAAGATACAGAGGTGCAGAAAGAGGCAAGAGGAGTGCAGAAAGAGGGAAGAGGGGTGCAGAAAGAGGCACAAGGGGTGCAGAAAGAAGCAAGAGAGGTACATAAAGAAGCAAGAGAAATGCATAAAGAAGCAAAAGAGATGCAGAAAGTGGGAAGTGGGGTGAAGAAAGAGGCAAGAGGGATACAGAAAGAAGCAAGAGAGTTGCAGAAAGAAACAATAGAAGTGCAGAAAGAAGGAACAGAGGTGCAGAAAGAGGCAACAGGGGAGCAGAAAGAGGGAAAAGGGGTGCAGAAAAACGCACAAGGGTTGCAGAAAGAAGGGGCAGAGGTATAGAATGAAGCAAGAGAAGTGCAGAAAGAAGCAACAGCGGTGCAGAAAGAGGGATGAGGGTGGAGAAAGAGGCAAGAGAAGTACAGAAGGAAGCAACAGAGATGCAAAAACAGAGAACAGGTGTGGAGAAAGTGACAAGAGGGGTGCAGAAAGAAGCAAGAGTGATGTAGAAAGAAACAAAAGAAGCACAGAAAGAAGGAACAGAGGTGCAAAAAGCGGGAAGAGGGGTGCAAAAAGAGGCATGTGCGGGTGCAGAAAGAATCAAGAGATGTGCAGAAAGAAACAAAAGAAGCACAGAAAGAAGGATCAGACGTGAAAAAAGAGGCAAGAGAGGTGCAGAAAGAGGCACTTGGGGTGCAGAAAGAAGCAAGAGATGTGCAGAAAGAAACAAAAGAAGCGCAGAAAGAAGGAACAGAGGTGCAGAAAGAGGGGTGCAGAAAGAGGTAAGAGGGGTGCTGAAAGAGGCACAAAGGTTGCAGAAAGAAGAGACAGAGGTGCAGAAAGAAGCAAGAGAAGTGCAGAAAGAAACAACAGAGATAAGAAAGAGGGAAGAGGGTGGAGAAAGAGGCAAGAGGGGTGCAGAAAGAAGCAAGAGAGTTGCAGAAAGAAACAAAAGAAGTGCAGAAAGAAGGAACAGAAGTGCAGAAAGAGGCAAGAGGGGTGCAGAAAGAGGGAAGATGGATGCAGAAAGAGGCACAAGGGTTGCAGAACGAAAGGACAGAGGTGCAGAAAGAAGCAAGAGCAGTGCAGAATGAAGCAACAGAGGTGCAGAAAGAGGGATAAGGTGTGGAGAAAGAGGCTAGAGAAGTGCAGAAAGAAGCAACAGAGATGCATAAAAGGGGGAACAGGGGTAGAGAAAGTGGCAAGACGGGCGCAGAAAGAAGCAAGAGAGGTGCAGAAAGAAACAAAAGAAGTGCAGAAAGAAGGAACAGAGGTGCAGAAAGAGGCAAGAGGGGTGCAGAAAGAGGGAAGAAGGGTGCAGAAAGAAGCACGAGTGGTGCAGAAAGAAGCAAGGGAGGTGTAGAAAAAAGCAAGAGGAGTGCAGAAAGAAGCAACAGAGGTGCAGAAAGAGGCAAGAGTGGTGCAAAAAGAGGGAAGGGGGTGTAGAAAGAGGCACGAGGGGTGCAGAAAGAAGCAAAAGATGTGCAGAAAGAAACAAAAGAAGTACAGAAAGAAGGAACAGAGGTGCAGAAAGAGGCAAGAGGGCTGCAGAAAGAGGGAAGAGGGGTGCAGAAAGAGGCACAAGGTGTGCACAAAGAAGCAAGAGAGGTAAAGAAATCAGCAAGTGAAGAGCAGAAAGATGCAACAGAGATGAAAGAAAGAGGAAGAAGGGTGGAGAAGGATGCAAGAGGGGTACAGAAAGAAGCAAAAGAGGTGCACAAAGAAACAAAAGAAGTGCAGAAAGAAGCAACAGAGGTGCAGAAAGAAGCAAGAGGAGTGCAGAAAGAAGCAAGAGAGGTATAAAAAGAAGCAAGAGAAATGCATAAAGAAGCAGTAGAGATGCAGAAACGGGGAAGTGGGCTGACGAAAGAGGCAAGAAGGATACAGAAAGAAGCAAGAGAGTTGCAGAAAGAAACAATAGAAGTGCAGAAAGAAGGAACAGAGGTGCAGAAAGAGGCAAGAGGGGAGCAGATTGAGGGAAAAGGGGTGCAGAAAAACGCACAAGGGTTGCAGAAAGAAGGGGCAGAGATACAGAAAGTAGCAAGAGAAGTGCAGAAAGAAGCAAGAGAGGTGCAGAAAGAGGGATGAGGTTGGAGAAAGAGGCAAGAGAAGTGCAGAAAGAAGCAAGAGAGATGCAAAAACAGGGAACAGGTGTGGAGAAAGTACCAAGAGAGGTGCAGAAAGAAGCAAGAGTGGTGCAGAAAGAAACAAAAGAAGAGCAGAAAGAAGGAACAGAGGTGCAGAAAGAGGCAAGAGGGATACAGAAAGAGGGAAGAGGGGTGCAGAAAGAAGCACAAGTGGTGTAGAAAGAAGCAAGAGAGGTGCAGAAAGAAGCAAGAGTAGTGCAGAAAGAAGCAACAGAGGTGCAGAAAGACGGATGAGGGGCGGAGAAAAAGGCAAGCGAAGAGCAGAAAGATGCAACAGAGATGAAAGGAAGAGGAAGAGGGGTGGAGAAAGAGGTAAGAGGGGAACAGAAAGAAGCAAGAGATGTGCAGAAAGAAACAAAAGAAGTGCAGAAAGAAGCAACAGAGGTGCAGAAAGAGGCAAGAGGAGTGCAGAAAGAGGGAAAAGGGGTGCAGAAAGAGGCACAAGGGGTGCAGAAAGAAGCAAGAGAGGTGCATAAAGAAGCAAGAGAAATGCATAAAGAAGCAACAGAGATGCAGAAAGGGGGGAGTGGGGTGAAGAAAGAGGCAAGAGGGATACAGAAAGGAGCAAGAGAGTTGCAGAAAAAACAATAGAAGTGCAGAAAGAAGGAACAGAGGTGCAGAAAGAGGCAAGAGGGGAGTAGAAAGAGGAAAAGGGGTGCAGAAAAATGCACAAGGGATGCAGAAAGAAGGGGCAGAGGTACAGAAAGAAGCAAGAGAAGTGCAGAAAGAAGCAAGAGAGGTGCAGAAAGAGGGATGAGGGTGGAGAAAGAGGCAAGAGAAGTGCAGAAAGAAGCAACAGAGATGTGAAAACAGGGAACAGGTGTGGAGAAAGTGCCAAGAGGTGTGCAGAAAGATGCAAGAGTGGTGCAGAAAAAAACAAAAGAAGAGAAGAAAGAAGGAACAGAGGTGCAGAAAGAGGCAAGAGGGGTGCAGAAAGAGGGAAGAGGGGTGTAGAAAGAAGCACAAGTGGTGCAGAAAGAAGCAAGAGAGGCGCCGAAAGAAGCAAGAGTAGTGCAGAAAGAAGCAACAGAGGTGCAGAAAGATGGATGAGGGGCGGAGAAAGAGGCATAAAGATGCAACAGAGATGAAAAAAGAGGAAGAGGGGTAGAGAAAGAGGCAAGAGGGGTACAGAAAGAAGCATGAAAGGTGCAGAAAGAAGCAAAAAAAAGTGCAGAAATAAGGAACAGAGGTGCAGAAAGAGGCAAGAAGGGTGCAGAAAGAGGGAAGAGGAGTGTGAAAGAGACACGAGGGGTACAGAGGAAGAAGAAAGAGAGTTGCAGAAAGAAACAAAAAAAGTGCAAAAAGAAGGAGCAGAGGTGCAGAAAGAGGCAAGAGGGGTGCAGAAAGAGGCACGTGGTAGCAGAAAAAAGCAAGAGATGTGCAGAAAGAAACAAAAGCAGTGCAGAAAGAAGGAACAGAGGTGCAAAAAGAGGAAAGAGGGTTGCAGAAAGAGGCACGTGGGGTGCAGAAAGAAGCAAGAAATGTGCAGAAAGAAACAAAAGAAGCACAGAAAGAAGGAACAGAGGTGCTAAAAGAGTGAAGAGGGGTGCAAAAAGAGGCACGTGGGGTGCAGAAAGAAGCAAGAGATGTGCAGAAAGAAACAAAAGAAGTGCAGAAAGAAAGAACAGAGGTGAAAAAAGAGGCAAGAGAGGTGCAGAAAGAGGCACTTGGGGTACAGAAAGAAGCAAGAGATGTGCAGAAAGAAACAAAAGAAGCGCAGAAAGAAGGAACAGAGGTGCAGAAAGAGGGGTGCAGAAAGAGTTAAGAGAGGTGCTGAAAGATGAACTAAGGTTGCAGAAAGAAGGGACAGAGGTGCAGAAAGAAGCAAGAGAAGAGCAGAAAGAAAAAACAGAGATAAACAAGCATTGGCATAGCCAATAGGTCTCGCCTTTGGGACCTTATAAGTATTTAGTTATGCAGCACAATATCCTTACTGCAACAACATTAACTGTTGCATGGCTAAACACTTATAAGGTCCCAAAGGCGAGACCTATTGGCTATGCCAATGCTTGTTAAACTTGGTAACATTGTCTGGGTATTGGTTGTACCTCATTAGTACAAGTTTAATACCCAAATACAGCAATAAGCAACAAAAAAGTGAGTAGTCCAGCTTTGCAAAGGGCCTACCATTGCACAGCAACACGTGTTGCTGTATAATTTTGATCTGAGGTAGAAACATTTTTTTTTGTTAAAAGCTGCAGATTATGCTGCAGATTATGGATTATGTGGCAAATCTATAATTAAGATGAAATTGCCGCAGCCGCACAATTGCATAATTCCAGTGGCCTTGATCATACTTTAGAGAGTATGACATGTCTGGCGCAGCAGTTCAGTCTTTGGAAGCAAAGGAGAGAGATCTCAGCACGCACAGCATTGAGGTGTCTCACACAGCAGTGATGAGAGGCCCAGCGCTGTGAAAAGAGATCCCACAGAGGCCGAGAGATGCCCTGCCCATGGATGGGGAAAATAGGTTTCGCACATAGGTGAGAGGTCTTGCACTACAAAGAGATACAGAGATCTTGCAAAGTGAGAGGTCTCGTACGGCTGCGAAGGTTCTGGCACTGTGGATTGGCACAAGAGGTCTCACCAAGTGAGAGGTCTCAAAAGGTAGTGAAAGGCCTCGTCTGGCACTGAGGGGCCTCACAGAGTGACAAGCGCCCTGGAACTGTGAAGAAGCGCTGACTGTCCTCACACACCTAGCCTTGCAGATCCCAGCTTCCGGTAGAGAGACAGCTGAATTACTTGCAAGATTCTTTAAAAAGTAAAAGCGACAAAAAAATAAAACGACTGAAGTTTTACAGGAGTTGGAATAACAACAACATAACTTCCAAAACAAGCATTGGCCGCGCGGCCGTGAAAGTGAAAGTAATCGCGAGCGATAAAAGCTGCTGCGAGTTATCAAGGTGGGAAGCCAGATGGCGAGGGAAGCCAGATGGCGAGGGAAGCCATGTGGCGCCTGATCGTGCGTGCACGCTCGCGTGAACGCAAGCTGGTCGCCAGAAAAAGCCACTGCTGTTTGCACTTCCAAAACCCGCTTACTAAAACTCTCGCCGAGGGCAGCGCTAAGCGCTGGCTCAGGCGAGACCTAAATAGGACATTTGATTTCTTTAACTGAGTTAACCTTAACTTTGATGAAGTTTTCTTTTAATGTTCTTGCTTTCATCTGAAGTAGTTTTGCTATTTGGCAATAAAAAAATTGAAACCATCTCAAAATGTCTCTCGTTCTAAAATCCTGTTTATCTACATCTGTATTTCTACTTGCCAACCACTAGATCTACACAAATAATCACTAACGGCAAAAAGATGTAACAAACAGAGCCCTATTTTGAAGACAAGAGCGTTAACATTATCATCTAGATTCACTGCTAAGGACCACGTAGCTACGTCAATTAGTGTTTACCTTAATGTTGCTCTGTTTTTTTTTTTTAAAGATACTGTTTGTGGGTAACCAATAGAAAATAACTAATTAGCATCTGAGAAATAAAAATCAGTTACAATGTTGTGAAGCTTGCATATTCTACCTATTACAAACCAATTGCACTAGTCTGTTCCTGCATTAGCGGTGGAGGTAAGGGTGAAGGGGGTTGCACCAATGGAAAAGGTAAGAAGAGTAGGGCTGCACTACTGGTGAAAATGAGGTTGAGTAGAGCTGCACTAGAGGTGAAGATGAGGTTGTTCAAGGTTGCCATGGGGCGAAAGTGAGGATGGTTAGAGCTGCTCTAGTGATGAAGGGAAAGCTTAAGAGGGGTGCACCTGTGGTGACAGATTGGTTAAGGAGGCCACACTAGAGTGAAGATAAAGATTTAGAGGTCTACACTAGTGCTGAATATGAGAAGGGCTGAATTTCTGGGGAAGGTAAGGCTGAAGATGTGTGCACCAAAGGTAATGTCAAGGACGAGTAGGGCTGCTCTAGAGTGAAAATGAGGATGAAGAAGGCTACACTGATGCTGAAGATGAGGTACAGGAGGACTGCACCTGTGGTGAAACTAAGGCTAGTGGTTGGATGCAGTGTGATAAGAAGAGATGGGTGCAAGGACACAGACTACAAAAAGACTGGCATAGAGGAGAATCTTAGCTAGAAGAACAAGCAAGAAATATTCAGCTCTAGAACAATTCTATCCCAACCACTGCACTAGTCATAAAATCAATGTATATTCAAAACAATCAGCGTCAACAAGAAACACAATATCATAAAAAGAGAAAATTCATGCTTAAAATAAAAAAATTATAACAATTGTCATATCTATTAAGCATATTTCTAAGTCTCCGGCAGATGACGTTCTTGGCAGGGGTGGGCTTTGTCTGTTACTAAAGTCACCAAGAACATACGTAGATTTACGGAACGGGTAACAAATAGTCACACTCTCCTACCTTGCACTCTGCCCTGCTATTGTTCACGAAGGGAAAAAGCTGCAAAGGGGGGCGATGGGGGGGTTAGGGTAGAAGTCTTGAACGTGAAAGACAATTGGTACTACCAATCACCATGCAGAGGGTGTGCGTCCAAACAACATTCCACCAATGGATGCTGGTGAGGGGAGTGCCCTGGTTCCTAACACTCGGCGGCGCCATGGGCTGAAAAGTGAAACAGTGATGGAATCTCCCAGTCTGATCCGGTTCCTAGTTTGTAGTTTTAGGAGAGAAAGCTGAGCCTCCTGCATGACACTTTGGCACCAATGGATCACAAAACACGCATGCGATGTAAACATATTAATTCTATTTCAATTGGCAACTAAACAACCCCCAGCCTGAAACCTGGTGAATACACACACAATAACAAAAGAACACTGTGAGCGTGTAGTGTGATCATATATTGCAGTCTGATAACACAGCTTAACTTTCAAGATGAACCACATAGTTCATGGGGTGATATAGTGAATCCGCATGCACTGCAGGTTTTGAAATCATTGCTAAGCGGGCAGTGAAACACCCATATCATGTCACGTAACGGAACAGATCCAGCAGCCCGGCAGAAACACGAGAGGGAGGAATGACCTCGCTCACACACCAGGAGGAGTGTGCAGGAGGGGGGTGCGGAACCGAGGATTATCGGAGCTCATTTTTCAACGCTTCCAAACAAGCCGCCAGGCAGAGCAGCGGAGACCTTGCACAGCGGTGGAACCGGGCTTTGGCTAGAAGGTCTCTCCGTCTCCATGGACCAACAGCTGGTCCAGCAACTCCCCAAGAACTGGGCACCCACCCGATTGTGCCTGGCGCAGGAGCTGCACAGCCCAGTAAACATGGCAACTGCCATCGCTGCAGACCGGCTTTGAGCCACACGTGCAAGGCAGATGTGTTTACATGGCAGCAGCCACAATGCAGCAGAGCCCGGCACCATGAAAAGCAAGGCGGGGGGACTGTGGCGACGAAGATGCTTTGTGTCCCGCCACTTGCAAAACAGCTTAATACCCGCCAACAGGCCCAGTGTAGCAACATCAATCCTATGTGCAGCGTTGTAAATGAGAGCAACACGCAGTGAGTGTCCATGCAAGATAAAGCACAGCTTCACAGGTGCCACACTAAGCCAGGGAAAACTCAACCAATTAAAACAAGCGCACGCGCCTCGCGCTCAGAGTAAAAAAAAAAAAAAAAAGTTTAACGAGAGGCAGCAGGGGGAGGGGAGAGTGGAGGGGGCCTGCGCCTGTTTCCCTTGCGGGAGCGAGCAGGAACCATCTGTTAAGCTCGCTCCTGCAAGGGAATCGCCAAACGTGCACGCGTTGCCATTGAAAGCAATGCAACGCATGCACGTTTTTGGGGCCAAAACTGAATCGATTACAAGAGGTCTTTTTCCTACGCAGCGCATGCGCGCTGCGTAGGCGAGACCTAAAAAGGGGGAAGAGGGGTGGAGAAAGAGGCAAGAGGGGTGCAGAAAGAAGCAAGAGAGTTGCAGAAAGAAACAAAAGAAGTGCAGAAAGAAGGAACAGAGGTGCAGAAAGAGGCAAGAGGGGTACAGAAAGAGGGAAGATGGGTGCAGAAAGAGGCACAAGGGTTGCAGAACGAAGGGACAGAGGTGCAGAAAGAAGCAAGAGAAGTACAGAATGAAGCAACAGAGGTGCAGAAAGAAGAATAAGGAGTGGAGAAAGAGGCAAGAGAAGTACAGAAAGAAGCAACGGAGATGCAAAAAGGGGGAACAGGGTAGAGAAAGTGGCAAGAGGGGTGCAGAAAGAAGCAAGAGAGGTGCAGAAAGAAACAAAAGAAGTGCAGAAAGAAGGAACAGAGGTGCAGAAGAGGCAAGAGGGGTGCAGAAATAGGGAAGAGGGGTGCAGAAAGAAGCACGAGTGGTGCAGAAAGAAGCAAGGGAGGTGTAGAAAAAAGAAAGAGGAGTGCAGAAAGAAGCAACAGAGGTGCAGAAAGAGGCAAGAGGGGTGCAAAAAGAGGGAAGGGGGTGTAGAAAGAGGCACGAGGGGTGCAGAAAGAAGCAAGAGAAGTGCAGAAAGAAGCAACAGAGGAACAGAAAGAGGCAAAAGGAGTGCAGAAAGAGGAAGAGGGGTGCAGAAAGAGGCACGAGGGGTGCAGAAAGAAGCAAGAGAGGTATATAAAGAAGAAGAGAAATGCATAAAGAAGCAACAGAGATGCAGAAAGGGGGAAGTGGGGTGAAGAAAGAGGCAAGAGGGATACAGCAAGAAGCAAGAGAGTTGCAGAAAGAAACAATAGAAGTGCAGAAAGAAGGAACAGAGGTGCAGAAAGAGGCAAGAGGGGAGCAGAAAGAGGGAAAAGGGGTACAGAAAAATGCACAAGGGTTGCAGAAAGAAGGGGCAGAGGTACAGAAAGAAGCAAGAGAAGGGCAGAAAGAAGCAAGAGAGGTGCAGAAAGCGGGATGAGGTTGGAGAAAGAGGCAAGAGAAGTGCAGAAAGAAGCAACAGAGATGCAAAAACAGTGAACTGGTGTGGAGAAAGTGCCAAGAGAGGTGCAGAAAGAAGCAAGAGTGGTGCAGAAAGAAACAAAAGAAGAGCAGAAAGAAGGAACAGAGGAGCAGAAAGAGGCAAGAGGGGTACAGAAAAAGGGAAGAGGGGTGCAGAAAGAAGCACAAGTGGTGTAGAAAGAAGCAAGAGAGGCGCAGAAAGAAGCAAGAGTAGTGCAGAAAGAAGAAACAGAGGTGCATAAAGACGGATGAGGGGCGGAGAAAGAGGCAAGCGAAGAGCAGAAAGATGCAACAGAGATGAAAAAAGAGGAAGAGGGGTGGAGAAAGAGGCAACAGGGGAACAGAAAGAAGCAAGAGAGGTGCAGAAAGAAACAAAAGAAGTGCAGAAAGAAGCAACAGAGGTGCAGAAAGAGGCAAGAGAAGTGCAGAAAGAGGGAGGAGGGGTGCAGAAAGAGGCACAAGGGGTGCAGAAAGAAGCAAGAGAGGTACATAAAGAAGCAAGAGAAATGCATAAAGAAGCAACAGAGATGCAGAAAGGGGGGAGTGGGGTGAAGAAAGAGGCAAGAGGGATAAAGAAAGGAGCAAGAGAGTTGCAGAAAAAACAATAGAAGTGCAGAAAGAAGGAACAGAGGTGCAGGAAGAGGCAAGAGGGGAGCAGAAAGAGGGAAAAGGGGTGCAGAAAAACGCACAAGGGTTGCAGAAAGAAGGGGCAGAGGTACAGAAAGAAGCAAGAGAAGTGCAGAAAGAAGCAAGAGAGGTGCAGAAAGAGGGATGAGGTTGGAGATAGAGGCAAGAGAAGTGCAGAAAGAAGCAACAGAGATGCAAAAACAGGGAACAGGTGTGGAGAAAGTGCCAAGAGAGGTGCAGAAAGAAGCAAGAGTGGTGCAGAAAGAAACATAAGAAGAGCAGAAAGAAGGAACAGAGGTGCAGAAAGAGGCAAGAGGGGTACAGAAAGAGGGAAGAGGGGTGTAGAAAGAAGCACAAGTGGTGTAGAAAGAAGCAAGAGAGGCGCAGAAAGAAGCAAGAGTAGTGCAGAAAGAAGCAACAGAGGTGCAGAAAGACGGATGAGGGGCAGAGAAAGAGGCAAGCGAAGAGCAGAAAGATGCAACAGAGATGAAAAAAAGAGGAAGAGGGGTGGAGAAAGAGGCAAGAGGGGAACAGAAAGAAGCAAGAGAGGTGCAGAAAGAAACAAAAGAAGTGCAGAAAGAAGCAACAGAGGTGCAGAAAGAGGCAAGAGAAGTGCAGAAAGAGGGAGGAGGGGTGCAGAAAGAGGCACAAGGGGTGCAGAAAGAAGCAAGAGAGGTACATAAAGAAGCAAGAGAAATGCATAAAGAAGAAACAGAGATGCAGAAAGGGGGGAGTGGGGTGAAGAAAGAGGCAAGAGGGATACAGAAAGGAGCAAGAGAGTTGCAGTAAAAAACAATAGAAGTGCAGAAAGAAGGAACAGAGGTGCAGGAAGAGGCAAGAGGGGAGCAGAAAGAGGGAAAAGGGGTGCAGAAAAACGCACAAGGGTTGCAGAAAGAAGGGGCAGAGGTACAGAAAGAAGCAAGAGAAGTGCAGAAAGAAGCAAGAGAGGTGCAGAAAGAGGGATGAGGTTGGAGATAGAGGCAAGAGAAGTGCAGAAAGAAGCAACAGAGATGCAAAAACAGGGAACAGGTGTGGAGAAAGTGCCAAGAGAGGTGCAGAAAGAAGCAAGAGTGGTGCAGAAAGAAACATAAGAAGAGCAGAAAGAAGGAACAGAGGTGCAGAAAAGGCAAGAGGGGTACAGAAAGAGGGAAGAGGGGTGTAGAAAGAAGCACAAGTGGTGTATAAAGAAGCAAGAGAGGCGCAGAAAGAAGCAAGAGTAGTGCAGAAAGAAGCAACAGAGGTGCAGAAAGACGGATGAGGGGCAGAGAAAGAGGCAAGCGAAGAGCAGAAAGATGCAACAGAGATGAAAAAAAGAGGAAGAGGGGTGGAGAAAGAGGCAAGAGGGGAACAGAACGAAGCGGGAGAGGTGCAGAAAGAAACAAAAGAAGTGTAGAAAGAAGCAACAGAGGTGCAGAAAGAGGGAAGAGGGGTGCAGAAAGAGGCAAAAGGGGTGCAGAAAGAAGCAAGAGAGGTACATAAAGAAGCAAGAGAAATGCATAAAGAAGCAACAGAGATGCAGAAAGGGGGGAGTGGGGTGAAGAAAGAGGCAAGAGGGATACAGAAAGGAGCAAGAGAGTTGCAGAAAAAACAATAGAAGTGCAGAAAGAAGGAACAGAGGTGCAGAAAGAGGCAAGAGAAGTGCAGAAAGAGGGAGGAGGGGTGCAGAAAGAGGCACAAGGGGTGCAGAAAGAAGCAAGAGAGGTACATAAAGAAGCAAGAGAAATGCATAAAGAAGCAACAGAGATGCAGAAAGGGGGAGTGGGGTGAAGAAAGAGGCAAGAGGGATACAGAAAGGAGCAAGAGAGTTGCAGAAAAAACAATAGAAGTGCAGAAAGAAGGAACAGAGGTGCAGGAAGAGGCAAGAGGGGAGCAGAAAGAGGGAAAAGGGGTGCAGAAAAACGCACAAGGGTTGCAGAAAGAAGGGGCAGAGGTACAGAAAGAAGCAAGAGAAGTGCAGAAAGAAGCAAGAGAGGTGCAGAAAGAGGGATGAGGTTGGAGATAGAGGCAAGAGAAGTGCAGAAAGAAGCAACAGAGATGCAAAAACAGGGAACAGGTGTGGAGAAAGTGCCAAGAGAGGTGCAGAAAGAAGCAAGAGTGGTGCAGAAAGAAACATAAGAAGAGCAGAAAGAAGGAACAGAGGTGCAGAAAGAGGCAAGAGGGGTACAGAAAGAGGGAAGAGGGGTGTAGAAAGAAGCACAAGTGGTGTAGAAAGAAGCAAGAGAGGCGCAGAAAGAAGCAAGAGTAGTGCAGAAAGAAGCAACAGAGGTGCAGAAAGACGGATGAGGGGCAGAGAAAGAGGCAAGCGAAGAGCAGAAAGATGCAACAGAGATGAAAAAAAGAGGAAGAGGGGTGGAGAAAGAGGCAAGAGGGGAACAGAACGAAGCGAGAGAGGTGCAGAAAGAAACAAAAGAAGTGTAGAAAGAAGCAACAGAGGTGCAGAAAGAGGGAAGAGGGGTGCAGAAAGAGTCAAAAGGGGTGCAGAAAGAAGCAAGAGAGGTACATAAAGAAGCAAGAGAAATGCATAAAGAAGCAACAGAGATGCAGAAAGGGGGGAGTGGGGTGAAGAAAGAGGCAAGAGGGATACAGAAAGGAGCAAGAGAGTTGCAGAAAAAACAATAGAAGTGCAGAAAGAAGGAACAGAGGTGCAGAAAGAGGCAAGGGGGAGCAGAAAGAGGGAACAGGTGTGCAGAAAAACGCACAAGGGTTGCAGAAAGAAGGGGCAGAGGTACAGAAAGAAGCAAGAGAAGAGCAGAAAGAAGCAAGAGAGGTGCAGAAAGAGGGATGAGGGTGGAGAAAGAGGGAAGAGGGGTGCATAAAGAAGCACAAGTGATGCAGAAAGAAGCAAGAGAGATGTAAAAACAGGGAACAGGTGTGGAGAAAGTGCTAAGAGGGGTGCAGAAAGAAGCAAAAGAAGAGAAGAAAGAAGGAACAGAGGTGCAGAAAGAGGCAAGAGGGGTGCAGAAAGAGGGAAGAGTGGTGCATAAAGAAGCACAAGTGATGCAGAAAGAAGCAAGAGAGGTGCAGAAAGAAGCAAGAGTAGTGCAGAAAGACGCAACAGAGGTGCAGAAAGATGGATGAGGGGCGGAGAAAGAGGCAAGCGAAGAGCAGAAAGATGCAACAGAGATGAAAAAAGAGGAAGAGGGGTGGAGAAAGAGGCAAGAGTGGTACAGAAAGAAGGAAGAGAGGTGCAGAAAGAAACAAAAGAAGTGCAGAAAGAAGCAACAGAGGTGCAGAAAGAGGCAAGAGGAGTGCAGAAAGAGGGAAGAGTGGTGCAGAAAGAGGCACGAGGGGTGCATAAAGAAGCAACAGAGGTACATAAAGAAGCAAGAGAAATGCATAAAGAAGCAACAGAGATGCAGAAAGGGGGAAGTGGGGTGAAGAAAGAGGCAAGAGGGATACAGAAAAAGCAAGATAGTTGCAGAAAGAAACAATAGAAGTGCAGAAAAAAGGAACAGAGGTGCGGAAAGAGGCAAGAGGAGAGCAGAAAGACGGAAAAGGGGTGCAGATGGAAGGAGCAGAGGTATAGAATGAAGCAAGAGAAGTGCAGAAAGAAGCAACAACGGTGCAGAAAGAGGAATGAGTTTGGAGAAAGAGGCAAGAGAAGTGCAGAAGGAAGCAACAGAGATGCAAAAACAGGGAACAGGTGTGGAGAAAGTGACAAGAGTGGTACAGAAAGAAGCAAGAGTGGTGTAGAAAGAAACAAAAGAAGAGCAGAAAGAAGGAACAGAGGTGCAGAAAGAGGCAAGAGGGGTGCAGAAGACGGAAGAAGGGTGCAGAAAGAAGCACAAGTGGTGCAGAAAGAAAGCGAAAGAGAGGTACAGAAAGAAGCAAGAGTAGTGCAGAAAGAAACAAAAGAAGTGCAGAAAGAAGGAACAGAGGTGCAGAAAGAAAGCGAAAGAGAGGTACAGAAAGAAGCAAGAGTAGTGCAGAAAGAAACAAAAGAAGTGCAGAAAGAAGGAACAGAGGTGCAGATAGAGGCAAGAGGGGTGCAGAAATAGGGAAGAGAGGTGCAGAAAGAGGCACGAGGGGTGCAGAAAGAAGCAAGAGTTGTGCAGCAAGAAACAAAAGAAGTGCAGAAAGAAGGAACAGAGGTGCAGAAAGAGGCAAGAGGGGTGCAGAAAGAGGGAAGAAGGGTGCAGAAAGAAGCACAAGAGGTGCAGAAAGAAGCAAGAGAGGTATAGAAAGAAGCAAGAGTAGTGCAGAAAGAAACAAAAGAAGTGCAGAAAGAAGGAACAGAGGTGCAGATAGAGGCAAGAGGGGTGCAGAAAGAGGCACGTGGGGTGCAAAAAAAAGCAAGAGATGTGCAGAAAGAAACAAAAGCAGTGCAGTGAGAAGGAACAGAGGTGCAGAAAGAGGCAAGAGGGGTGCAGAAAGAGGGAAGAGGGGTGCAGAAAGAAGCACAAGTGGTGTAGAAAGGAGCAAGAGAGGCGCAGAAAGAAGCAAGAGTAGTGCAGAAAGTAGCAACAGAGGTACAGAAAGACGGATGAGGGGCAAAGAAAGAGGCAAGCGAAGAGCAGAAAGATGCAACAGAGATGAAAAAAGAGGAAGAGGGGTGGAGAAAGAGGCAAGAGGGGAACAGAAAGAAGCAAGAGAGGGGCAGAAATAAACAAAAGAAGTGAAGAATGAAGCAACAGAGGTGCAGAAAGAGGCAAGAGGAGGGCAGAAAGAGGGAAGAGGGGTGCAGATAGAGGCACGAGGGGTGCATAAAGAAGCAAGAGAAATGCAGAAAGAAGCAACAGACATGCAGAAAGGGGGAAGTGGGGTGAAGAAAGAGGAAAGAGGGATACAGAGAGAAGCAACAGAGTTGCAGAAAGAAACAATACAAGTGCAGAAAGAAGGAACAGAGGTGCAGAAAGAGGCAAGAGGGGAGCAGAAAGAGGGGAAAAGGGAGCAGAAAAACGCACTTGGGTTGCAGAAAGAAGGGGCAGAGGTACAGAAAGAGGCAACAGAGATTCAAAAACAGGGAACAAGTGTGGAGAAAGTGCCAAGAGGGGTGCAGATAGAAGCAAGAGTTGTGCAGAAAGAAACAAAAGAAGAGAAGAAAGAAGGAACAGAGGTGCAGAAAGAGGCAAGTGGGGTGCAGAAAGAGGAAAGAGGGGTGCAGAAAAAAGCACGAGTGGTGGAGAAAGTAGCAAGGGAGGTGTAGAAAAAAGCAAGAAGAGTGCAGAAAGAAGCAACAGAGGGGCAGAAAGAGGCAAGAGGGGTGCAAAAAGAGGGAAGGGGTATAGAAAGAGGCACGAGGGGTGCAGAAAGAAGCAAGAGATGTGCAGAAAGAAACAAAAGAAGTACAGAAAGAAGGAACAGAGGTGCAGAAAGAGGCACAAGGTGTGCACAAAGAAGCAAGAGAGGTAAAGAAATCAGCAAGCGAAGAGCAGAAAGATGCAACAGAGATGAAAAAAGAGGAAGAAGGGTGGAGAAGGATGCAAGAGGGGTACAGAATGAAGCAAGAGAGGTGCAGAAAGAAACAAAAGAAGTGCAGAAAGAAGCAACAGAGGTGCAGAAAGAGACAAGAGGAGTGCAGAAAGAGGAAGAGGGGTGCAGGAAGAGGCACGAGGGGTGCAGAAAGAAGCAAGAGAGGTATGTAAAGAAGCAAGAGAAATGCATAAAGTAGCAACAGAGATGCAGAAAGGGGGAAGTGGGGTGAAGAAAGAGGCAAGAGGGATACAGAAAGAAGGAATAGAGTTGCAGAAAGAAACAATAGAAGTGCAGAAAGAAGGAACAGAGGTGCAGAAAGAGGCAAGAGGGGAGCAGAAAGATGGAAAAGGGGTGCAGAAAAAAGCACAAGGGTTGCAGAAAGAAGGGGCAGAGGTACAGAAAGAAGCAAGAGAAGTGCATAAAGAAGCAAGAGAGGTGCAGAAAGAGGGATGAGGTTGGAGAAAGAGGCAAGAGAAGTGCAGAAGGAAGCAACAGAGATGCAAAAACAGGGAACAGGTGTGGAGAAAGTGCCAAGAGAGGTGCAGAAAGAAGCAAGAGTGGTGCAGAAAGAAACAAAAGAAGAGTAGAAAGAAGGAACAAAGGTGCAGAAAGAGGCAAGAGGGGTGCAGAAAGAGGGAAGAGGGGTACATAAACAAGCACAAGTGGTGTAGAAAGAAGCAACAGAGGTGCAGAAAGACAGATGAGGGGCAGAGAAAGAGGCAAGCGAAGAGCAGAAAGATGCAACAGAGATGAAAAAAAGAGGAAGAGGGGTGTAGAAAGAGGGAAGAGGGGAACAGAAAGAAGCAAGAGAGGTGCAGAAAGAAACAAAAGAAGTGCAGAAAGAAGCAACTGAGGTGCAGAAAGAGGCAAGAGGAGTGCAGAAAGAGGGAAGAGGGTTCAGAAAGAGGCACAAGGGGTGCAGAAAGAAGCAAGAGAGGTACATAAAGAAGCAAGAGAAATGCATAAAGAAGCAACAGAGATGCAGAAAGTGGGAAGTGTGGTGAAGAAAGAGGCAAGAGGGATACAGAAAGAAGCAAGAGAGTTGCAGAAAGAAACAATAGAAGTGCAGAAAGAATGAACAGAGGTGCAGAAAGAGGCAGGAGGGGAGCAGAAAGAGGGAAAAGGGGTGCAGAAAAATACACAAAGGTTGCAGAAAGAAGGGGCAGAGGTACAGAAAGAAGCAAGAGAAGTGCAGAAAGAAGCAAGAGAGGTGCAGAAAGAGGGATGAGGTTGGAGAAAGAGGCAAGAGAAGTGCAGAAAGAAGCAACAGAGATATAAAAACAGGGAACAGGTGTGGAGAATGTGCCAAGAGAGGTGCAGAAAGAAGCAAGAGTGGTGCAGAAAAAAAAAAAGAAGAGCAGAAAGAAGGAACAGAGGTGCAGAAAGAGGCAAGAGGGGTGCAGAAAGAGGGAAGAGGGATGCAGAAAGAAGCACAAGTGGTGTAGAAAGAAGCAAGAGAGGCGCAGAAAGAAGCAAGAGTAGTGCAGAAAGAAGCAACAGAGGTGCAGAAAGAAGGATGAGGGGCGGAGAACGAGGCAAGCGAAGAGCAGAAAGATGCACAGAGATGAAAAAAGAGGAAGAGGGGTGGAGAAAGAGGCAAGAGGGGAACAGGAAGAAGCAAGAGAGGTGCAGAAATAAACAAAAGAAGTGCAGAAAGAAGCAACAGAGGTGCAGAAAGAGGCAAGAGGAGTGCAGAAAGAGGGAAGAGGGGTGCAGAAAGAGGCAAGAGGGGTGCAGAAAGAGGGAAGAGGGGTGCAGAAAGAAGCACAAGTGGTGTAGAAAGAAGCAAGAGAGTCTCAGAAAGAAGCAAGAGTAGTGCAGAAAGAAGCAACAGAGGTGCAGAAAGACGGATGATGGGCGGAGAAAGAGGCAAGCGAAGAGCAGAAAGATGCAACAGAGATGAAAAAAGAGGAAGAGGGGTGGAGAACGCAGCAAGAAGGGAACAGAAAGAAGCAAGAGAGGTGCAGAAATAAACAATAGAAGTGCAGAAAGAAGGAACAGAGGTGCAGAAAGAGGCAAGAGGGGAGCAGAAAGAGGGAAAAGGGGTGCAGAAAAACGCACAAGGGTTGCAGAAAGAAGGGGCAGAGGTACAGAAAGAAACAAGAGAAGTGCAGAAAGAAGCAAGAGAGGTGCAGAAAGCGGGATGTGGGTGGAGAAAGAGGCAAGAAAAGTGCAGAAAGAAGCAATAGAGAGGTAAAAACAGTGAACAGGTGTGAAAGTGCCAAGAGGGGTGCAGAAAGAAGCAAGAGTGGTGCAGAAAGAAACAAAAGAAGAGAAAAAAGAAGAGAAAAAATAAGGAACAGAGGTGCAGAAAGAGGCAAGAGGGGTGCAGAAAGAGGGAAGAGTGGTGCAGAAAGAAGCAAGAGAGGCACAGAAAGAAGCAAGAGTAGTGCAGAAAGACGCAACAGAGGTGCAGAAAGATGGATGAGGGGCGGAGAAAGAGGCAAGCGGAGAGCAGAAAGATGCAAAAGAGATGAAAAAAGAGGAAGAGGGGGTGGAGAAAGAGGTAAGAGGGGTACAGAGAGAAGCAAGAAATGTGCAGAAAGAAACAAAAGAAGTGCAGAAATAAGCAACAGAGGTGCAGAAGGAGGCAAGAGAAGTGCAGAAAGAGGGAAGAGTGGTGCAGAAAGAGGCACGAGGGGTGCATAAAGAAGCAAGAGAGGTACATAAATAAGCAAGAGAAATGCATAAAGAAGCAACAGAGATGCAGAAAGGGGGAAGTGGGGTGAAGAAAGAGGCAAGAGGGATACAGAAAGAAGCAAGAGAGTTGCAGAAAGAAACAATAGAAGTGCAGAAAGAAGGAACAGAGGTGCGGAAAGAGGCAAGAGGAGAGCAGAAAGAGGGAAAAGGGGTGCAGAAAAACGCACAAGGGTTGCAGATAGAAGGGGCAGAGGTATAGAATGAAGCAAGAGAAGTGCAGAAAGAAGCAACAGCGGTGCAGGAAGAGGGATGAGGGTAGAGAAAGAGGCAAGAGAAGTGCAGAAGGAAGCAACAGAGATGCAAAAACAGGGAACAGGTGTGGAGAAAGTGACAAGAGGGGTGCAGAAAGAAGCAAGAGTGGTGTAGAGAAAAACAAAAGAAGAGCAGAAAGAAGGAACAGAGGTGCAGAAAGAGGCAAGAGGGGTGCAAAAAGAGGGAAGAGGGGTACAGAAAGAGGTACGAGGGGTGCAGAAAGCAGCAAGAGATGTGCAGCAAGAAACAAAAGAAGTGCAGTAAGAAGGAACAGCGGTGCAGAAAAAGGCAAGAGGGGTGCAGAAAGAGGGAAGAAGGGTGCAGAAAGAAGCACAAGTGGTGCAGAAAGAAGCAAGAGAAGAACAGAAAGAAGCAAGAGTAGTGCAGAAAGAAACAAAAGAAGTGCAGAAAGAAGGAACAGAGGTGCAGATAGGGGCAAGAGGGGTGCAGAAAGAGGCACGTGGGGTGCAGAAAAAAGCAAGAGATGTGCAGAAAGAAACAAAAGCAGTGCAGAAAGGAGGAAAAGAGGTGCAAAAAGAGGGAAGAGGAGTGCAGAAAGAGGGAAGGGGGTGCAGAAAGAGGCACAAGGTGTGCACAAAGAAGCAAGAGAGGTAAATAAATCATCAAGAGAAGTGCAGAAAGAAGAAACAGAGGTGCAGAAAGACAGATGAGGGGCGGAGAAAGAGGCAAGCGAAGAGCAGAAAGATGCAACAGAGATGAAAAAAGAGGAAGAGGGGTGGAGAAAGAGGGAAGAGGGGTACAGAAAGAAGCAAGAGAGGAGCAGAAAGAAACAAAAGAAGTGCAGAAAGAAGCAACAGAGGTGCAGAAAGAGGCAAGAGGAGTGCAGAAAGATGGAAGAGGGGTGCAGAAAGAGGCACGAGGGGTGCAGAAAGAAGCAAGAGAGGTACATAAAGAAGCAAGAGAAATGCAGAAAGAAGCAACAGAGATGCAGAAAGGGGGAAGTGGGGTGAACAAAGAGGCAAGAGGGGTACAGAAAGAAGCAAGAGAGTTGCAGAAAGAAACAATAGAAGTGCAGAAAGAAGGAACAGAGGTGCAGAAGGAGGCAGGAGGGGAGCAGAAAGAGGGAAAAGGGGTGCAGAAAAACGCACAAGGGTTGCAGAAAGAAGGGGAAGAGGTACAGAAAGAAGCAAGAGAAGTGCATAAAGAAGCAAGAGAGGTGCAGAAAGAGGGATGAGGTTGGAGAAAGAGGCAAGAGAAGTGCAGAAAGAAGCAACAGAGATATAAAAACAGGGAACAGGTGTGGAGAATGTGCCAAGAGAGGTGCAGAAAGAAGCAAGAGTGGTGCAGAAAGAAACAAAAGAAGAGCAGAAAGAAGGAACAGAGGTGCAGAAAGAGGCAAGAGGGTGCACAAAGAGGGAAGAGGGGTGCAGAGAGAAGCACAAGTGGTGTAGGAAGAAGCAAGAGAGGCGCAGAAAGAAGCAAGAGTAGTGCAGAAAGAAGCAACAGAGGTACAGAAAGACGGATGAGGGGCGGAGAAAGAGGCAAGCAAAGAGCAGAAAGATGCAACAGAGATGAAAAAAGAGGAAGAGGGGTGGAGAAAGAGGCAAGAGGGGAACAGAAAGAAGCAAGAGAGGGGCAGAAATAAACAAAAGAAGTGCAGAAAGAAGCAACAGAGGTGCAGAAAGAGGCAAGAGGAGTGCAGAAAGAGGGAAGAGGGGTGCAGATAGAGGCACGAGGGGTGCATAAAGAAGCAAGAGAAATGCATAAAGAAGCAACAGAGATGCAGAAAGGGGGAAGTGGGGTGAAGAAAGAGGCAAGAGGCATACAGAGAGAAGCAAGAGAGTTGCAGAATGCAACAATAGAAGTGCAGAAAGAAGGAACAGAGGTGCAGAAAGAGGCAAGAGGGGAGCAGAAAGAGGGAAAAGGGGTGCAGAAAAACGCACTTGGGTTGCAGAAAGATGGGGCAGAGGTACAGAAAGAAGCAAGAGAGGTGCAGAAAGAGGGATGAGGCAGGAGAAAGAGGCAAGAGAAGTGCAGAAAGAGGCAACAGAGATGCAAAAACTGGGAACAGGTGTGGAGAAAGTGCCAAGAGGGGTGCAGAAAGAAGCAAGAGTGGTGCAGAAAGAAACAAAAGAAGAGAAGAAAGAAGGAACAGAGGTGCAGAAAGAGGCAAGAGGGGTGCAGAAAGAGGGAAGAGGGGTGCAGAAAGATGCACGAGTGGTGGAGAAAGAAACAAGGGAGGTGTAGAAAAAAGCAAGAGGAGTGCAGAAAGAAGCAACAGAGGTGCAGAAAGAGGCAAGAGGGGTGCAAAAAGAGGGAAGGGGTGTAGAAAGAGGCACGAGGGGTGCAGAAAGAAGCAAGAGATGTGCAGAAAGAAACAAAAGAAGTACAGAAAGAAGGAGCAGAGGTGCAGAAAGAGGCATGAGGTGTGCACAAAGAAGCAAGAGAGGTAAAGAAATCAGCAAGCGAAGAGCAGAAAGATGCAACAGAGATGAAAAAAAGAGGAAGAAGGGTGGAGAAGGATGCAAGAGGGGTACAGAATGAAGCAAGAGAGGTGCAGAAAGAAACAAAAGAAGTGCAGAAAGAAGCAACAGAGGTGCAGAAAGAGGCAAGAGGAGTGCAGAAAGAGGAAGAGGGGTGCAGAAAAATGCACAAGGGTTGCAGAAAGAAGGGGCAGAGGTACAGAAAGAAGCAAGAGAAGTGCAGATAGAAGCAAGAGAGGTGCAGAAAGAGGGATGAGGTTGGAGAAAGAGGCAAGATAAATGCATAAAGAAGCAATAGAGATGCAGAAAGGGGGAAGTGGGGTGAAGAAAGAGGCAAGAGGGATACAGAAAGAAGCAAGAGAGTTCCAGAAAGAAACAATAGAAGTGCAGAAAGAAGGAACAGAGGTGCAGAAAGAGGCAACAGGGGAGCAGAAACAGGGAAAAGGGGTGCAGAAAAACGCACAAGGGTTGCAGAAAGAAGGGGCAGAGGTACAGAAAGAAGCAAGAGAAGTGCAGAAAGAAGCAAGAGAGGTGCAGAAAGAGGGATGAGGTTGGAGAAAGAGGCAAGAGAAGTGCAGAAAGAAGGAACAGAGATGCAAAAACAGGGAACAGGTGTGGAGAAAGTGCCAAGAGAGGTGCAGAAAGAAGCAAGAGTGGTGCAGAAAGAAACAAAAGAAGATCAGAAAGAAGGAACAGAGGTGAAGAAAGATACAAGAGGGGTACAGAAAGAAGGAAGAGGGGTGCAGAAAGAAGCACAAGTGGTGTAGAAAGAAGCAAGAGAGGCACAGAAAGAAGCAAGAGTAGTGCAGAAAGAAGCAACAGAGGTGCAGAAAGACGGATGAGGGGTGGAGAAAGAGGCAAGCGAAGAGCAGAAAGATGCAACAGAGATGAAAAAAAGAGGAAGAGGGGTGGAGAAAGAGGCAAGAGGGGAACAGAAAGAAGCAAGAGAGGTGCAGAAAGAAACAAAAGAAGTGCAGAAAGAAGCAACAGAGGTGCAGAAAGAGGCAAGAGGAGGGCAGAAAGAGGGAAGAGGGGTGCAGAAAGAGGCACAAGGGGTGCAGAAAGAAGAAAGAGAGGTACATAAAGAAGCAAGAGAAATGCATAAAGAAGCAACAGAGATGCAGAAAGGGGGGAGTGGGGTGAAGAAAGAGGCAAGAGGGATACAGAAAGGAGCAAGAGAGTTGCAGAGAAAACAATAGAAGTGCAGAAAGAAGGAACAGAGGTGCAGAAAGAGGCAAGAAGGGAGCAGAAAGAGGGAAAAGGAATGCAGAAAAATGCACAAGGGTTGCAGAAAGAAGGGGCAGAGGTACAGAAAGAAGCAAGAGTAGTGCAGAAAGAAGCAAGAGAGGTGCAGAACGAGGGATGAGGGTGGAGAAAGAGGCAAGAGAAGTGCAGAAAGAAGCAACAGAGATGTAAAAACAGGGAACAGGTTTGGAGAAAGTGCCAAGAGGGGTGCAGAAAGAAGCAAGAGTGGTGCAGAAAGAAACAAAAGAAGAGAAGAAAGAAGGAACAGAGGTGCAGAAAGAGGCAAGAGGGGTGCAGAAAGAGGGAAGAGGGGTGCATAAAGAAGCACAAGTGATGCAGAAAGAAGCAAGAAAGGCGCAGAAAGAATCAAGAGTAGTGCAGAAAGACACAACAGAGGTGCAGAAAGACGGATGAGGGGCAGAGAAAGAGGCAAGCGAAGAGTAGAAAGATGCAACAGAGATGAAAATAGAGGAAGAGGGGTGGAGAAAGAGGCAAGAGAGGTACAGAAAGAAGCAAGATAGGTGCAGAAAGAAACAAAAGAAGTGCAGAAAGAAGCAACAGAGGTGCAGAAAGAGGCAAGAGGAGTGCAGAAAGAGAGAAGAGGGGTGCAGAAAGAGGCACGAGAGGTGCATAAAGAAGCAAGAGAGGTACAAAAAGAAGCAAGAGAAATTCATAAAGAAGCAAAAGAGATGCAGAAAGGGGGAAGTGTGGTGAAGAAAGAGGCAAGAGGGATACAGAAAGAAGCAAGAGAGTTGCAGAAAGAAACAATAGAAGTGCAGAAAGTAGGAACAGAGGTGTAGAAAGAGGCGAGAGGGGAGCAGAAAGAGGGAAAAGGGGTGCAGAAAAACGCACAAGGGTTGCATAAAGAAGGGGCAGAGGTATAGAATGAAGCAAGAGAAGTGCAGAAAGAAGCAACAGCGGTGCAGAAAGAGGGATGAGGGTGGAGAAAGAGGCAAGAGAAGTGCAGAAAGAAGCAAAAAAGATGCAAAAACAGGGAACAGGTGTGGAGAAAGTGACAAGAGGGTGCAGAAAGAAGCAAGAGTGGTGTAGAAAGAAACAAAAGAAGAGCAGAAAGAAGGAACAGAGGTGCAGAAAGAGGCAAGAGGGGTCCAAAAAGAGGGAAGAGGGGTACAGAAAGAGGGAAGAGGGGTGCAGAAATAAGCACAAGTGGTGCAGAAAGAAGCAAGAGAGGTACAGAAAGAAGCAAGATTAGTGCAGAAAGAAACAAAAGAAGTGCAGAAAGAAGGAACAGAGGTTCATATAGAGGCAAGAGGTGTGCAGAAAGTGGCACGTGGGGTACAGAAAAAAGCAAGAGATGTGCAGAAAGAAACAAAAGCAGTGCAGAAAGAAGGAACAGAGGTACAAAAAGAGGGAAGAGGGGTGCAGAAAGAGGTAAGGGGGTACAGAAAGAGGCACGAGGTGTGCACAAAGAGGCAAGAGAGGTAATGAAATCAGCAAGAGAAGTGCAGAAAGAAGCAACAGAGGTGCAGAAAGACAGATGAGGGGCGGAGAAAGAGGCAAGCGAAGAGTAGAAAGATGCAACAGAGATGAAAAAAGAGGAAGAGGGTGTAGAAAGAGGGAAGAGGGGAACAGAAAGAAGCAAGAGAGGTGCAGAAAGAAACAAAAGAAGTGCAGAAAGAAGCAACAGAGGTGCAGAAAGAGGCAAGAGGAGTGCAGAAAGCAGGAAGAGGGGTACAGAAAGAGGCACGAAGGGTGCAGAAAGAAGCAAGAGAGGTACATAAAGAAGCAAGAGAAATGCATAAAGAAGCAACAGAGATGCAGCAAGGGAGAAGTGGGGTGAAGAAAGAGGCAAGAGGGATACAGAAAGAAGCAAGAGAGTTGCAGAAAGAAACAATAGAAGTGCAGAAAGAAGGAACAGAGGTGTAGAAAGAGGCGAGAGGGGAGCAGAAAGAGGGAAAATGGGTGCAGAAAAACGCACGAGGGTTGCTGAAACAAGGGGCAGAGGTACAGAAAGAAGCAAGAGAAGTACAGAAAGAAGCAAGAGAGGTGCAGAAAGAGGGATGAGGTTGGAGAAAGAGGCAAGAGAAGTGCAGAAAGGAGCAACAGAGATATAAAAACAGGGAACAGGTGTGTAGAATGTGCCAAGAGAGATGCAGAAAGAAGCAAGAGTGGTGCAGAAAGAAACAAAAGAAGAGCAGAAAGACGGAACAGAGGTGCAGAAAGAGGCAAGAGGGGTGCAGAAAGAGGGAAGAGGGGTACAGAAAGAAGCACAAGTGGTGTAGAAAGAAGCAAGAGAGGCACAGAAAGAAGCAAGAGTAGTGCAGAAAGAAGCAACAGAGGTGCAGAAAGACGGATGAGGGGCGGAGAAAGAGGCAAGCGAATAGCAGAAAGAAGCAACAGAGACGATAAAAGAGGAAGAGGGGTGGAGAAAGAGGTAAGAGGGGAACAGAAAGAAGCAAGAGAGGTGCAGAAATAAACAAAAGAAGTGCAGAAAGAAGCAATAGAGGTGCAGAAAGAGGAAAGAGGAGTGCAGAAAGATGGGAGAGGGGTGCAGAAAGAGGCACGAGTGGTGCAGAAAGTAGCAAGAGAGGTCATAAAGAAGCAAGAGAAATGCATAAAGGGGGAAGTGGGGTGAAGAAAGAGGTAAGAGGAATACAGATAGAAGCAAGAGATTTGCAGAAAGAAACAATAAAACTGCAGAAAGAAGGAACAGAGGTGCGGAAAAAGGTAAGAGGGGAGCAGAAAGAGGGAAAAGGGGTGCAGAAAAACGCACAAGGGTTGCATAAAGAAGGGGCAGAGGTATAGAATGAAGCAAGAGAAGTGCAGAAAGAAGCAACAGCGGTGCAGAAAGAGGGATGAGGGTGGAGAAAGAGGCAAGAGAAGTGCAGAAAGAAGCAAAAAAGATGCAAAAACAGGGAACAGGTGTGGAGAAAGTGACAAGAGGGGTGCAGAAAGAAGCAAGAGTGGTGTAGAAAGAAACAAAAGAAGAGCAGAAAGAAGGAACAGAGGTGCAGAAAGAGGCAAGAGGGGTCCAAAAAGAGGGAAGAGGGGTACAGAAAGAGGGAAGAGGGGTGCAGAAATAAGCACAAGTGGTGCAGAAAGAAGCAAGAGAGGTACAGAAAGAAGCAAGATTAGTGCAGAAAGAAACAAAAGAAGTGCAGAAAGAAGGAACAGAGGTGCATATAGAGGCAAGAGGTGTGCAGAAAGTGGCACGTGGGGTACAGAAAAAAGCAAGAGATGTGCAGAAAGAGACAAAAGCAGTGCAGAAAGAAGGAACAGAGGTACAAAAAGAGGGAAGAGGGGTGCAGAAAGAGGTAAGGGGGTACAGAAAGAGGCACGAGGTGTGCACAAAGAGGCAAGAGAGGTAATGAAATCAGCAAGAGAAGTGCAGAAAGAAGCAACAGAGGTGCAGAAAGACAGATGAGGGGCGGAGAAAGAGGCAAGCGAAGAGTAGAAAGATGCAACAGAGATGAAAAAAGAGGAAGAGGGGTGTAGAAAGAGGGAAGAGGGGAACAGAAAGAAGCAAGAGAGGTGCAGAAAGAAACAAAAGAAGTGCAGAAAGAAGCAACAGAGGTGCAGAAAGAGGCAAGAGGAGTGCAGAAAGCAGGAAGAGGGGTACAGAAAGAGGCACGAGGGGTGCAGAAAGAAGCAAGAGAGGTACATAAAGAAGCAAGAGAAATGCATAAAGAAGCAACAGAGATGCAGCAAGGGAGAAGTGGGGTGAAGAAAGAGGCAAGAGGGATACAGAAAGAAGCAAGAGAGTTGCAGAAAGAAAAAATAGAAGTGCAGAAAGAAGGAACAGAGGTGTAGAAAGAGGCGAGAGGGGAGCAGAAAGAGGGAAAATGGGTGCAGAAAAACGCACGAGGGTTGCTGAAACAAGGGGCAGAGGTACAGAAAGAAGCAAGAGAAGTACAGAAAGAAGCAAGAGAGGTGCAGAAAGAGGGATGAGGTTGGAGAAAGAGGCAAGAGAAGTGCAGAAAGAAGCAACAGAGATATAAAAACAGGGAACAGGTGTGTAGAATGTGCCAAGAGAGATGCAGAAAGAAGCAAGAGTGGTGCAGAAAGAAACAAAAGAAGAGCAGAAAGACGGAACAGAGGTGCAGAAAGAGGCAAGAGGGGTGCAGAAAGAGGGAAGAGGGGTGCAGAAAGAAGCACAAGTGGTGTAGAAAGAAGCAAGAGAGGCACAGAAAGAAGCAAGAGTAGTGCAGAAAGAAGCAACAGAGGTGCAGAAAGACGGATGAGGGGCGGAGAAAGAGGCAAGCGAAGAGCAGAAAGATGCAACAGAGATGAAAAAAGAGGAAGAGGGGTGGAGAAAGAGGCAAGAGGGGAACAGAAAGAAGCAAGAGAGGTGCAGAAATAAACAAAAGAAGTGCAGAAAGAAGCAACAGAGGTGCAGAAAGAGGAAAGAGGAGTGCAGAAAGATGGGAGAGGGGTGCAGAAAGAGGCGCGAGTGGTGCAGAAAGTAGCAAGAGAGGTCATAAAGAAGCAAGAGAAATGCATAAAGGGGGAAGTGGGGTGAAGAAAGAGGTAAGAGGAATACAGATAGAAGCAAGAGATTTGCAGAAAGAAACAATAGAACTGCAGAAAGAAGGAACAGAGGTGCGGAAAAAGGTAAGAGGGGAGCAGAAAGAGGGAAAAGGGGTGCAGAAAGACGCACAAGGGTTGCATAAAGAAGGGGCAGAGGTATAGAATGAAGCAAGAGAAGTGCAGAAAGAAGCAACAGCGGTGCAGAAAGAGGGATGAGGGTGGAGAAAGAGTGAAGAGAAGTGCAGAAGGAAGCGACAGAGATGCAAAAACAGGGAACAGGTGTGGAGAAAGTGACAAGAGGGGTGCAGAAAGAAGCAAGAGTGGTGTAGAAAGAAACAAAAGAAGAGTAGAAAGAAGGAACAGAGGTGCAGAAAGTGGCAAGAGGGGTGCAAAAAGAGGGAAGAGGGGTGCAGAAAAAGGCATGAGGGGTGCAGAAAGAAGCAAGAGATGTGCAGCAAGAAACAAAAGTAGTGCAGAAAGAAGGAACAGAGGTGCAGAAAGAGGCAAGAGGGGTGCAGAAAGAGGGAAGAGGGGCGCAGAAAGAAGCACAAGTGGTGCAGAAAGAAGCAAGAGAGGTACATAAAGAAGCAAGAGTAGTGCAGAAAGAAGCAACAGAGGTGCAGAAAGAGGCAAGAGGGGTGCAAAAAGAGGGAAGAGGGGTGCAGAAAGAGGCACGAGGGGTGCAGAAAGAAGCAAGAGATGTGCAGCAAGAAACAAAAGAAGTGCAGGAATAAGGAACAGAGGTGCAGAAAGAAGCAAGAGTGGTGCAGAAAGAGGCAAAGGGGTGTAGAAAGAAGCAAGAGGTGCAGAAAGAAAGAAAAGAAGTACAGAAAAGAGGAACAGAGGTGCAGAGGTGCAGAAAGAGGCAAGAGGAGTGAACGAAGAGGGAAGAGGGGTGTGAAAGAGGCACGAGGAGTGCAGAAAGAAACAAGAGGAATGCAGAAAGCAGCAACAGAGGTGCAGAAAGAGGCAAGAGGGGTACAAAAAGAGGGAAGAGAGGTGTAAAAAGAGGCACTTGGGGTGCAGAAAGAAGCAAGAGATGTTCAGAAAGAAACAAAAGAAGTGCAGAAAGAAGGAACAGAGGTGCAGAAAGAGGCAAGAAGGGTGCAGAAAGATGGAAGAGGAGTGTGAAAGAGACATGAGGAGTACAGAAAGAAGCAAGAGGCATGCAGAAAGAAGCAAGAGAGCTGCAGAAAGAAACAAAAGCAGTGGAGAAAGAAGGAACAGAGGTGCAAAAAGAGGGAAGAGGGGTGCATAAAGAGGCAAGTGGGGTGCAGAAAGAAGCAAGAGATGTGCAGAAAGAAACAAAAGAAGCACAGAAAGAAGGAACAGAGGTGCAAAAAGAGGGAAGGGGGTACCAAAAGAGGCAGTGGGGAGCAGAAATAAAGCAAGAGATGTGCAGAAAGAAACAAAAGAAGCACAGAAAGAAGGAACAGAGGTGAAAAAAGAGGCAAGAGAGGTGCAGAAAGAGGCACGAGGGGTGCAGAAAGAAGCAAGAGAGGTACATAAAGAAGCAAGAGAAATGCATAAAGAAGCAACAGAGATGCAGCAAGGGAGAAGTGGGGTGAAGAAAGAGGCAAGAGGGATACAGAAAGAAGCAAGAGAGTTGCAGAAAGAAAAAATAGAAGTGCAGAAAGAAGGAACAGAGGTGTAGAAAGAGGCGAGAGGGGAGCAGAAAGAGGGAAAATGGGTGCAGAAAAACGCACGAGGGTTGCTGAAACAAGGGGCAGAGGTACAGAAAGAAGCAAGAGAAGTACAGAAAGAAGCAAGAGAGGTGCAGAAAGAGGGATGAGGTTGGAGAAAGAGGCAAGAGAAGTGCAGAAAGAAGCAACAGAGATATAAAAACAGGGAACAGGTGTGTAGAATGTGCCAAGAGAGATGCAGAAAGAAGCAAGAGTGGTGCAGAAAGAAACAAAAGAAGAGCAGAAAGACGGAACAGAGGTGCAGAAAGAGGCAAGAGGGGTGCAGAAAGAGGGAAGAGGGTGCAGAAAGAAGCACAAGTGGTGTAGAAAGAAGCAAGAGAGGCACAGAAAGAAGCAAGAGTAGTGCAGAAAGAAGCAACAGAGGTGCAGAAAGACGGATGAGGGGCGGAGAAAGAGGCAAGCGAAGAGCAGAAAGATGCAACAGAGATGAAAAAAGAGGAAGAGGGGTGGAGAAAGAGGCAAGAGGGGAACAGAAAGAAGCAAGAGAGGTGCAGAAATAAACAAAAGAAGTGCAGAAAGAAGCAACAGAGGTGCAGAAAGAGGAAAGAGGAGTGCAGAAAGATGGGAGAGGGGTGCAGAAAGAGGCGCGAGTGGTGCAGAAAGTAGCAAGAGAGGTCATAAAGAAGCAAGAGAAATGCATAAAGGGGGAAGTGGGGTGAAGAAAGAGGTAAGAGGAATACAGATAGAAGCAAGAGATTTGCAGAAAGAAACAATAGAACTGCAGAAAGAAGGAACAGAGGTGCGGAAAAAGGTAAGAGGGGAGCAGAAAGAGGGAAAAGGGGTGCAGAAAAACGCACAAGGGTTGCATAAAGAAGGGGCAGAGGTATAGAATGAAGCAAGAGAAGTGCAGAAAGAAGCAACAGCGGTGCAGAAAGAGGGATGAGGGTGGAGAAAGAGTGAAGAGAAGTGCAGAAGGAAGCGACAGAGATGCAAAAACAGGGAACAGGTGTGGAGAAAGTGACAAGAGGGGTGCAGAAAGAAGCAAGAGTGGTGTAGAAAGAAACAAAAGAAGAGTAGAAAGAAGGAACAGAGGTGCAGAAAGTGGCAAGAGGGGTGCAAAAAGAGGGAAGAGGGGTGCAGAAAAAGGCATGAGGGGTGCAGAAAGAAGCAAGAGATGTGCAGCAAGAAACAAAAGTAGTGCAGAAAGAAGGAACAGAGGTGCAGAAAGAGGCAAGAGGGGTGCAGAAAGAGGGAAGAGGGGCGCAGAAAGAAGCACAAGTGGTGCAGAAAGAAGCAAGAGAGGTACATAAAGAAGCAAGAGTAGTGCAGAAAGAAGCAACAGAGGTGCAGAAAGAGGCAAGAGGGGTGCAAAAGAGAGGAAGAGGGGTGCAGAAAGAGGCACGAGGGGTGCAGAAAGAAGCAAGAGATGTGCAGCAAGAAACAAAAGAAGTGCAGGAATAAGGAACAGAGGTGCAGAAAGAAGCAAGAGTGGTGCAGAAAGAGGCAAAGGGGTGTAGAAAGAAGCAAGAGGTGCAGAAAGAAAGAAAAGAAGTACAGAAAAGAGGAACAGAGGTGCAGAGGTGCAGAAAGAGGCAAGAGGAGTGAACGAAGAGGGAAGAGGGGTGTGAAAGAGGCACGAGGAGTGCAGAAAGAAACAAGAGGAATGCAGAAAGCAGCAACAGAGGTGCAGAAAGAGGCAAGAGGGGTACAAAAAGAGGGAAGAGAGGTGTAAAAGAGGCACTTGGGGTGCAGAAAGAAGCAAGAGATGTTCAGAAAGAAACAAAAGAAGTGCAGAAAGAAGGAACAGAGGTGCAGAAAGAGGCAAGAAGGGTGCAGAAAGATGGAAGAGGAGTGTGAAAGAGACATGAGGAGTACAGAAAGAAGCAAGAGGCATGCAGAAAGAAGCAAGAGAGCTGCAGAAAGAAACAAAAGCAGTGGAGAAAGAAGGAACAGAGGTGCAAAAAGAGGGAAGAGGGGTGCATAAAGAGGCAAGTGGGGTGCAGAAAGAAGCAAGAGATGTGCAGAAAGAAACAAAAGAAGCACAGAAAGAAGGAACAGAGGTGCAAAAAGAGGGAAGGGGGTACCAAAAGAGGCAGTGGGGAGCAGAAAGAAGCAAGAGATGTGCAGAAAGAAACAAAAGAAGCACAGAAAGAAGGAACAGAGGTGAAAAAAGAGGCAAGAGAGGTGCAGAAAGAGGCACTTGGGATGCAGAAAGAAGCAAGAGATGTGCAGAATAAACAAAAGAAGAGTGTAGGAGAGTAGGATCTGCTTCACATGGGCACCCCCACTTTTTGCTGATACTTCACTGTTTTTTGACTTTAGTCTGGCTGGGGCCCTGCTAATCAGAACCCCAGCCTAGCTGCTTCCTCTCTAAAATGGTTTCCATGTATCTTATCTTATCTCTGAATGGATTCTGGAGTGCCCTTATAAGTCCCTAGTATATGGTATACTATGTACCCAGGGCATAGGTACCCCAGAGGCCTACCAGGGGCTGAAGCATGTATTATGCCACCCCTGGGAGGCCCTCCAAAATGACACCACAGGCCTGCTACTGCAGCCTGGGTAAGGTGGTGCAGGCACCCCTTACTGTGGTATAGGCTACCTATATCACTACCATTGCACACACATATAAACCTATAAGTCACTCCTCTGGCAGGCCTTAACAATCCTGAAGGCAGAGTGCTTGGTTTTTATGTGAGAGGGTGCCCCTGCATGAGCAGAGCCCCTCTGCAGCGTTCGGAGCCACTCCTCTGATGCTGTTTGTGGTGCAGCCTGACCATATACTCTTAAGTGCATTATAACCTCGCTTTAATGCTAACTTTGTGATGGCTGCACGGAAACATGTCGTGTTTGGTGTCAAACATCTTGGAATACTACCCCCCCACCAGTTCTGGTGGCGGGGGTAGCATTACACCCTTCTAGAGGGAGAGACATGTACACACCGGGCTACCCGGTATTAACTTTACAGAGCCCTGGCATCACAAAATGGATGCCGCTGCCACAGACACGGGTCTGGCCTCCTGCTGCTGACCGAAACTCCGGCAGGGGAGGCCTGGACAATAGGTTTCCTGTCAAAGGGAGGTGTAACCACCTCCCAGACAGGATAGTGTGTATTGGGGCTGGGCGGGAGCACTCTCTGGTGCTTTGAAGTCCTGCACTGGGGGCACATTTGGTGTCCCTGTGCATAGTCCAGTTCAAACCGGTTGCAGGGGATACCTGCCCCTGCTCTGGTGCGAAACTGGACAAAGGGAAGGGGTGTAACCACCCCTCTTCCCTGACCCTCCCATAGGTGGGTCCCCAGAGTATGTCCAACCCCCTACCTTAGTATAAGTATGGGACACCAGTCCTTAGGACTTTAGATTACCCTGGACGAAACTCTGAAGCCGAATCCTGGACCTTCGACGCTCTACTTGAAGATTAGAGGACTGAAGAATCTCCCTTGGGGTCAAGGAGTGACTCCCCTGCTTGGCAGACACCTAAGAAGCAATTGTCTGGTCTGCATCGCTGAAGCTCCCACCAGACGCCGAAGTCTTTGCAATACCAGAGGTGGATTTCCAGACTTACGCGAGGCTGCCCTGAGACCCCAGTGAAGCTGAGGCACGTAGCTGTCGTGGGTAACGTGGAACTGTGACCCCTGGACACCAAGATCTTTTGTAAGTGCATCCTCTTCCTGACCTCCCACGAAAGTGTGCTTTGAGCTCCGAGTAGCCCCCGCCTCCAGCACCAACTGCACCGAAGATCACTGGCCTCCACTCCACAAGTGTCCTGTGAGCCAGCTCCAAGTGCGTCCACTTGAGGCTCCTTCGCGGTCGCTAGTCTGTTCGCTAGTGGGCCCTCCTGAAGACAACTCTTCTTCTGCTTGGGCTTTCCTGGTTGCTCCAGACGTGCCCTGACTTACTCTTGCTGGGTGAGTCCCCCAGACCTTGCTGGTTTGCATCAACGTCCTTTCTTTGTTTCCACGTGACTTGCAGTTGCCAAGGCTTGTTGGGTCAAATCTGGTCGCCAATATGGCAGCAATCGACAGACATTGTGGGACAGCTTGAATCCAGCTCATGGTTGTCATCGACACCTCCTGGACCTCATGGCTGAAGAGTCAAGACAATGGTCAACCTACCTGAAGCACCCAACATCGGTGGGCATCTGCTCATCACCTTCCTGGTCACTGGCTAGTGTCCCAGACTCTGTCCCCTCTGCTTTCAGGTCCTTCAGATCTTTGATCCACTCTTGGATCCACCCGGACACTTTCGACTTGGTCGCCAGCAGCCTCCTGCAGCAGATCGCCATTGAAAACAACGACGAAACCCTACACCAAAAGACACATATGCACCCTGCTTCCCTGGGTGAGGTAACTCGAGTACTCCGGTGCTCCCGTGGGTATTGACTCTAGAACGGCCTAGTTCTAAAGGGGTTTGCTCCAAGTCCTCTTCTAAGTGTCCTTTCCTTTTAAAAACCTAACCGCGACTTTCCCCATAGAAGTTAACGGTGATTCGCGGCTGTGTTCCCACACTGCACGCGTCCCCCGTGGGTCCCCTGTGTCACTACCTTGGGTGGTTTCTTGGGGTCCAAGCACTTCTACAGGCTCTAGGCCTTGTGTCTAGCTCAGTCGTGGTTCTTATACCACTTTATTGGTATATGGTTTGGTACGCCCCTAGGGCTCAAACGTGTATTTGTGCTATTACTGTTGATATTTGACTTGTAAACTATGTACTTCGAACTCTAGCCTCATAAAGAGACTAGAGGGGTGTGTTTAAGACTAAATACATATATTTTATATATATACCTGGTGTGGTCCTCTTTCATTTGGTCACTCAAGAGATTATAGACTGGTAAAACAAGATGCTTTACATTCCTTCAAGACTTAGCCTGAAGGCTGCTCTCCATAGCTACCACTAGGATAGCTTTCAATAAAGGTTGTCTTTAACCTATCTCCAATAAGGGGTTGTTTGGACTGGTGCAAGGTGCCCACTATAATTAGTGGACAGCATATACCAGGCCAACTTCTCACATTGGTGTGCAGCGTGTGGGATTCCAGCTTGCTATTGTTTTACCAGATAATCTCAATTGAATTGATCAACTGAAAACCACTAAGGGTACCTTAGGTACATATAAAACAAGCTTAGTATACAGTAAGTTCTACTGAACTTAGAGTTGTGTGTTAAGGGCTAGCACACCCTTTCTACAACTCAAGAGAGTTTAGTAGGCCACACTAGAGTAGGTAGTGCATACACCACACCTCACTAGTAATGTGTTCACTACCAGGAACCAGTGGGCTCCTGCCATCCAAATATGACAACCTCCCATTCTTGGAATTGAGAGAGTTGTGCAAGATTAGGAAGTTGAAGACAGGCAAAAGTGCCAACACCCAACGTCTCCTGGAGATGCTTCTGCTAGATGATCTTAGAAGACCCATAGGGTCTGCAAGGGTAGGCAGAGAGGGTGGGGCAGAAGATGAGGGAGGGACCAGGGGTGAAAATACCCAGGACCTGACCTCTGAAACTGGCCAGGAGGATGACAATGATCCTACCCTGGAAAATGGAGCTCCTCCTGAGGAGGAGGAGGAGGAGGAGGATCAGAATGACCTCCCCTTTGTCCCCCCAGGAAGAGTTGTGAGTGTGCCCAGAAGGTCTAGATCTCCTTCTCAGGAGTCTAACCACTCTGACACCTCAGTAGGGACCTCTGTTTCCTCTCATAGGAGGGAATCCTCCAGTGAGAGGAAAGAGAGACTGCTCAAGTATGGGGAAGCTCAGTTGAGACTCAGAAGAGAGCAGTTGGCTATAGACAGGGAGTCCCTAGAGCTTCAAAGACAAAGAAGAAAGTTGGGACTAGAGTCCCATGGTGGCAGCAACTTCCCGAGTGGTAGGGAAAGGTCTTATGACCATAGAAACCTGAGCAAGATTGTCCCTCCCTGCCAGAGTGGGGATGACATCCACAAATGGATTTCTGCACTGGAGAGGGCCTGTAAAGTACAGAGGGTCCCTCAGGAGCAGTGGGCAGCAATCTTGTGGCTCTCCTTTGCAGACAAAGGTAGAGATAAGCTCCTCTCTGTTAGAGAAGAGGATGCTGATAATTATCCAGTCTTAAAAAGTGCATTGATTGATGGGTTTGGCCTAACAACTGAACAGTACAGGTTAAAGTTCAGAGATACCCAAAAGGCACAGAATCAAGACTGGGTGGACTTTGTTAATTGTTCTGCTAAGGCTCTGGAAGGTTGGTTAGTGGGCAGTAAGGTATGTGACTTCAAAGGATTGTACAATCTTATCATGAGGGAGCAGATTCTTAATAACTGTCAAAATCAGCTGTTGCATCAGTACCTGGTGGACTCTGATCTGACCTTTCCCCAAGAATTGGCAAAGAAGTCAGACAAATGGGTCAGAACCAGGGTGAGGCAGAAGGTACAGAACCAAGGTGGTGACCCAAAGAAGCAAGATTCTATGAACTCTGACAAGGGTGGGGAGAAGGGTAAAGACCAGAAGCCTTCACAAGGCCCCCAATATTCTTCTTCAGGTGGGGATTCACAGTCTAACAAAGGGAAAGGCCAAAAGAAACCATGGTGCAAAGTCTGTAAGCAAAAGACACACTGGACCAGTGATTGCACCAAGTCCAAAGACTCTATTCCAGCCCCCACCAATGCCCCTAAGGCACCTGTCCCCCCTAGTGCAGTTACAAATGGTGGTGGGAGTACACAAGCCAAGGGTTTAGTAGGGTTGACCCTGGGTGATGAGATGAGCTCTGGCCTAGTCAGAGAACTCACTCAGGCTGTCCTAGTCTGTGATGGAGGCATGGATGTGACCTCCTCTGTGAGTCCAAGTAATCTGGGCAAGTACAGGCAACAGCCATTAATAAATGGAAAAGAGGCTTTGGCATTTAGGGACACAGGAGCAAGTGTCACCATGGTGACACAAGATCTTGTGGATTCTGGGCAGATTATACTTGGTGAAATGTACCAAGTGACCAATGCTAGCAATGTCAGAACAGACCATACTCTGGCAGTTGTTAACTTCTCCTGGGGAGGGGTAACTGGCCTTAAGAAGGTTGTGGTGAGTGCAAACCTACCAGTTGAATGCTTGCTTGGCAATGATCTAGAAACTTCAGCTTGGGAAGAAGTGGAGCTCAGGACCCATGCAGAAATGCTGGTCATCCCTGCAGATGTGTTTGCTGTGACCAGGTCACAGAGCAAAATGTCTAACACTGAACAGGCCTTGGATCCTGGAACAATGGACCAAGTGCCATCCAAGAGGAGGAGTAGTAGGGTTAAGGTTCCTTGGCTCAGAAGGAAGATCAGTCTCTTGAGGGAGATGATCTCAGTCCTGAGGAAGGAACTGTCCCAGAGGAGCTTGAGCCTGATCAGGTTGAGTTCTTAGGGACAGGGGGCCCTTCCAGGGCAGATCTGAGCCAGGAGCAGCAGAGCTGCCCCTCTCTTGAACCCCTCAGACAGCAAGCTGCTGCTGAGGCTGCTGGGAATGCTAGTGGTCCCCATAAAGTGTATTAGGATGATGGACTCTTGTACTCAGAGTGTAGAGACCCCAAGCCTGGTGCCACCAGGATGTTGGTTATACCTCTGAAGTTCAAGGGCTTCCTATTGACCCTAGCCCATGACATTCCTCTAGCAGGTCACCTGGGCCAGAACAAGACTTGGGACAGAATTGTCCCCCACTTTCACTGGCCCCACATGTCTGAAGACACCAAGGAGTTTTTTCGCTCCTGTGTAACCTGCCAGGCCAGTGGTAAGGCAGGTGGCACTACAAAGGCCCCCCTGATACTACTACCTGTGGTGGGGGTTCCCTTTGAAAGGGTGGGGATTGACATTGTTGGTCCCATGGATCCGCAAACAGAATCTGGGCACAGGTTTATCCTGGTGGTGGTGGATCATGCCACCAGGTACCCAGTGGCTATTCCCCTTAGGACCACTACAGCACCTGTGGTGGCAAGAGCCCTCCTGGGAATTTACCCAAGAGTGGGCTTCCCTAAGGAGATTGTATCAGACAGGGGTACCAACTTTATGTCTGGATACTTGAATGCAATGTGGAAGAAGTGTGGAGTGACTTACAAGTTCACCACACCCTATCACCCACAATGCAATGGTTTAGTGGAGAGATTCAACAAAACCTTGAAGGGCTTGATTAAAGGGCTCCCGGAGAAGCTTAGGCGAAGATGGGACATACTCTTGCCCTGCCTTTTATTTGCATACAGGGAGGTGCCTCAAAAGGGGGTTGGCTACAGCCCTTTTGAACTTTTGTTTGGTCACCCTGTCAGGGGTCCATTGTGCCTTGTGAAGGAAGGATGGGAGTTACCTCTCAAGCCCCCGAAGCAGGACATAGTGGACTATGTACTTGGTCTCCGCTCCAGGATGGCTGAGTACATGAAAAAGGCAACTAAAAACCTTGAGGCTAGCCAGGAACTCCAAAAAGCCTGGCATGACCAAAAGGCTGTACTGACTGTTTACCAGCCAGGGCAGAAGGTGTGGGTGTTGGAGCCAGTGGCCCCAGCAGCTCTCCAAGACAAATGGAGTGGACCCCATACCATTGTTGAGCAGAAGGGTGAGGTTACCTATTTGGTAGACCTAGGAACACCCAGGAGTCCCCACAGGGTTCTACATGTCAACAGATTGAAGCCATATGTGGACAGGGCAGACATGGGCTTGCTCATGGCTACTGATGAGGGACAGGAGGAAGAGAGTGACCCACTCCCTGACCTGCTCTCACAGAACCCTGATGATGGGTCAGTGGATGGTGTAGCCTTGGCAGGCAGCCTCACTGCCCAGCAGCAAACTGATTGAGCAGACAGGTGCTCAATCAGTTCAGGCATATGTTCTCTCTGACTCCAAGTCAGACCACCTGGTGCACTCATGAAGTGGACACTGGGGACAGTTTGCCTATTAAAAATAAGATGTATAGGCAACCTGACCATGTCAGGGACTGTATCAGGACAGAAGTCCAGAACATGTTGGATTTGGGAGTTATTGAACCCTCAGATAGCCCTTGGGCTAGTCCAGTGGTCCTTGTGCCAAAACCTCACACTAGTGGTGGGAAAAGAGAGATGAGGTTTTGTGTGGACTACAGGGGTCTCAATGCAGTCACTAGGACTGATGCCCATCCAATACCCAGGGCAGATGAGCTAATAGACACTTTGGCCTCAGCCAAGTATCTAAGCACATTTGACTTAACAGCTGGCTACTGGCAGATCAGGCTAGCTGATGATGCAAAGCCAAAAACAGCATTCTCAACCCCTAGTGGACATTATCAATTTGTGGTAATGCCCTTTGGTTTGAAGAATGCACCTGCCACTTTCCAAAGGTTGGTGAATACAGTTCTCACAGGTCTGGAAGCCTATAGTGCAACATATCTAGATGATATTGCTGTCTTTAGCTCCACCTGGGAGGATCACCTGGTCCACCTAAGGAATGTTTTGGAGGCCCTGCAAAAGGCAGGCCTCACTATCAAGGCCACCAAGGGCCAGATAGGGCAGAGTCAGGTTGTGTACCTGGGCCACCTTGTAGGTGGAGGCCAGGTTCAACCACTGCAGAGCAAAATCCAGACCATCATGGACTGGGTTGCTCCAACTACCCAGACTCAGGTGAGAGCCTTCTTAGGCCTGACTGGGTACTATATGAGATTTGTCAAGGGGTATGGATCAATAGTGACACCCCTGAATGACTTAACTTCCAAGAGAATGCCCAAAAAGGTTCAGTGGACAGCTAGCTGTCAAAAGGCATTTGCTGACCTGAAGCAGGCCATGTGCACTACTCCCATTCTACAGAGTCCTGATTACTCCAATAAGTTCATTGTCCAAACAGATGCATCTGAATTGGGGGTAGGGGCTGTACTGTCACAATTGAATGATGAAGGTCAGGATCAGCCAGTAGCTTTTATTAGCAGAAGGCTGACCCCTAGAGAGAAACGTTGGTCAGCCATTGAGAGGGAGGCCATTGCTTTGGTCTGGGCTCTGAAGAAGTTGAGGCCATACCTGTTTGGTACTCACTTCCTTGTTCAAACAGACCATAAGCCCCTCTTATGGCTAAAACAAATGAAGGGTGAAAACCCCAAACTGCTTAGGTGGTCCATTTCCCTACAGGGGATGGACTTTACAGTGGAACATAGACCTGGGAGTAACCATGCCAATGCAGATGGACTCTCTAGGTACTTCCACTTAGAACATGAAGACTCAACTGGTCAAGGTTAGTTTAATGTCCCTGCGTTTGGGGGGGGGGGTGTAGGAGAGTAGGATCTGCGTCACATGGGTACCCCCACTTTTTGCTGATGCTTCACTGTTTTTCGACTTTAGTCTGGCTGGGGCCCTGCTAATCAGAACCTCAGCCTAGCTGCTTCCTCACTAAAATGGTTTCCATGTACCTTAGGTACATCTCTGATTGGATTCTGGAGTGCCCTTATAAGTCCCTAGTATATGGTATACTATGTACCCAGGGCATAGGTACCCCAGAGGCCTACCAGGGGCTGAAGCATGTATTATGCCACCTCTAGGAGGCCCTCCAAAATGACACCACAGGCCTGCTACTGCAGCCTGTGTAAGGTGGTGCAGGCACCCCTTAATGTGGTATAGGCTACCTATATCACTACCATTGCACACACATATAAACCTATAAGTCACTCCTCTGGCAGGCCTTAACAATACTGAAGGCAGAGTGCTTGGTTTTTATGTGAGAGGGTGCCCCTGCATGAGCAGAGCCCCTCTGCAACGTTCGGAGCCACTCCTCTGATGATGTTTGTGGTGCAGCCTGACCATATACTCTTAAGTGCATTATAACCTCGCGTTAAATGCTAACTTTGGGATGGCTGCATGGAAACATGTTGTGTTTGGTGTCAAACATCTTGGAATACTACCCCCACACCAGTTCTGGCGGCGGGGGTAGCATTCCACCCTTCTAGAGGGAGAGACATGTACACACCGGGCTACCCGGTATTAAATTTACAGAGCCATGGCATCACAAAATGGATGCCGCTGCCACAGACACGGGTCTGGCCTCCTGCTGCTGACCGAAACTCCGGCAGGGGAGGCCTGGACAATAGGTTTCCTGTCGAAGGGAGGAGTAACCACCTCCCCAGACAGGATAGTGTGTATTGGGGCTGGGCAGGAGCACTCTCTGGTGCTTTGAAGTCCTGCACTGGGGGCACATTTGGTGTCCCTGTGCATAGTCCAGTTCAAACCGGTTGCAGGGGCTACCTGCCCCTGCTCTGGCATGAAACTGGACAAAGGGAAGGGGTGTAACCACCCCTCTTCCCTGACCCTCCCATAGGTGGGTCCCCAGAGTATGTCCAACCCCCTACCTTAGTATAAGTATGGGACCCCAGTCCTTAGGACTTTAGAGTACCCTGGATGAAACTCTGAAGCCGAATTCTGGACCTTCAACGCTCTACTTGAAGATTAGAGGACTGAAGAATCTCCCTTGGGGTCAAGGAGTGACTCCCCTGCTTGCAGGCACCTAAGAAGCAATTGTCCGGTCTGCATTGCTGAAGCTCCTGCCGGACCCCAAAGTCTTTGCAACACCAGATGTAGATTTCCAGACTTCCCCGACATTGCCTTGAGACCCCAGCGAAGCTGAGGCACGTAGCTGTTCTGGGTAATGTGGAACCGTGACCCCTAGACACCAAGAAATTTTGTAAGTGCATCCTCTTCCTGGCCTTCCACGAAGTTGTGCTTTGGGCTCCGAGTATCCCCTGCCTCCAGCACTGACTGTACCGAAGATCACTGGCCTCCACTCCACGAGTATCCTGTGAGTCAGCTCCAAGTGCGTCCACTTGAGGCTCCTTTGCGGTCGCAAGTCTGTTGGCTAGTGGGCCCTGCCGAAGGTAACTCTTCTTCTACTTGGGCTTTCCTGGTTGCTCCAGAAATGCCCTGACTTATTCTCGCTGGGTGAGTCCCCCAGACCTTGCCGGCCTGCATCAACGTCCTTTCTTTTTTTCCACGTGACTTGCCGTTGCCAAGGCTTGTTGGGTCCAATCCGGTCGCCGACACCGCAGCAATCGACAGACGTCGTGGGACAGCTCGATTCCAGATCCTGGTTGTCATCAATGCCTCCTGGACCTCGTGGCTGAAGATTCAAGACGACCATCAACCAACCTGAAGCACCCGACATCGGTGGGCATCTGCTCATCGCCTTCCTGGTCACTGGCTAGTGACCCAGTCTCTGTCCCCTCTGCTTTCAGGTCCTTCAGATCTTCGATCCACTCTTGGATCCACCCGGACGCTTCAGCGATGCAGACCGGACAATTGCTTCTTTGGTGCCTGCCAAGCAGGGGAGTCACTCCTTGACACCAAGGGAGATTCTTCAGTCCTCTAATCTTAAAGTAGAGCGTCAAAGGTCCAGGATTCTGTGTCAGATTTCGTCCAGGTAAATCTAAAGTCCTAAGGACTGGGTTCCCCTACTTATACTAAGGTAGGAGGTTGGACATACTCTGTGGCCCCACCTATGGGAGGGTCAGGGCAGAGGGGTGGTTACACCCCTTTCCCTTTGTCCAGTTTCATGCCAGAGCAGGGGCTGGAAGCCCCTGAGCCGGTTTGAACTGGGGTATGCACAGGGACACCAAATGTGCCCCCAGTGCAGGACTTCAAAGCACCAGAGAGTGCTCCCGCCCAGCCCCAATACACACTATCCTGTCTGGGGAGGTGGTCACACCTCCCTGGGACAGGAAACCTATTGTCCAGGCCTCCCCTGCCGGAGTTTCGGTCAGCAGCAGTAGGCCAGACTCGTGTCTGTGGCAGCGGCATCCATTTTGTGATGCCAGGGCTCTGGAAAGTCAGTACCGGGCATACCGGTGTGTACATGTCTTTCCCTCTAGAAGGGTGGAATGCTACCCCCGCCGCCAGAACTGGCGGGGGTAGTATTCCAAGATGTTTGACACCAAACACGACATGTTTCCGTGCAGCCATCCCAAAGTTAGCATTTAACGCGAGGTTATAATGCGCTTAGAGTATATGGTCAGGCTGCACTACAAACAGCATCAGTGAAGGGTCTCTGAACGCTGCAGAGGGGCCCTGCTCATGCAGGGGCACCCTCTCACATAGGAACCACGCACTCTGCCTTCAGGATTGATAAGGCCTGCCATAGGAGTGACTTATAGGTTTATATGTGTGTATGTATATAGTGATATAGGTAGCCTATATCACAGTAAGGGGTGCTTGCACCACCTTACCCAGGCTGCAGTAGCAGACCTGTGGTGTCAGTTTGGATGGCCTTCCAGGGGTGGCACAATACATGCTGCAGCCCCTGGTAGGCCTCTGAGGTACCTATGCCCTGGGTACATAGTATACCATATACTAGGGACTTATAAGGGCACTCCAGATTCCAATCAGAGATGTGCCTAAGGCACATGGAAACCATTTTAGAGAGGATGCAGCTAGGCTGGGGTTCTGATTAGCAGGGCCCCAGCCAGACTAAGGTCGAAAAACAGTGAAGCATCAGCAAAAAGTGGGGGTACCCATGTGAAGCAGATCCTACTCTCCTACATTTAGGACTAAATACATATATTTTATATATATACCTGGTGTGGTCCTCTTTCATTTGGTCACTCAAGAGATTATAGACTGGTAAAACAAGCTGCTTTACATTCCTTCAAGACTTAGCCTGAAGGCTGCTCTCCATAGCTACCACTAGGATAGCTTTCAATAAAGGTTGTCTTTAACCTATCTCCAATAAGGGGTTGTTTGGACTGGTGCAAGGTGCCCACTATAATTAGTGGACAGCATATACCAGGCCAACTTCTCACAAAGAGCAGATAGAAGGAACAGAGGTGCAGAAAGAGGAAAGAGGGGTGCAGAAAGAGGTAAGCGGGGTGCTGAAAGAGGCACAAAGGTTGCAGAAAGAAGGGACAGAGGTGCAGAAAGAAGCAAGAGAAGTGCAGAAAGAAACAAAAGAAGTGCAGAAAGAAGGAACAGAGGTGCAGAAAGAGGCAAGAGGGGTGCAGAAAGAGGGAAGATGGGTGCAGAAAGAGGCACAAGGGTTGCAGACCCAAGGACAGAGGTGCAGAAAGAAGCAAGAGAAGTGCAGAATGAAGCAGCAGAGATGCAAAAAGGGGGAACAGAGGTAGAGAAAGTGGCAAAAGGGGCGCAGAAAGAAGCAAGAGAGGTGCAGAAAGAAACAAAAGAAGTGCAGACAGAAGGAACAGAAGTGCAGAAAGAGGCAAGAGGGGTGCAGAAAGAGGGAAGAGGGGTGCAGAAAGAGGCACGAGGGTGCAGAAAGAAGCAAGAGAGGTACATAAAGAAGCAAGAGAAATGCATAAAGAAGCAAAAGAGATGCAGAAAGTGGGAAGTGGGGTGAAGAAAGAGGCAAGAGGGATACAGAAAGAAGCAAGAGAGTTGCAGAAAGAAACAATAGAAGTGCAGAAAGAAGGAACAGAGGTGCAGAAAGAGGCAACAGGGGAGCAGAAAGAGGGAAAAGGGGTGCAGAAAAACGCACAAGAGTTGCAGAAAGAAGGGGCAGATGTATAGAATGAAGCAAGAGAAGTGCAGAAAGAAGCAACAGCGGTGCAGAAAGAGGGATGAGGGTGGAGAAAGAGGCAAGAGAAGTACAGAAGGAAGCAACAGAGATGCAAAAACAGAGAACAGGTGTGGAGAAAGTGACAAGAGGGGTGCAGAAAGAAGCAAGAGTGATGTAGAAAGAAACAAAAGAAGCACAGAAAGAAGGAACAGAGGTGCAAAAAGAGGGAAGAGGGGTGCAAAAAGAGGCATGTGCGGGTGCAGAAAGAATCAAGAGATGTGCAGAAAGAAACAAAAGAAGCACAGAAAGAAGGATCAGACGTGAAAAAAGAGGCAAGAGAGGTGCAGAAAGAGGCACTTGGGGTGCAGAAAGAAGCAAAAGATGTGCAGAAAGAAACAAAAGAAGCGCAGAAAGAAGGAACAGAGGTGCAGAAAGAGGGGTGCAGAAAGAGGTAAGAGGGGTGCTGAAAGAGGGACAAAGGTTGCAGAAAGAAGAGACAGAGGTGCAGAAAGAAGCAAGAGAACTGCAGAAAGAAACAACAGAGATAAGAAAGAGGGAAGAGGGGTGGAGAAAGAGGCAAGAAGGGTGCAGAAAGAAGCAAGAGAGTTGCAGAAAGAAACAAAAGAAGTGCAGAAAGAAGGAACAGAAGTGCAGAAAGAGGCAAGAGGGGTTCAGAAAGAGGGAAGATGGATGCAGAAAGAGGCACAAGGGTTGCAGAACGAAAGGACAGAGGTGCAGAAAGAAGCAAGAGAAGTGCAGAATGAAGCAACGGAGGTGCAGAAAGAGGGATAAGGTGTGGAGAAAGAGGCAAGAGAAGTGCAGAAAGAAGCAACAGAGATGCATAAAAGGGGGAACAGGGGTAGAGAAAGTGGCAAGACGGGCGCAGAAAGAAGCAAGAGAGGTGCAGAAAGAAACAAAAGAAGTGCAGAAAGAAGGAACAGAGGAGCAGAAAGAGGCAAGAGGGGTGCAGAAAGAGGGAAGAAGGGTGCAGAAAGAAGCATGAGTGGTGCAGAAAGAAGCAAGGGAGGTGTAGAAAAAAGCAAGAGGAGTGCAGAAAGAAGCAACAGAGGTGCAGAAAGAGGCAAGAGTGGTGCAAAAAGAGGGAAGGGGTGTAGAAAGAGGCACGAGGGGTGCAGAAAGAAGCAAGAGATGTGCAGAAAGAAACAAAAGAAGTACAGAAAGAAGGAACAGAGGTGCAGAAAGAGGCAAGAGGGCTGCAGAAAGAGGGAAGAGGGGTGCAGAAAGAGGCACAAGGTGTGCACAAAGAAGCAAGAGAGGTAAATAAATCAGCAAGTGAAGAGCAGAAAGATGCAACAGAGATGAAAAAAAGAGGAAGAAGGGTGGAGAAGGATGCAAGAGGGGTACAGAAAGAAGCAAAAGAGGTGCACAAAGAAACAAAAGAAGTGCAGAAAGAAGCAACAGAGGTGCAGAAAGAGGCAAGAGGAGTGCAGAAAGAAGCAAGAGAGGTATATAAAGAAGCAAGAGAAATGCATAAAGAAGCAGTAGAGATGCAGAAACGGGGAAGTGGGGTGACGAAAGAGGCAAGAAGGATACAGAAAGAAGCAAGAGAGTTGCAGAAAGAAACAATAGAAGTGCAGAAAGAAGGAACAGAGGTGCAGAAAGAGGCAAGAGGGGAGCAGAAAGAGGGAAGAGGGGTGCAGAAAGAAGCACGAGTGGTGCAGAAAGAAGCAAGGGAGGTGTAGAAAAAAGCAAGAGTAGTGCAGAAAGAAGCAACAGAGGTGCGGAAAGAGGCAAGAGGGGTGCAAAAAGAGGGAAGAGGGTGTAGAAAGAGGCACGAGGAGTGCAGAAAGAAGCAAGAGATGTGCAGAAAGAAACAAAAGAAATACAGAAAGAAGGAACAGAGGTGCAGAAAGAGGCAAGAGGGCTGCAGAAAGAGGGAAGAGGGGTGCAGAAAGAGGCACAAGGTGTGCACAAAGAAGCAAGAGAGGTAAAGAAATCAGCAAGCGAAGAGCAGAAAGATGCATTAGAGATAAAAAAAGAGGAAGAAGGGTGGAGAAGGATGCAAGAGGGGTACAGAAAGAAGCAAGAGAGGTGCAGAAAGAAACAAAAGAAGTGCAGAAAGAAGCAACAGAGGTGCAGAAAGAGGAAAGAGTAGTGCAGAAAGAAGCAAGAGAGGTACATAAAGAAGCAAGAGAAATGCATAAAGAAGCAACAGAGATGCAGAAAGGGGGAAGTGGGGTGAACAAAGAGGCAAGAGGGATACAGAAAGAAGCAAGAGAGTTGCAGGAATAAACTATAGAAGTGCAGAAAGAAGGAACAGAGGTGCAGAAAGAGGCAAGAGGGGAGCAGAAAGAGGGAAAAGGGGTGCAGAAAAATGCACAAGGGTTGCAGAAAGAAGGGGCAGAGGTACAGAAAGAAGCAAGAGAAGTGCAGAAAGAAGCAAGAGAGGTGCAGAAAGAGGGATGAGGTTGGAAAAAGAGGCAAGAGAAGTGCAGAATGAAGCAACAGAGATGCAAAAACAGGGAACAGGTGTGGAGAAAGTGCCAAGAGAGGTGCAGAAAGAAGCAAGAGTGGTGCAGAAAGAAACAAAAGAAGAGCAGAAAGAAGGAACAGAGGTGCAGAAAGAGGCAAGAGGGGTACAGAAAGAGGGAAGAGGGGTGCAGAAAGAAGCACAAGTGGTGTAGAAAGAAGCAAGAGAGGCGCAGAAAGTAGCAAGAGTAGTACAGAAAAAAGCAACAGAGGTGCAGAAAGACGGATGAGGGGCAGAGAAAGAGGCAAGCAAAGAGCAGAAAGTTGCAACAGAGATGAAATAAAGAGGAAGAGGGGTGGAGAAAGAGGCAAGAGGGGAACAGAAAGAAGCAAGAGAGGTGCAGTAAGAAACAAAAGAAGTGTAGAAAGAAGCAACAGAGGTGCAGAAAGAAGCAAGAAAATTGCATAAAGAAGCAACAGAGATGCAGAAACGGGGGAGTGGGGTGAAGAAAGAGGCATGAGGGATACAGAAAGGAGCAAGAGAGTTGCAGAAAGAAACAATAGAAGTGCAGTAAGAAGGAACAGAGGTGCAGAAAGAGGCAAGAGGGGATCAGAAAGAGGGAAAAGGGGTGCAGAAAAATGCACAAGGGTTGCAGAAAGAAGGGGCAGAGGTACAGAAAGAAGCAACAGCGGTGCAGAAAGAGGGATGAGGGTGGAGAAAGAGGAAAGAGAAGTGCAGAAGGAAGCAACAGAGATGCAAAAACAGGGAACTGGTGTGGTGAAAGTGACAAGAGGGGTGCAGAAAGAAGCAAGAGTGGTGTAGAAAGAAGCAAGGGAGGCGCAGAAAGAAGCAAGAGTAGTGCAGAAAGAAGCAACAGAGGTGCAGAAAGACGGATGAGGGGCGGAGAAAGAGGCAAGCGAAGAGCAGAAAGATGCAACAGAGATGAAAAAAAGAGGAAGAGGGTGGAGAAAGAGGCAAGAGGGGAACAGAAAGAAGCAAGAGAGGTGCAGAAAGAAACAAAAGAAGTGCAGAAAGAAGCAACAGAGGTGCAGAAAGAGGCAAGAGGAGCGCAGAAAGAGGGAAGAGGGTTGCCGAAAGAGGCACGAGGGGTTGCAGAAAGAGGCACGAGGGGTGCAGAAAGAAGCAAGAGAGGTACATAAAGAAGCAAGAGAAATGCATAAAGAAGCAACAGAGATGCAGAAAGGGGGGAGTGGGGTGAAGAAAGAGGCAAGAGGGATACCGAAAGGAGCAAGAGAGTTGCAGAAAGAGACAATAGAAGTGCAGAAAGAAGCAAGAGAGGTGCAGAAAGAGGGATGAGGGTGGAGAAAGAGGCAAGAGAAGTGCAGAAGGAAGCAACAGAGATGCAAAAACATGGAACAGGTGTGGAGAAAGTGACAAGAGGGGTGCAGAAAGAAGCAAGAGTGGTGCAGCAAGAAACAAAAGAAGAGTAGAAAGAAGGAACAGAGGTGCAGAAAGAGGCAAGAGGGGTGCAGAAAGAGGGAAGAGGGGTGCAGAAAGAGGCACGAGGGGTGCAGAAAGAAGCAAGAGAGGTACATAAAGAAGCAAGAGAAATGCATAAAGAAGCAACAGAGATGCAGAAAGGGGGGAGTGGGGTGAAGAAAGAGGCAAGAGGGATACAGAAAGGAGCAAGAGAGTTGCAGAAAGAGACAATAGAAGTGCAGAAAGAAGGAACAGAGGTGCAGAAAGAGGAAAGAGGGGAGCAGAAAGAGGGAAAAGGGGTGCAGAAAAACGCACAAGGGTTGCAGAAAAAAGGGGCAGAGGTACAGAAAGAAGCAACACCGGTGCAGAAAGAGGGATGAGGGTGGAGAAAGAGGCAAGAGAAGTGCAGAAGGAAGTAACAGAGATGCAAAAACAGGGAACAGGTGTGGAGAAAGTGACAAGAGGGGTGCAGAAAGAAGCAAGAGTGGTGCAGCAAGAAACAAAAGAAGAGTAGGAAGAAGGAACAGAGGTGCAGAAAGAGGCAAGAGGGGTGCAGAAAGAGGGAAGAGGGGTGCAGAAAGAAGCACAAGTGGTGCAGAAAGAAGCAAGACAGGTACAGAAAGAAGCAAGAGTAGTGCAGAAAGAAGCAACAGAGGTACAGAAAGAGGCAAGAGGGGTGAAAAAAGAGGGCAGAGGGGTGCATAAAGAAGCACGAGGTGTGCAGCAAGAAGCTAGAGATGTGCAGCAAGAAACAAAAGAAGTGCAGGAATAAGGAACAGAGGTGCAGAAAGAGGCATGAAGGGTGCAGAAAGAGGGAACAGGGAAGAGGAGTGTGAAAGAGACACAAGTGGTACAGAAAGAAGCAAGAGGGGTGCAGAAAGAGGCAAAGGGGGTGTAGAAAGAAGCGAGAGGTGTAGAAAGAAAGAAAAGAAGTACAGAAAAAAGGAACAGAGGTGCAGAAAGAGGCAAGAGGAGTGAACAAAGAGGGAAGAGGTGTGTGAAAGAGGCACGAGGAGTGCAGAAAGAAGCAAGAGGAGTGCAGAAAGGAGCAACAGAGGTGCAGAAAGAGGCAAGAGGGGTACAAAAAGAGGGAAGAGAGGTGCAAAAAGAGGCACGTGGAGTACAGAAAGAAGCAAGAGATGTGCAGAAAGAAACAAAAGAAGTGCAGAAAGAAGGAACATAGGTGCAGAAAGAGGCTTGAAGGGTGCAGAAAGAGGGAAGAGGAGTGTGAAAGAGACACAAGGGGTACAGAAAGAAGCAAGAGGTGTGCAGAAAGAAGCAAGAGAGTTCCAAAAAGCCACAAAAGAGGTGCAGAAAGAAGGAACAGAGGTGCAGAAAGAGGCAAGAGGGGTGCAGAAAGAGGCACGTGGGGTGCAGAAAGAAGCAAGAGATGGGCAGAAAGAAACAAAAGAAGCGCAGAAAGAAGGAACAGAGGTGAAAAAAGAGGCAAGAGAGGTGCAGAAAGAGGCACTTGGGGTGCAGAAAGAAGCAAGAGATGTGCAGAACGAAACAAAAGAAGCGCAGAAAAAAGGAACAGAGGTGCAGAAAGAGGTAAGAGGGGTGCTGAAAGAGGCACAAAGGTTGCAGAAAGGAGGGACAGATGTGCAGAAAGAAGCAAAAGAAGTGCAGAAAGAAACAACAGAGATAAAAAAGGGGGAAGAGGGGTGGAGAAAGAGGCAAGAGGAGTGCAGAAAGAAGCAAGAGAGGTGCATAAAGAAACAAAAGAAGTGCAAAAAGAAGGAACAGAGGTGCAGAAAGAGGCAAGAGGGTGCAGAAAGAGGGAAGAGGGGTGCAGAAAGAAGCACGAGAAGTGCAGAATGAAGCAACAGAGGTGCAGAAAGAGGGATAAGGTGTGGAGAAAGAGGCAAGAGAAGTGCAGAGAGAAGCAACAGAGATGCAAAAAGGGGGAACAGGGGTAGAGAAAGTGGCAAGAGGGGTGCAGAAAGAAGCAAGAGAGGTGCAAAAAAGAAACAAAAGAAGTGCAAAAAGAAGGAACAGAGGTGCAGAAAGAGGCAAGAGGGGTGCAGAAAGAGGGAAGGGGGGTGCAGAAAGAAGCACGAGTGGTGCAGAAAGAAGCAAGGGAGGTGTAGAAAAAGCAAGAGGAGTGCAGAAAGAAGCAACAGAGGTGCAGAAAGAGGCAAGAGGGGTGCAAAAAGAGGGAAGGGGGTGTAGAAAGAGGCACAAGCGGTGCAGAAAGAAGCAAGAGATGTGCAGAAATAAACAAAAGAAGTACAGAAAGAAGGAACAGAGGTGCAGAAAGAGGCAAGAGGGCTGCAGAAAGAGGGAAGAGGGGTGCAGAAAGAGGCACAAGGTGTGCACAAAGAAGCAAGAGAGGTAAAGAAATCAGCAAGCAAAGAGCAGAAAGATGCAACAGAGATGAAAAAAAGAGGAAGAAGGGTGGAGAAGGATGCAAGAGGGGTACAGAAAGAAGCAAGAGAGGTGCAGAAAGAAACAAAAGAAGTGCAGAAAGAAGCACCAGAGGTGCAGAAAGAGGCAAGATGAGTGCAGAAAGAGGGAAGAGGGGTGCAGAAAGAGGCACGAGGTGTGCAGAAAGAAGGAAGAGAGGTACATAAAGAAGCAAGAGAAATGCACAAAGATGCAACAGAGATGCAGAAAGGGAGAAGTGGGGTGAAGAAAGAGGCAAGAGGGATACAGAAAGAATCAAGGGAGTTACAGAAAGTAACAATAGAGAGGCAGAAAGAAGGAACAGAGGTGCAGAAAGAGGCACGAGGGGAGCAGAAAGAGGGAAAGGGGTGTAGAAAAACGCACAAGAGTTGCAGAAAGAAGGGGCAGAGGTACAGAAAGAAGCAAGAGAAGTGCAGAAAGAAGCGAGAGAGGTGCAGAAAGAGGGATGAGGGTGGATGAAGAGGCAAGAGAAGTGCAGAAAGAAGCAACAGAGATGCAAAAACAGGGAACAGGTGTGGAGAAAGTGCCAAGAGGGGTACAGAAAGAAGCAAGAGTGGTGCAGAAAGAAACAAAAGAAGAGAAGAAAGAAGCAACAGAGGTGCAGAAAGAGGCAAGAGGGGTGCAGAAAGAGGGAAGAGGGGTGCAGAAAGAAGCACAGGTGGTGCAGAAAGAAGCAAGAGAGGCGCAGAAAGAAGCAAGAGTAGTGCAGAAAGAAGCAACAGAAGTGCAGAATGACAGATGAGGGGCAGAGAAAAGGCAAGCGAAGAGCAGAAAGATGCAACAGAGATGAAAAAAGAGGAAGAGGGGTGGAGAAAGAGGCAAGAGGTGTACAGAAAGAAGCGAGAGAGGTGCAGAAAGAAACAAAAGAAGTGCAGAAAGAAAGAACAGAGGTGCAGAAAGAGGCAACAGGTGTGCAGAAAGAGGGTGGATGGGTGGAGAAAGAGGCAAGGGGGTGCAGAAAGAAGCAAGAGAGCTGCAGAAAGAAACAGAAGAAGTGCAGAAAGAAGGAACAGAGGTGCAGAAAGAGGCAAGAGGGTTATAAAAAGAGGGTAGAGGGGTGCAGAAAGAGGCACGAGGGGTGCAGAAAGAAGCAAGAGATGTGCAGCAAGAAACAAAAGAAGTGCAGAAAGAAAGAACAGAAGTGCAGAAAGAGGTAACATGTGTGCAGAAAGAGGGTGGATGGGTGCAGAAAGAGGCAAGGGGGTGCAGAAAGAAGCAAGAGAGCTGCAGAAAGAAACAGAAGAAGGGGAACCTTCTTTGCTGCTGGAACCTTCTTTGCTGCTCTAATCCCCGCCGCTGCCCGTGTTTGGCTTTGCTGCAGGGGAGAGACTCCCAGGACCGTGTTTGGCTTTGCTGCAGGGGAGAGACTTCCAATACCAGGCTGCTTCGCGGCAGGGTCCGCGTTGATATTTTGCACCATCCGGCGCTTTAAAACCCTGCCTCATCTCCCGCAGCGCGGGACGCGCGCGGGTGAAGCCCGGGCCAAGGGCGGGCCCATCTGAGCTCGGCTGAGACTGGACTGGGCCACCCCTTTTGCTCTCAACTCAGGGCTTCCCACGGCACGACTGAAGGTAAAGTGAACTTTATTTCCCCACATGCTAGACTGTGTGTTACTGAGCCATACCACAGGCGGAACGAACTGACCCCCAGAAATGTCTAACCGGAAAGGGGTAGTCGGGACCTTGGATGCGTTCATCGTGAGGGCACAGTCTCTCCTGACCCATGAAATTGAAATTACGGAGCGCAAATTGTCTATGGACCCTGCCACACTGTTCTCCAGTTTGTCACAGGGCGGCTCAAAAACTGTGAATACATCATGCGCATCTCCTCGTAGGTTACCATCTTTGGAAATTTGCGCCGTATCACCCGCCCTGTTAGATTCATCATCTTCAATGTCATGCCCGGGAGCCGTGAGTCAGGTCGCAGCAGGTATTAATACCAGAGCACGAGCGGCATACCCCCATAAGCCCGCCAAACTGAAAACACAGCCACCTAAATGCAAGAGGAACACCGGGAGTGATGGGTTGCCCAAGGCAAAGCCTAAAAACTCTAAAACCGATCATGTCAATGCTAACAACCCGGGAGCTACTTGCACAGTCTCAGTGGGGACACAGACTGATTTTGTTTCAGACCTCGCCTGTAATAACATTAATCTAGTCGCCAATACAGGCGTCGAGGGAGGCGTTGCCATTTCTCCTTCGGTTACTAGGTATATTGATACCACTCTGGGCGACATTAAGACTGCACTTGATAAGACTTTTAATCTAATGAAGGCGGAGTTCAAATGTTTAAAATCTGCACTGATCAATGTAGCCGACAGGACTATGACCTGTAATGTAGTACCCAATAATGATGTTGGCAGTTTACTGCCCTCACTAATTAGTCAAATGAGTAACACACCTGGGTCAGAGTCGCATCCTGGTCCTGCTATTCAAAAAGGTCCCATTACTGCTACCCCGCGCCTTAACTGCAGTCATATAAACACAATTCACAAGATAAACGCACATAGTAAGCAAGGGGACAGAGGGGCTATCTTATCAAGACACACAGATAACCTGAACTCTGTACCAGGAAGCAGCTGCCCTATAGATCAAGGTTCCAGTACACCCACATGTGATATTAGACCAGCTAGGGATATTCCTAATTGTTCTAGGAACGGCTCCTTGAGATCTAATCCCGATGTACTCGACTTACCCCCAGCCTCATGCCCATATGTGTTAGTCCTGGCTGGGGTCCCTTACCTATCTGGGGAGCAAAGGGAATCCTGGGCAGACCTGCGCAATAAGGCCGTAGAATGGCTTTGTAAATATAAGGGGTTCCACCCTTCTAAAATGAACGACATTATCATGGTTAGAAGAGTCGGGTGGGTTGGCCATTCTGTCAAAAACATAAATGGCGACTGCATCGTTCTTAATTTTAGCAGACCCAAGATTGTTCGCCATCTATTGAATATTTTTGAACACCCCACCACTCAAAACACTCATATTAGTGCGCTCCCCTTGGGCTATTTTTACAAGCCACCCACTAATCCTTTTAGGGATTCCCCTGTCTTGCCTTTGATAACGAACAGGTTTAATTCGCTATCCAACCTAGATACACAGGACTGACAATTATTACCTATGGACGCTCAGCCTTCCCAGCAGTCCCTTCTGGAGCAGACCCCTGCTGGTACAGTTACAACCATTACCGACAATGGCGAATGCCCACCCACTAGTATTAACAATGGATCTGATCTGAACATCCTCAGCTGGAATGTAGCAGGACTGCACTCCAAGCTCGATGACCAGGATTGGTTGCGCCTGGTCAAAGAGTAAGATATTGTTATGTTCCAAGAGACCTGGGCCACACACGATTCATATATTGAAGGGTTTCATTGTATTTGCGTCCCGGCCTCCAGCCATAATATAGGTCAACCATCTGGGGGCCTTCTTATTGGTCTTAATGTAGCGACTGGTGGTAGTTATAAGATATTCCCAACAAACAGCCCTAACTTCCAAGTAATACTCTTTAAGAGAAGAGTCTCTCTTTACTTGGTAAACTTTTACAATAACGATTTCGCATCAGTTCCCAACAAGAATTTTATTGAGCTTTTGATTTTATTTCCAACCTAGACTACCAGGCATCCGGATGGAACACTATTGGGATTATTTTAGGCGGGGACTTTAATGCAAAGTTTTATGACAGGCATTGTGTCATGGGACCACATACTATGGGCCCCTCGTTTCGCAGGGGAGCAGAATTGGCAGCTCTACTGAGCTCGCTTAACTTAGTTAATGTTATGGAGCAGTTGGGCACACCTCATGCGACTAACAACCACCTCCCGACCTTTAGAGGTAGGGGATATTCGTCCGTAATAGATTTTGTTTTCATCTCTTCTTTACTCACGGATTACTTATTCACCGCAGAGGTTGTTGCCACCACTCAGGGGGATCACAACCCCATTAGAACCGCTTTCAGATTAGCACCCCGACATGTGTTCCCACTTGAATGTGGGGCTAAAGATCTAACCCCATCTACTGACAATCTAACACTGTCTTGGAGGGGCATTGATAATGGGGATCTGTTTAAATTATTAGTGAAGGATAACTTACCCCATATCACCTCCTGCTTGTCATCTGAAGCCCCTCATCAGGAGGTAGTTGGTGGCTTTTCTAAACTCTGTCAGGCAGTTAAAACCCTCCTGTCAAAGCCCGCCTCCTTGAGGAAACCGGGCCCTAGATGGTTTGATTCTGCATGTTCTGCTGCCAACAGGAACCTGCGTATGGTTTTGTCAGCTGACCCCAGGTGCTCCTATGATGTAAAACTGGCCAGACAGATGTACAAACTAGCTATTACTAACCGGAAAGAGGCACTCTTAAGGGATCGCTGGGAAGCCCTATCGCAGGCTGCCACGGAAAAAAGGGGCAACCTATTCTGGACTGCTGTAAGGGATCTTAGATCCACGGGACAGCTATTAACTAAGCCCGGGCGTAGTTGGCGTAGTAGCACTTCACGTAGCTACGTGAAGTACAGCTTCATCTACACGTAGCTATGCAAATTGCGTAGTGCGTAGCTGTGTGCTTGACTGCACTGTACAATAATTACCAAAAGCAAACTTGTACAGTGCAAGTTAAGATAAAATAAATATCTCTGTCTTTATATGCTAAAAATGCATATAGTCATTTCACTAAAGTGAAAACAAAAAGTTAACAAGCAGTGAGAGAGGTGATGATTTTGGTATCCTCACTAACTTAGGGAGAGAACAAACAACCAAGCAGATGTCTTGAAAACAAAAAGCACATCTTATTGAATGATTAGGTGGTGGTCCCATCCTCTTAGGACCACCCCAAGCACAGTTATTGGCAAAAATACAATCCCAACCAAAGGCCCTGCAAAGCATTATGGGACGAGATTAGCAGTGGGCAGTGAATATTATAGTGTCCAATATCAAAATAATTCTACAAAGAGCTGCAGTTCAACTAGTCGTTACTAGGTGTCGTCCCTCAAGAGTGACATGCAAAAGTATTGAAAACCTTTCATGAAGCTTTTGCATTTGACTCGTGAGGGACGACACCTAGTGCGCCTAGTTGAACTGCAGCTCTTTGTATGAATCACTGATATTGGACACTATATACTCACTGCCCACTAATCTCGTCCCTAATGCTTTGCAGGGCTTTTGGTTGGGATTATATTTTTGCCATAATTGGCAGGGTGGTCCTAGAGGAAGGGACCACCATTGAATCGTTCACATGATATGCTTTTTGTGTTCAAGGCATCTGCTGAGTCCTCCCCTAGGTTGGGGGAACTCCAAAATCATCACCTCTCTCATTGCGTGATATTTTATTGTCAAAATTCATTTTTGTGAATTGGTTATATGCTTTTTAGCATAAAAAATTGCTTTATCAAAGTATTTGAAGGAGTTTATTATACTCCTGCTACGCTATGTTTATTAGCACAGTTATTCACTCTGCTACGTGCAATTTGCGTAGTGCGTAGTAGCACAAACTTTACATGCTTCGTGAGCGTAGCAAAGTATTATGCCCAGGGTTACTATTAACACCAATTAGCTGTACACTTTCGAGTCAGTCCTGGGAAGATCATTTCTCAAATATTTATGCTACCCCGCAGGGGGAGATTGAACAGCTGGAGTATAGTCTCCCTAATACTTCTCAAATTACACTCCCTGAAATAGAAGAGGCCATCCATCAGTCTATCGGGAATAAAGCCCCTCGCCCGGATGGGCTACCAATCGATCTCATTAAATGGATCCCGGACTTCTGGGCTCCCCTTCTCCTGAATGTTTTCAATCACTGAATGTCGGGTCCGCTCCCTGACACCTGGGCAAAAAGTATCATAGTCCCAATATTTAAAAAGGGGGACTGGTCACAGCCCATTAATTATAGACCAATATCGTTGATTGATAACACTCTCAAAATACTGGGCAGAGTCCTATATAATAAGATCCTGGAATGGTCAGAGGAACATGGCATTTTAGAGCGCTGCCAGTTAGGCTTTCGTAGGAAGGTTGGTACCATCGAGCAATGTCTCAATCTTAGCCTTGTAATTGGGAAATATACCTTCGCCCGTAAAATCCCTGTCTACCTGGCCTTCATGGATTTGTCCTCAGCTTTTGATTTTGTCAACAGGTCAAAGCTGTGGGCTATCCTGTTGGGCCATGGTTTAGACGCTCCTCTGGTTCATTTCCTGGCTTATCTCCATAAGGACCTTCAGGCACAAGTGAGAATTGGCAGAGGTGGTGAGGTCTCAGGGCTCATCAAGGTCGGAAGGGGGGTCAGCAGGGATGCGTTCTGGCCCCCCTTCTTTTTATTATTTACATTAATGGCCTGAACAAATCATTGATAACTGCAACCCAAGACGTCCCTATGATCAACGGCAAACCTTTGCCGGTGCTACTTTATGCAGACGATGAGGTGCTTATAGGCCGCACCCCAAACTCACTGCGCATCTTAGTACAGTCGTTTGTTAAACATATGGACAGTCTGGATTTAAGAGCCAATTTAAAAAAATCATTTTTAATGTCTTGTGGCCCACAGAAACACTCTTTTACCTCTATCACCGTTGGCAGCCAAAAGTGTAGTGCACTGGTAAATTCCCCTACCTTGGTGTGGTCTTTGCTGCGAACGGCTCCTGGACTGAGCATCTTTCTCACTCCAGGAGCAAGTTCTCAAAGACCATCAATTCAATTTTTAGTTTCCCCCGTCCTAAGAATACTGGCGTTATTTTAGCCATCTTAAATTTTTTAAATTGCAATGCGTCCCAGTAGCCACTTATGGAGGCGGAGATTTGGGGCACCACAAACAGCTCCTGCATTCAGCGGGAAGAAAATAGATTTTGCAGGAAACTGTTGGGCACCCCAATCTCGACATCTCATTATAGTTGTCATAAAGAATTAAATTTAAATTATGTCACTGATTTTATACGTGCTCATCCGGCTCTCTTCTGGTTGTCTGTTTGGAGGAATGAGGAAGCTATTCTGACTAGAGATATTATCATGGACTGTTTGAAGTGTGAGAAAGGGATGGATATCCCTTGGCTATCGGAGTTTACCAGAGCTTATGCAGTATTAATCAGGGTTGCATTTTTAGAAACCCCAAGAAAGCTGAAACGCTACGGAAAAAAGATCTTAGAAATGCACTCTACTTATCCTACAGTACCGAGCGTATAGCTCAGGAATCACAGAAAACCCTTGTCTCTAGTTACATGTCACTAGTCCGATATTGTTATCCCCTACCAAACTACCTCCACCTTACCTATGAGTTATTGGGAAAGAAGTCTGTTATTCCGTCTCAGAGCAGGGACAGTCAAGTTTGCATTATGTTTTCCCCTCGGTCACCATTCCAAAATTGATTTGGTACCCTGCCCATGTGACTGTTGTTTTTGCATTTGTCACCCCGAGTGGGACGGGTATGCCCAGACATGGGTCCCGTGCTCTCCAGGCCACTGGAATCAAGCTATCCTGGCTGAAGAGGGTGAGACCCGAAACCGGTCCTAGGATGCTTGTTTCCAGTCCAGGGAGGACCTGGCTTGGCAGTTCGGGCTGGACTGTTCCCAGGAGGTACAGGGTCAAGACTGATTTGCATATGGCTGGGTTCAAACTGGAATGGCATGGTGAGCAAAAAAATGATGGATTTAGGCCCAGATCTCTGTACTGGGGTGAATGTATGACATTGTTCTGCATTCTATCCATCAACTGTTGTTTTTGCATTTGTCACCCGAGTGGGACGGGTATGCCCAGACGTGGGTCCCGTGCTCTCCAAGCCACTGGAATCAAGCTATCCTGGCTGAAGAGGGTGAAACCCCGAAACCGGTCCTAGGATGCTTGTTTCCAGTCCAGGGAGGACCTGGCTTGGCAGTTCGGGCTGGACTGTTCCCATGAGGCACAGTGTCAAAACTGATTTGCATATGGCTGGGTTCAAACTGGAATGGCATGGTGAGCAAAAAAATGATGGATTTAGGCCCAGATCTCTGTACTGGGGTGAATGTATGACATTGTTCTGCATTCTGTCCATCAACTGTTGTTTTTGCATTTGTCACCCCGAGTGGGACGGGTATGCCCAGACGTGGGTCCCGTGCTCTCCATGCCACTGGAATCAAGCTATCCTGGCTGAAGAGGGTGAAACCCGAAACCGGTCCTAGGATGCTTGTTTCCAGCCCAGGGAAGGACCTGGCTTAGCAGTTCGGGCTGGACTGTTCCCATGAGGCACAGGGTCAAGACTGATTTGCATATGGCTGGATTCAAACTGGAATGGCATGGTGAGCAAAAAAATGATGGATTTAGGCACAGATCTCTGTACTGGGGTGAATGTATGACATTGTTCTGCATTCTGTCCATCAACTGTTGTTTTTGCATTTGTCACCCCGAGTGGGACGGGTATGCCCAGGCGTGGGTCCCGTGCTCTCCATGCCACTGGAATCAAGCTATCCTGGCTGAAGAGGGTGAAACCCGAAACCGGTCCTAGGATGCTTGTTTCCAGTCCAGGGAGGACCTGGCTTGGCAGTTCGGGCTGGACTGTTCCCATGAGGCACAGGGTCAAGACTGATTTGCATATGGCTGGGTTCAAACTGGAATGGCATGGTGAGCAAAAAAATGATGGATTTAGGCCCAGATCTCTGTACTGGGGTGAATGTATGACATTGTTCTGCATTCTGTCCATCAACTGTTGTTTTTGCATGTGACGGAATTAGCGGACAGACAACTCTGCATTTTTTATTCTTTTGTAAATATTATATGAAATATAGCAAGGGGATACTTTATCCCTATTTTAAAAAAAGGAAACCTGTTAGCTTGGATCTGGCTTATACAAGCATACTTGCTTTGATTGATGAGGAGCTTGTTTTTCGCTTAAGTACTTTTCTGAGAGTTGCTATTCGGGCACGTAAGTCCATGCTAGACCCTTGAATTCTTAACTGTGATTGGTCACGCTGTAAATAATGCTTTTTATTCATTATATTCTAACATGTGACACTGTGTCTTATAATTGCTATTCGGGCACGTATCGTCCATGCAAGACCCTTGAATTCTTAACTGTGATTGGTTACGCTGTAAATAATGCTTTTTATTCATTATATTCTAACATGTGACACTGTGGGGCCGATTCTGATGCGGGTTGGAAAAGCTTCCCGACCGAATCGGTTGGGAAAAGGTGTCCGACCCACTCGGATCGGGAAAGTCCGACGGCGGAGTAGGATGCATCCGGATGCTTCCAGATACGATTTGGTTGAACTCCCATTGACTTCAATGGGAACATTTGTTCCTAACCGCATCAGAATTGGGCCCTCGTCGGGAAGACACGTTCCCGATCCGATTTGGAAGGAGCAAATGCCGTTAGGAGGCCTTCCTAACCGCATCAGAATCAGGCCTTCGGTCGGGAAGCTTTTCCAACCCGCATCAGAATCGGGCCCTTAGTCTTATAATTTCAACAGTCTTCGTATGGTTGTACTTTTATGGATATACTGTTTATCCGAATAAAGCTCATGAATTGAATTGAATTGAAACAGAAGAAGTGCAGAAAGAAGGAACAGAGGTGCAGAAAGAGTCAAGAGGGGTGCAGAAAGAGGGAAGAGGGGTGGACGAAGAGGCAATAGGGGTGCAGAAATAAGTGACAGGTGCAGAAAGAAACAAAAGAAGTGCAGAAAGAAGGAACAGAGGTGCAGAAAGAGGTAAGAGGGGTGTGGGAAGAGGGGTGTGAAAGAGGCACGAGGTGTGAGAAGTTTGCCTGGTATATGCTGTCCACTAATTATAGTGGGCACCTTGTACCAGTCCAAACAACCCCTTATTGGAGATAGGTTAAAGACAACCTTTATTGAAAGCTATCCTAGTGGTAGATATGGAGAGCAGCCTTCAGGCTAAGTCTTGAAGGAATGTAAAGCAGCTTGTTTTACCAGTCTATAATCTCTTGAGTGACCAAATGAAAGAGGACCACACCAGGTATATATTTAAAATATATGTATTTAGTCTTAAACACACCCCTCTAGTCTCTTTATGAGGCTAGAGTTTGAAGTACATAAGTTACAAGTCGAATATCAACAGTAATAGCACAAATACACGTTTGAGCCCTAGGGGCGTACCAAACCATATACCAATAAAGTGGTATAAGAACCACGACTGAGCTAGACACAAGGCCTAGAGCCTGTAGAAGTGCTTGGCCCTCAAGGAACCACCCAAGGTAGTGACACAGGGGACCCACGGGGGATGCGTGCAGTGTGAGAACACAGCCGCGAGCCGCCGTTGACTTCTATGGGGAATATCGCGGTTGGAGTTTTAAAGAAAAAGGACACTTAGAGGAAGACTTGGAGCAAACCCCTTTAGAACTAGGTTGTTCTAGAGTCAATACCCATGGGAGCACTGGAGTACTCGAGTTACCTCACCCAGGGAAGCCGGGTGCATAGGTGTCTTTCGGGGTCGGGTTTCGTCGTCGTTTTCAATGGCGATCTGCTGCGAAGTGCTGCTGGCGACCAAGTCGAAAGTGTTCGGGTGGATCCAAGGGTGGATCGAAGATCTGAAGAACCTGAAAGCAGAGGGGACAGAGTCTGGGTCACTAGCCAGTGATCAGGAAGGCGATGAGCAGATGCCCACCGATGTCGGGTGCTTCAGGTAGGTTGACGGTCGTCTTGACTCTTCAGCCACGAGGTCCAGGAGGCGTCGACGACAACCAGGAGGTGGATTTGAGCTGTCCCACAATGTCTGTCACTTGCTGAGGTATTAGCGACTGGATTGGACCCAACAAGCCTTGGCAACGGCAAGTCTTGTGGAAATGAAGAAAGGACGGTGGTACAGACCAGCAAGGTTTGAGGGACTCACCCAGCGAGGGTAAGTCAGGGCACGTCTGGAGCAACAAGGGAAGCCAAAGCAGAAGAAGAGTTGCCTTCGGGAGGGCCCACTAGCCAACAGACTAGCAACCGCAAAGGAGCCTCAAGTGGACACACTTGGAGCTGCCTCACAGGACACTCGTTGAGTGGAGGCCAGTGATCCTCGGTGCAGTCCGTGCTGGAGGCTAGGGCTACTCGGAGCCCAAAGCACAACTTTGTGGGAGACCAGAAAGAGGATGCACTTGCAAAAGTTCTCAGTGTCCAGGGGTCACGGTTCCACGTTACCCACAACAGCTACGGGCCTCAGCTTCGCTGGGGACTCAGGGCAGCCTCGGGGAAGTCTGGAAATCCACCTCTGGTGATGCAAAGACTTCAGCATCCAGCAGGAGCTTCAGCGATGCAGACCAGACAGTTGCTTCTTTGGTGCCTGCCAAGCAGGGGAGTCACTCCTTGACCCCAAGGGAGATTCGTCAGTCCTCTAATCTTAAAGTAGAGCATCGAAGGTCCAGGATTCGGCTTCAGAGTTTCGTCCAGGGTAATCTAAAGTCCTAAGGACTGGGGTCCCATACTTATGCGAAGTTAGGGGGTTGGACATACTCTGGGGAACCACCTATGGGAGGGTCAGGGAAGAGGGGTGGTTACACCCATTCCCTTTGTCCAGTTTCGTGCAGGGGCAGGTAGCCCCTGCAACCGGTTTGAACTGGCATATGCACAGGGACACCAAATGTGCCCCCAGTGCAGGACTTCAAAGCACCAGAGAGTGCTCCCGCCCAGCCCCAATGCACACTATCCTGTCTGGGGAGGTGATTACACCTCCCTTCTACAGGAAACCTATTGTCCAGGCCTCCCCTGCCGGAGTTTCAGTCAGCAGCAGGAGGCCAGACCCGTGTCTGTGCCAGCGGCATCCATTTTGTGATGCCAGGGCTCTGGAAAGAAGTTACCGGGTAGCCCGGTGTGTACATGTCTCTCCCTCTAGAAGGGTGGAATACTACCCCCGCCACCAGGACTGGTGGGGGGTAGTATTCCAAGATGTTTGACACCAAACACGACATGTTTTGGTGCAGCCAGTCCAAAGTTAGCATTGTACCGCGAGGATATAATGCACTTAAGAGTATATGGTCAGGCTGTACCACAAACAGCATCAGAGGAGGGACTCCGAACGCTGCAGAGGGGCTCTGCTCATGCAGGGGCACCCTCTCACATAAAACCCAAGCACTCTGCCTTCAGGATTGGTAAGGCCTGCCATAGGAGTGACTTATAGGTTTATATGTGTGTGCAATGGTAGTGATATAGGTAGCCTATACCACAGTAAGGGGTGCATGCATCACCTTACCCAGGCTGCAGTAGCAGACCTGTGGTGTCAGTTTGGCTGGCCTTCCAGGGGTGGCATAATACATGCTTCAGCCCCTGGCAGGCCTCTGAGGTACCTATGGCCTGGGTACATAGTATACCATATACTAGGGACTTATAAGGGCACTCCAGATTCCAATCAAAGATGTACCTAAGGTACATGAAAACCATTTTAGAGAGGAAGCAGCTAGGCTGGGGTTCTGATTAGCAGGGCCCCAGCCAGACTAAAAGTCGAAAAACAGTGAAGCATCAGCAAAAAGTGGGGGTACCCATGTGAAGCAGATCCTACTCTCCTACACACCCCCCCAAACGTCGGGACATTAAACTAACCTTGACCAGTTGAGTCTTCATGTTCTAAGTGGAAGTACCTAGAGAGTCCATCTGCATTGGCACGGTTACTCCCAGGTCTATGTTCCACTGTAAAGTCCATCCCCTGTAGGGAAATGGACCACCTAAGCAGTTTGGGGTTTTCACCCTTCATTTGTTTTAGCCATAGGAGGGGCTTGTGGTCTGTTTGAACAAGGAAGTGAGTACCAAACAAGTATGGCCTCAACTTCTTCAGAGCCCAAACCACAGCAAAGGCCTCCCTCTCTATGGCTGACCAACGTTTCTCTCTAGGGGTCAGCCTTCTGCTAATAAAAGCTACTGGCTGATCCTGACCTTCATCATTCAATTGTGACAGTACAGCCCCTACCCCCAATTCAGATGCATCTGTTTGGACAATGAACTTCTTGGAGTAATCAGGACTCTGGAGAATGGGAGCAGTGCACATGGCCTGCTTCAGGTCATCAAATGCCTTTTGACAGCTAGCTGTCCACTGAACCTTTTTGGGCATTTTCTTGGAAGTTAAGTCATTCAGGGGTGTCACTATTGATCCATACCCCTTGACAAATCTCCTATAGTACCCAGTCAGGCCTAAGAAGGCTCTCACCTGAGTCTGGGTAGTTGGAGCAACCCAGTCCATGATGGTCTGGATTTTGCTCTGCAGTGGTTGAACCTGGCCTCCACCCACAAGGTGGCCCAGGTACACAACCTGACTCTGCCCTATCTGGCACTTGGTGGCCTTGATAGTGAGGCCTGCCTTTTGCAGGGCCTCCAAAACATTTCTGAGGTGGACCAGGTGATCCTCCCAGGTGGAGCTAAAGACAGCAATATCATCTAGATATGCTGCACTATAGGCCTCCAGACCTGTAAGGACTGTATTCACCAACCTCTGAAAAGTGGCAGGTGCATTCTTCAGATCAAAGGGCATTACCACAAATTGATAATGTCCACTAGGGGTTGAGAATGCTGTTTTTGGCTTTGCATCATCAGCTAGTCTGATCTGCCAGTAGCCAGCTGGCAGGTCAAATGTGCTTAGATACTTGGCTGAGGCCAAAGTGTCTATTAGCTTATCTGCCCTAGGTATTGGATGGGCATCAGTCCTAGTGACTGCATTGAGACCCCTGTAGTCCACACAAAACCTCATCTCTCTTTTCCCACCACTGGTGTGAGGTTTTGGCACAAGGACCACTGGACTAGCCCAAGGGCTATCTGAGGGTTCAATAACTCCCAAATCTAACTTTTTCTGGACTTCTGTCCTGATACAGTCCCTGACATGGTCAGGTTGCCTATACATCTTATTTTTAATAGGCAGACTGTCCCCAGTGTCCACTTCATGAGTGCACCAGGTGGTCTGACTTGGAGTCAGAGAGAACATATGTCTGTACTGATTGAGCACCTGTCTGCAATCAGTTTGCTGCTGAGCAGTGAGGCTGCCTGCCAAGGCTACACCATCCACTGACCCATCATCAGGGTTCTGTGAGAGCAGGTCAGGGAGTGGGTCACTCTCTTCCTCCTGTCCCTCATCAGTACCCATGAGCAAGCCCATGTCTGCCCTGTCCACATATGGTTTCAATCTGTTGACATGGAGAACCCTGTGGGGACTCCTGGGTGTTCCTAGGTCTACTAAATAGGTAACCTCACCCTTCTGTTCAACAATGGTATGGGATCCACTCCACTTGTCTTGGAGAGCTGCTGGGGCCACTGGCTCCAGCACCCACACCTTCTGTCCTGGCTGGTAAACAGTCAGTACAGCCTTTTGGTCATGCCAGGCTTTTCGCAGTTCCTGGCTAGCCTCAAGGTTTTTAGTTGCCTTTTTCATGTATTCAGCCATCCGGGAGCGGAGACCAAGTACATAGTCCACTATGTCTTGCTTTGGGTGCTTGAGAGGTAACTCCCATCCTTCCTTCACCAAGCACAATGGACCCCTGACAGGGTGACCAAACAAAAGTTCAAAAGGGCTGTAGCCAACCCCCTTTTGAGGCACCTCCCTGTATGCAAACAAAAGGCAGGGCAATAGTATGTCCCATCTTCGCCTAAGCTTTTCTGGGAGCCCTTTAATCATGCCCTTTAAGGTTTTGTTGAATCTCTCAACTAAACCATTGCATTGTGGGTGATAGGGTGTGGTGAACTTGTAAGTCACTCCACACTCCTTCCACATTGCCTTCAAGTATCCAGACATAAAGTTTGCACCCCTGTCTGATTCAACCTCCTTAGGGAAGCCCACTCTTGAGAAAATTCCAAGGAGGGCTCTTGCCACCACAGGTGCTGTAGTGGTCCTAAGGGGTATAGCCTCTGGGTACCTAGTGGCATGGTCCACCACCACCAGGATAAACCTGTGCCCAGATGCTGTTTGGGGATCCATGGAACCAACAATATCAATCCCCACTCTTTCAAAGGGAACCCCCACCACAGGTAGTGGTATCAGGGGGGCCTTTGTGGTGCCACCTGCCTTCCCACTGGCTTGGCAGGTTACACAGGAGCGACAAAACTCCTTGGTGTCTTCAGACATGTGGGGCCAGTGAAAGTGAGGGACAAGTCTGTCCCAAGTCTTGTTCTGGCCCAGGTGACCTGCTAGAGGAATGTCATGGGCTAGGGTCAATAGGAAGCCCCTGAACTTCAGAGGTATAACCAACCTCCTGGTGGCACCAGGCTTGGGGTCTCTACACTCTGAGTACAAGAGTCCATCATCCCAATACACTTTATGGGGACCACTAGCATTGCCAGCAGCCTCAGCAGCAGCTTGCTGTCTGAGGGGTTCAAGAGAGGGGCAGCTCTGCTACTCCTGGCTCAGATCTGACCTGGAAGGGCCCCCTGTCCCCAAGAACTCAACCTGATCAGGTTCAAGCTCCTATGGGACAGTTCCTTCTTCAGGACTGAGATCATCTCCCTCAAGAGACTGATCTTCCTTCTGAGCCAAGGGGGAAGGCACTGCCTTAACCCTACTACTCCTCCTCTTGGATGGCACTTGGTCCATTGTTCCAGGATCCAAGGCCTGTTCAGTGTTAGACCTTTTGGCCTGTGACCTGGTCACAGCAAACACATCTGCAGGGATCCCCAGCATTTCTGCATGGGTCCTGAGCTCCACTTCTGCCCAAGCTGAAGTTTCAAGATCATTGCCAAGCAAGCATTCAACTGGTAGGTCTGCACTTACCACAACCTTCTTAAGGCCAGTTACCCCTCCCCAGGAGAAGTTAACACCTGCCAGAGTATGGTCTGTTCTGACACTGCTAGCATTGGTCACTTGGTATATCTCACCAAGTATAATCTGCCCAGGATCCACAAGATCTTGTGTCACCATAGTGACACTTGCCCCTGTGTCCCTGAATGCCAAAGCCTCTTTTCCATTAATCAATGTCAGTTGCCTGTACTTGCCCAGATTACTGGGACTCACAGAGGAGGTCACTTCCATGCCTCCATCACAGACTAGGACAGCCTGAGTGAGTTCTCTGACTAGGCCAGAGCTCATCTCATTACCCAGGGTCAACCCTACTAAACCCTTAGCTTGAGTACTTCCACCACCATTTGTAACTGTACTAGGTGGAACAGGTGCCTTAGGGGCAGTGGTAGTGGCTGGAATAGAGTCTTTGGACTTGGTGCAATCACTGGTCCAGTGTGTCTTTTGCTTACAGACTTTGCACCATGGTTTCTTTTGGCCTTTCCCTTTGTTAAACTGTGAATCCCCACCTGAAGAAGATTTTTGGGGGCCTTGTGAAGACTTCTGGTCTTTACCCTTCTCCCCACCCTTATCAGAGTTTTTAGAATCTTGCTTCTTAGGGTCACCACCTTGGTTCTGTACCTTCTGCCTCACCCTGGTTCTGACCCATTTGTCTGCCTTCTTTCCCAATTCTTCGGGAGAGGTCAGATCAGAGTCCACCAGGTACTGATGCAACAGCTGATTTTGACAGTTATTAAGAATCTGTTCCCTCATGATAAGATTGTACAATCCTGTGAAGTCACATACATTACTGCCCATCAACCAACCTTCCAGAGCCTTAGCAGAACAATCAACAAAGTCCACCCAGTCTTGAGTCTGTGCTTTTTGGGTATCTCTGAACTTTAACCTGTATTGTTCAGTTGTTAGGCCAAACCCATCAATCAGAGCACTCTTCAAGACTTTGTAATTGTCAGCATCCTCTTCTCTAACAGTGAGGAGCTTATCTCTACTTTTGTCTGCAAAGGAGTGCCACAAGATTGCTGCCCACTGCTCCTGAGGGACCCTCTGTACTTTACAGGCCCTCTCTAGTGTAGTTATCCATTTGTGGATGTCATCCCCACTCTGGTAGGGAGGGACAACCTTGCTCAGGTTTCTATGGTCATGAGACCTTTCCCTATCTCTGGGGAAATTGCTGCCACCATGGGACTCTACTCCCATCTTTTTTCTTTGTCTAAAGAGATCTAGGGACTCCCTGTCTATAGCCAACTGCTGTTTTCTGAGCTCAAGCTGGGCTTGTTCATACTGAAGCAGTCTCTTTCTCCTCTCATGAGAGGATTCCCTCCTATGAGAAGAAACAGAGGTCCCTACTGAGGTGTCAGAGTGGTCAGACTCCTGAGAAGGAGATCTAGACCTTCTGGGCACACTCACAACTCTTCCTGGGGGGACAAAGGGGAGGTCATCCTGGGCCTCCTCCTCATCCTCAGGAGTAGCTGCATTGTCCAGGTCAGGATCATTGTCATCCCCCTGGCCAGTTTCAGAGGTCAGGTCCTGGGCATTTTCATTCCTGGCCCCTCCCTCATCTTCTGCCCCACCCTCTCTGCCTACCCTTGCAGACCCTAGGGGTCTTCTAAGATCATCTAGCAGAAGCATCTCCAGGAGACGTTGGGTGTTGGCACTTTTGCCTGTCTTCAACTTCCTATCTTTGCACAACTCTCTAATTCCAAGAATGAGAGGTTGTCATATCTGGATGGCAGGAGCTCACTGGTTCCTGGCAGTGAAGACATTACTAGTGTGGTGTGGTGTATGCACTACCTACTCTAGTGTGGCCTACTAAACTCTCATGAGTTGTAGAAAGGGTGTGCTAGCCCTTAACACACAACTCTAAGTTCAGTAGAACTTACTGTATCCTAAGCTTGATTTATATGTACCTAAGGTACCCTTAGTGGTTTTCAGTTGATCAATTCAATTGAGATTATCTGGTAAAACAATAGCAAGCTGGAATCCCACACGCTGCACACCAATGTGAGAAGTTGGCCTGGTATATGCTGTCCACTAATTATAGTGGGCACCTTGTACCAGTCCAAACAACCCCTTATTGGAGATAGGTTAAAGACAACCTTTATTGAAAGCTATCCTAGTGGTAGCTATGGAGAGCAGCCTTCAGGCTAAGTCTTGAAGGAATGTAAAGCAGCTTGTTTTACCAGTCTATAATCTCTTGAGTGACCAAATGAAAGAGGACCACACCAGGTATATATGTAAAATATATGTATTTAGTCTTAAACACACCCCTCTAGTCTCTTTATGAGGCTAGAGTTTAAAGTACATAAGTTACAAGTCGAATATCAACAGTAATAGCACAAATACACGTTTGAGCCCTAGGGGCGTACCAAACCATATACCAATAAAGTGGTATAAGAACCACGACTGAGCTAGACACAAGGCCTAGAGCCTGTAGAAGTGCTTGGCCCTCAAGGAACCACCCAAGGTAGTGACACAGGGGACCCACGGGCATGGGCGTCCGCAGAACTTTTTCCAGGGGGGGGCAAAATGTTAACGCCATCACCATCCTCCGACATGATGTGTGCCATTTCATCCTCAAAAGGATGAATGCAAGTGGTGACCCACTGGAGTTTGAATGCTATATGTAACTGACACTAAGGTCTTTGTGGTATGACCATTAACACACTTCGTTCTATATATTAGAGACAGAAACTGCTAGACTGCATAGCGCACACACAAAATGTTGTTGCACAAACCTAAATCACAGCCAAAGCTCAACGCTTACCCCAAAAAAATCCCATAGAAGGTTCCATTTGAACCACAGCTTCACTTAGTTTCACAAAGCACAGAAAGCAGCCTGAAGGATTCTGTACCCCAGTTCCAAATTCGGCAGCTCTGGCCATAGTGCCACATCTTCTCCCCACTGAACACCATACTCTACCACTAAAAGAAACTCGCACTGCCTTTAGATGCAATCCAATTGTGTCCCGCTATAAACGCCTGGAAGCAACTCAATTCAAATTATGCACTAGACAAGAGTAATCTTCTGTCTGAAAAAACAGTAACAACCTCCTGGAAAAAGCAAACACTCACAGGGAATGCAAGACTAAGTAAGGTATGTGAAATGTAAGCATGGAACAACATGCTTACCTTAATGCTTGTGCACTTGTTATTCAGAAATCAATGTGTGTTTTTGCCTGAAAAGCTAAGGACATGACTACAGGGCCCGGAAGGGACCCGTTTCAATGTCCATTGCTTAGATCCTTACAAAACATAAGGAGTATGGATTTAAAAGACCACATTCATGAACATAAAGCTGCAGTACACTACACATTTCATAAACTACTAAAAGGAAAACAGCTGATAAGGATCACATGAAACATTTTCTACACCACGCATTAACCAGATATCGCAGTACCTCCAGGAATGGTGAACTTCCTCACCTGAGGAAAAAAATGCCATTCAAAGACGAGAAAAATGAAAGTAATGCTGCCTTCACTGGGAAAGTCTGTTGGCGCTAAGGTGTTTGGGTGTGAATAAAACCAATCTGGCAACTTTTTGACCACTCTGTCTTGCTCATCCATCCAGCCATTTACCCTTTCACTCATCCAGCCACCCTTTCACGTACTCATCCATCCACCTAGTCACTCATCCTTCCACTCATTCACCCTTTCAGGCATCCACACAGCCATCCTCCCTTTCTCTCTCAATCGACCCTTTCACTTAGCCATCCACCCAACCATCCATCTACTCATCCACTCATGAATCCATCCATTGACCCTATCACTCATCCATCCTTTCAATCATCTATCCATCTTTTCTCTCATCCATCCACCCATTCACTCCTTCACTCATCTATCCAACCTTTTTCCCATGTACCCTCCCTTTCACTCACTCATCCATCCTTACATCCTCCCTTTCATTCATCTGTCCATCCATTCACCCTTTCACTTATCGATTCATCAATCCATCCATCATTTCACTCATCCATTCACCCATCCTTCCTCTCATTATCCATCCATTCACCCTTTCATTCATCCATTCACCCTTTCACTAATCCATCCAGCCATCCACCCATCCCTTCACTTACTCTCTCACCCACCTTTTCACATTAAGTATGAGCAGAGCCTTCGTCTGCAGAGTTGCAGACAGAAGAGACCCATCAGGAACTCACCCCTCGTTGTAGTTCCTAAAGCAAAGGGAGGTGTTCAAGATGCCCCTGCACACAGTCAATCTGAAACTTTGGAAGTCATGAGTCATGAGTCATGCATGATGCACAGTGCCAGGACGTGAGGTGGCTGTGGCATGGTGTTGTTTACAGGGCTTTAAGTGGGGGGGGGGTCTCTCCAAAGGGGTTGTTCGATTTAATTAAGGGCGTAGCTTGAAACACCTAAGCTAAAATTCTGTGCTTAGCATAGTGTGCCGCCCGACTGGTATTTTGCTGCTTCTGTCATTGCATTCAGATATATAATACAGCAGGTAATGTTACACCTACAACAAGCCAGAACTATAGGCTTTGTCAATGGTTGTTAGTTGCATACAATAAAAAAGCAGCAACCATGGATTCGTTGAATATAATATTGAAAATGGTTCTGTTCTAAAATGATGAGACTGTGAAAGACCTATAACCCTTTTAACTTCTTTTACCGCCTTATTTTGATTAACTGGATTCTCTCGTAACAGCATGGGCGTTTTCGTACATTTCTTCCTTCTGACAGGATGCCCGAGGCTGGAGGAGGCCCACCACACGCTTTACCAGCCAGACTGGCCCATTGTCATTCTGTATGTGGCAATCAGCTGCATACAGAATTACAATGGGCGGGGTGGAGCTGCTCTTGCGCTCAGAGGAGTGCAAGGCGGCCAAGGCAAGGCATTGAGGATTCTCACAGGGGAACAGTGATGTTCCCCAAAGGCCAAAATTACGGACAAAAGGCGGCCGGCTGGGTGATCCAACGGGGGCAAGCACCCCTCCTTGCCCCCCCCTGCGGACGCCCATGCCCACGGGGGACGCGTGCAGTGTGAGAACACAGCCGCGAGCCGCCGTTGATTTCTATGGGGAATGTCGCGGTTGGAGTTTTAAAGAAAAAGGACACTTAGAGGAGGACTTGGAGCAAACCCCTTTAGAACTAGGTTGTTCTAGAGTCAATACCCACGGGACCACCGGAGTACTCGAGTTACCTCACCCAGGGAAGCCGGGTGCATAGGTGTCTTTCGGGGTCGGGTTTCGTCGTCGTTTTCAATGGCGATCTGCTGCGAAGTGCTGCTGGCGACCAAGTCGAAAGTGTTCGGGTGGATCCAAGGGTGGACCGAAGATCTGAAGAAACTGAAAGCAGCGGGGACAGAGTCTGGGTCACAAGCCAGTGACCAGGAAGGTGATGAGCAGATGCCCACCGATGTCGGGTGCTTCAGGTAGGTTGACGGTCGTCTTGACTCTTCAGCCACGAGGTTCAGGAGGCATCGACGACAACCAGGAGCTGGATTCGAGCTGTTCCACGAAGTCTGTCGCTTGCTGAGGTATCGGCGACCGGATTGGACCCAACAAGCCTTGGCAACGGCAAGTCTTGTGGAAATGAAGAAAGGACAGTGGTACAGACCAGCAAGGTCTGAGGGACTCACCCAGCAAGGGTAAGTCAGGGCATGTCTGAAGCAACCAAACAAGCCCAAGCAAAAGAAGAGTTGCCTTCGGGGGGGCCCACTAGCCAACAGACTAGTGACCGCAAAGGAGCCTCAAGTGGACACACTTGGAGCTGGCTCACAGGACACTCGTGGAGTGGAGGCCAGTGATCTTCGGTTCAGTTGGTGCTGGAGGCTAGGGCTTCTTGGAGCCCAAAGCACAACTTCATGGGAGACCAGGAAGAGGAGGCACTTGCAAAAGTTCTTGGTGCAAAGGGGTCATGGTTCCACGTTACCCATGACAGCTATGTGCCTCAGCTTCACTGGAAACTCAGGGCAGCCTCGGGGAAGTCTAGAAATCTGCTTCTGGTGATGCAAAGACTTCGGCGTCTGGTGGGAGCTTCAGCGATGCAGACCGGACAGTTGCTTCTTTGGTGCCTGCCAAGTAGGGGAGTCACTCCTTGACCCCAAGGGAGATTCTTCAGTCCTCTAATCTTAAAGTAGAGCGTCGAAGGTCCAGGATTTGGCTTCAGAGTTTCGTCCAGGGTAATTTAAAGTCCTAAGGACTGGGGTCCCATACTTATACGAAGTTAGGGGTTGGACATACTCTGGGGACCCACCTATGGGAGGGTCAGGGAAGAGGGGTGGTTACACCCATTCCCTTTGTCCAGTTTCGCACCAGAGCAGGGGCAGGTAGCCCCTGCAACCGGTTTGAACTGCCATATGCACAGGGACACCAAATGTGCCCCCAGTGCAGGACTTCAAAGCACCAGAGAGTGCTCCCGCCCAGCCCCAATACACACTATCTTGTCTGGGGAGGTGGTTACACCTCCCTTCGACAGGAAACCTATTGTCCAGGCCTCCCCTGCCGGAGTTTCAGTCAGCAGCAGGAGGCCAGACCCGTGTCTGTGGCAGCGGCATCCATTTTGTGATGCCAGCGCTCTGGAAAGAAGTTACCGGGTAGCCTGGTGTGTACATGTCTCTCCCTCTAGAAGGGTGGAATGCTACCCCCGCCGCCAGGACTGGCGGGGGGGGTAGTATTCCAAGATGTTTGACACCAAACACAACATGTTTTGGTGCAGCCAGTCCAAAGTTAGCATTGTACCGCGAGGATATAATGCACTTAAGAGTATATGGTCAGGCTGTACCACAAACAGCATCAGAGGAGGGACTCCAAACGCTGCAGAGGGGCTCTGCTCCTGCAGGGGCACCCACTCACATAAAAACCAAGCACTCTGCCTTCAGGATTGGTAAGGCCTGCCATAGGAGTGACTTATAGGTTTATATGTGTGTGCAATGGTAGTGATATAGGTAGCCTATACCACAGTAAGGGGTGCATGCACCACCTTACCCAGGCTGCAGTAGCAGACATGTGGTGTCAGTTTGGCTGGACTTCCAGGGGTGGCATAATACATGCTTCAGCCCCTGGCAGGCCTCTGAGGTACCTATGCCCTGGGTACATAGTATACCATATACTAGGGACTTATAAGGGCACTCCAGATTCCAATCAAAGATGTACCTAAGGTACATGGAAACCATTTTAGAGATGAAGCAGCTAGGCTGGGGTTCTGATTAGCAGGGCCCCAGCCAGACTAAAGTCGAAAAACAGTGAAGCATCAGCAAAAAGTGGGGGTACCCATGTGAAGCAGATCCTACTCTCCTACACGAGGGGTGTAGAAAGAAGCAAGAGAGGTGCAGAAAGAAGCAACAGAGGTGCAGAAAGAGGGAAGAGGGGTGGAGAAAGAGACAAGTGAAGTGCAGAAAGAAGCAACAGAGATGCAGAAAGGGGGGAGAGGGGTGGAGAAAGAAGCAAGAGGGTTGCAGAAAGAAGCAAGAGAGGTGCAGAAATAAATAAAAGAAGTGCAGAAAGAAGGAACAGAGGTGCAGAAAGAGGCAGGAGGGGTGCATAAAGAGGAAGAGGAGTGCAGAAGAGGCAAGAGGAGTGCAGAAAGAGGGATGAGTGGTGCAGAAAGAGGCACGAGGGGTGCAGAAAGAACCAAGAAAGATGCAGAAAGAAGCAAGAGAAACGCATAAAGAAGCAACAGACATGCAGAAAGGTGGAAGTGGGGTGTAGAAAGAGGCAAGAGAGGTGCAGAAAGAAACAAAAGAAGTGCAGAAAGAAGGAACAAAGGTGCAGAAAGAGGTAAGAGGGGAGCAGAAAGAGGGACAAGGGTTGCAGAAAGAAGAAACAGAAGTGCAGAAAAAAGCAAGAGAAGTGCAGAAAGAAGCAACAGAGGTGCAGAAACAGGGATGAGGGGTGGAGAAACAGGTAAGAGAAGTGCAGAAAGAAGCAACAGAGATGCAAAAAGGGGGAACAGTGATGGAGAAAGTGCCAAGAGGGTTGCAGAAAGAAGCAAGAGAGATGCAGGAAGTGCAGAAAGAAGGAACAGAGGTGCAGATAGAGGGAAGTGGGGTGCAGAAAGAGGCAAGAGAGGTGCAGAAAGAGGCAAGAGGGTTGTACAAAGAAGCAAGTGAGGTGCAGAAAGAGGCAACAGAGGTGCAGAAAGAGGCAAAGAGGTGCAGAAAGTAGAAGAGATGTGCAGAAAGAGGCAAGAGAAGTGCAGAAAAAGAAAGAAAGGTGCAGAAAGAAGCAACAGAAATGCAAAAAGAGGCAAGAGAGGCACAGAAAGAAGCGAGAATTGCTTACACACCATTAGTACCAATTTAACACCCATATTTAGCAATAATTATCAGGCGACCACTCTAGGTTTGCAATGGACCTTCCACCATGCTGTAACACTTGTTACTGCATTTTTGGTAATGTTTGAGCCGTTTGAGCTAGAAACAAGGCTTTTTTGTTCAAATCTGCAGATTAGGCAGCAGATGATGGATTATGTGGCTAATGCAGAGAATGTATAAATGTGTGAAAGTGGGTGTAGCCCAACAGTCACATAATTCCAGTGGCCCTGCTCATACCTCTGACTAGGTCCAGAAGTGCTCCTCAGTGATTCCTTCTTTTTTTTAGTCTCATTGAGTTCCTAATTTAACTTCTATGGAAACTAGGAAGACTAAACCTGAGGTTACCACTCCACAACACAGACTACCATACCACATAATTACTCTCCATAACACATAATCCCACTCTACATAATTCCTATACACTAAATACCGCATTCTTTCTATCCACATAATTTCACTTGCACAACATTCCACATAATTCCACTACACACAAAGTACCTCCACTCCACTCTTAAATACATTAGTAAAAAACTTTTAGATTTACAATGCCAATAGCTCTAACTCTTGCAAATGTGAGACCTATTACATTACAAATGCTTCTGTAACTGGTAGTCGTGTTTGCAGAGTGGTGGAGAAAGGGGGCTGGGCCTCCAACCGGCGCCCAGGAATTCTGCTGCATAGGACTTACAGGAGATACTAGGAGGGCTTCTTGGCCCCCAAAGTCCCTCAGGAGTAAAGTGGACTTCATCCCCCAACCAGCATTGTGCCAGGAGACGCGTTTGCAGAGTGGTGGAGAAAGGGGGGTGTGGCCTCCGAAGACCTCTCAGCAATCCCACTGTGTGGGACTTAGTGGAGCTAACAGGAGAGGTAGTTGGCCCCCAAGGACAACCTTGGGGGCCAACTACCCCTCCTATTACCTCCAGTAAGTCCCACACAGCAGCATTGCTAAGTTCTCATAGCAGGCCATGCCCCCTTTCCCCACCACTCTGCAAACATGCTCCCTGGTGCTCTCTTGCATGGGGATTAAAGTCTACTTCGCTGCTGGAGGTCCTTAGAAGCCAACTAGCCTACCTGTTACCTCCAGTAAGCTCCACACAGTGGGATTGCTGAGAGGTGGACACAGGCTACGCCCCCTTTGTCCACCACTTTGCAAACGCACCTCCTGGAGCGCTCTTGGTTGGGGGTGAAGTCCCCTTGCCTCCTGAGGGTCCCTGGGGGCCAACTAGCCCTCCTGTTACCTCCAGTAAGCCCCACACAGCAGGATTGCTGAGAGTGGTACGAGGCCATGCCTCCTTTTTACACAACTCTGCTAACACGCCGCCTGGCGCACTGCTGCTCCGGGGATGAAGTCCACTTCAGTCCTGAGGTCCTCAGGACACAAGGGGACCTCATCACCCCACCAGCAGTGCGCCAAGAAGCGCATTTGCAGAGTGGTGTAAAAAGGGGCGTGGCCTCGTACCACCTTCCAGCAATCCCACTGTGTGGGGCTTACTGGAGGTTCCTGGTGGCCTAGTTGGCCCCCAGGGACCCTCAATAGAAACGGGGTCTTAATCACCCAATGCAGAGCGCACCAGGAGGTGCGTTTGCAGAGTCATGCAGGGAGGGGGCTGGGCCTCCAGCAAGTTGCCGTTTTTTTTTAAAGAAGGGGGCTGTTTGGCCCCCCTTCTCATTGAGCCTTTTGGGCCCCAGGGACCCCATTCCCCGGGACCTGACCCATTATTTTTATTATTCAAAAGGAGGGGGGGTGAGGCTCCCCTCCTAAGGCCAATTACGGCCCCGGAGACCCCATCCCCCGGTGCTAGGCCTTTCCTTTTTTTTACCAGGGAGGGGGGCTGGGGGGCCCCCCTCCCCAGGCTGATTTCGGCCCAGGGGACTACATCCCCTAGGGCCCGGCACAAATTTATTTTTGGAAGGGGGCCGCGTGGCCCCCCTTCTCTGGGCCTCTCTTGGCCCAGAGGACCCCATCCCCAGGGCTTGGCCAGCCTTTCTTTTTTTTTAATTTTGGAGGGGGCCATGTGGCCCCCCTCCTGAGGCCACTTCTGGCCTAGCCCTCAATGTTAGGGACCCCATGGTCCCAGCTGGCTCCCTGCCTCCTGCGGGAGCCAGCATTGATTTTGGACAAGGGGAGCTGCTGACATGCTGCTCACTTTGCCCAAAATCAATTCTGCTTTGCTCCTGCTCTGCCATAGCAAACGGCAATGTCCCGCGGGTGGGCACCCCGGGACATTGTAGGAGCCGGCCCAGGGGGGTGGCGGACCCCAGGGCCAAGGAGGGCTCCAGGAGGGGGGCCGTGCGGCCTCCCTCCCAACATTGACATAGCCCCAGGGAGGTAGTGGTCCCCGGGGCCAGGGGTCTGTAACGTAACCCCCATATAAACATAATTTGTGCCTCAGGGAGGTGGTGGTCCCCGGGGCAGTGTGGGGAGGGGCAAGAGCCCCCCACACTTCTCTAATTTAATTGGAGCCCCTATTAAAGTAAAGTTCCGGGGAGGTGGCGGTCCCCGGGGCAGCATGGGGGGGAAGAAGCCCCCCACGCATTTTTTTTGCTAATGAGTACCGGGGAGGAGGCGGTCCCCGGGCTGCAGGGGTGCGCGAGCACCCCCATGGAAATAATGCCTTGGGGAGGTGGCGGTCCCCGGGGCTGCGGGGGCCCCGCATATAATTTTCTCACTGCCCCTGGGACCTGGCCCACCCAGGGCCTCAAAGAAACCATGTCATGAGTGATATAATATGTGATGTCATCAGCAGTGCATTGCGGGGGCGTGAGTTATAGTTAGCTCAACTAACTATAACGGCAGAATTTCTCTGGTTTTGTACGAGTGAAATGTCCAACTAACTATAACGTCCCTGAAACCTATGGTTTTTTCAGTGAATTTCAAAGGTTTTTTAAATGATAATTTGTAACTATAACGTCCCTGAAACTTATGTTTTTTTCAGTGAATTTCAAAGGTTTTTTAAATGCTAATTTCTAACTATAACGTCCCTGAAACCTTTGTTTTTTTCAGTGAATTTCAAAGGTTTTTTTAAATGCTAATTTTTAACTATAATGTCCAAAAAGTACTTTTTCTTAACTTTTAAACGTTTATAAAAATAATGTGATGTTTTCTCTTTTTTTAAATATGAATTTATATATATATATATATTTTTTTAAAGTGGATCCGTGTACCGATCATGTACCAGTCACGGTGGGTGTGCGAATTCAAGAATTTTGCTGCCATATTGGTCAAGTCGTGTACGATGCGCGTTCGGTATGCGAAGGGTGCACGGTTCTCAGCCCCCCGTAACGTCACTTATGTATTTCCGGGCGTCGAGCCAGGTTCACGCATCCACCACAAATTGTTAAGTTTTAAAAGTATATGTATATAACTTTAATATGTATATTATGCCGAGAGATTATTTAACATAATCGTAAATATCATATATTTGTAACTGTAATAAAGATATATTATTGTTAAATATAGTTTTTGGAAATCGCGTCAGGTGCGCGTCGAGTGCGCGCTGCTTGCGCGCCTGGTGTGCAAATCCCCTGTGACTTCAAAAGAAACAATTTCATTGGTTAAGAAGCTTTTGATTCTAGAACTTGAAGAACCCCACCGATTTTTTTCATTCTTTCAAGTGCTTCTCAGGAGACACACCTGATGTGTTTTGCTCTTCTTTTTTGGCTTTTTTTGGTGGGTTTTTTTCATCAGAAAATGACTGCTTCCAATCCATCACAGCAGCTTCCACCTGAAGAAGAAGAAGACTTGGAAGAACTGGTGAAGGTGAGATACGGGAGTATCGTTTGGGCTTTCTTCTCCATACCACCTAGGGAGAAAAAGGTAAATGCATGAAAAGTTACGTGCACCATATGTGACAAGGTTCTCTCACGAGGATCTGAGAAAAAGTATTCCTGCGGCACGTCATCCATGCTCAAGGATTTACAAACAATGCACCCACGGCATCTCGTGAGGTTACAGCAGCGACGAGACAAACGGAAGCAGGCAAGTCAGGACAACGCTGCTTGACCTAGCACTTCATCTGGTACCACAGCAACTACAACACCAAACATCATACATGAATTTGCCAGAGTGGACCAGCATTGCGTAAAATGCAAAAAATGTTTATGTTTTGGCGAACAATCAGTGGATGCAATCGTGGTTGTCATTAAAAACCACCACTGTTAATTTATTTTTATTTTTATGCAATGACTTTGTAATTGCATAATGTTTTGAAAGTTTTCACCATTGGTTCTGTTTGTTTTTTCATTAAAAAAAAACAACACCCAATCAATACAAAAAGAGGTGAAAAAACACAAAAAAGTATAAAACAAAAAAAGAAGGAAAAAAAGGGTTCTTTTTAGAACCGCCTATTTGGTTAAAAATAGACACATTGGAAGTGTTGTATGAATTGTGGCAAGTGTATTATATGGAGAAGTGTATGGGTAGTGCATGTGTGATTGCATGAGTGCATGGGTAATGCCTGAGTTATTGGAGAAGTGCAAGAGTAGTGCCTGGGTGATTGAAGGAGTACATGGATAGTGCATGGCTGATTGTAGGAGTGCATGGGTAATGCCTAGGTGCATCGAGGACTGCATCAGTAGTGCCTGTTTGATTGCACGAGTGCATAGGTAGTGTCTGGATGATTTTATAAGTGCATGGGTACTGCCTGAGTGATTGAAGGACTGCATGGGTAAAAGCTAGGTGATTGCATGAGTGCAGGGGTAATGTCTGGGTCATTGGAGGCGTGCATGGGTAATGCGTAAGTGATTGCATGAGTACAAGGGTAATTGGAGAAGTGCATGAGTAATGTCTGGCTGATTGCATGAGTGCAAGAGTAATGTCTGGGTCGTTGCATGTCTGTAGTGGTAGTGCCTGGGTGATTGGAAAATTGTATAAGTAGTGCCTGGGTGATTTTTTAAGTGCATGGGTACTGGCTGGATGATTGGTGGAGTGCATGGATAGTGCCTGGATGATTGCAGCAGTGTAAGAGTAGTGCCTGGGTTATTCTATGAGTGCATAGCTAGTGCCTGGGTGATTACATGAGTGCAAGAGTAATGTCTGGGTGGTTGCATGAGTGTAGTGGTAGTTCCTGGGTGATTGCAGGAGTGCATAAGTAGTGCCTAGGTTAATGCATGAGTGCATAGGTAGTGCCTGGATGATTTTTTAAGTGTATGGGTACTGCCTTAGTGATTGAAGGACTGCATGGGTAATACCTAGGTGATTGCATAAGTGCAGGGGTAATGTCTGGGTCATTGGAGGAATGCATAGGTAATACCTAAGTGATTGCATGAGTGCAGGGGTAATGTGTAGGTAATTGGAGGAGTGCATGGTTAATGCCTAAGTGATTGCATGAGTGCAGGGGTAATGTCTGAGGATTAAAGGGATTCACAGGTAATGCCTGGGTAATTGCATGAGTGTTGGGGTAATGTCTTGCTTGTTGTAGGGGTAGTGCCTGGTTGATTGGGGGAGTGTATAGGTAGTGCCTGGGTGATTTTATAACTAGAAGGGTTCTGGCTGGGTGATTGGAGGAGTATAGGAGTAGTGCCTGGGTGATTAGAGGAGTGCATAGATAGTGCCTGGGTGATTTTATAAGTGCATGTGTACTGCCTGAGTGATTGAAGGAGTCCATGTTTAATGACTAAGTGATTGCATGAGTGCAGGGTTAATGTCCAGGTGGTTGCATGAGTGTAGTACTAGTGCCTGGATGATTGGAGTAATGCATAGGTAGTGCATAGGTAGTGTCTGGGTGATTTTATAAATGTATGGTACTAGCTGAGTGATTAGAGGAGTGCATAGAAACTGCCTGGATGATTGAAAGAGTGCAAGGGTAGTGTCTGGGTGATTGCATGAGTGCAGGGGTAATGTTTAGGGGATTGGAGAAGTGTATAGGTAATACCTGGGTGACTGGAAGAGTGTATGGGTAATGTCTAGCTGATTGCATGAGTCTACAGATAGTGCCTGGGTGGTTGGAGGAGTACATAGGTAGTGTCTGGGTGATATTATAAGTTTATGGGTACTGGCTAGGTGATTGGAGAAGTGCATGGATAGTGTGTGGGTGATTGGAGGAGTGTGGGAATAGTGCCTAACTGTATAGATGAATGCATGGGTAGTGTTTGAAAAAATGGATGAGTGCAGTAAAAGCAAGTGAATACATTAGTTCACATTAACATGCGTATTACATTATTTCATCTTACCATTTTTTATTAAAGAAGATACAAAACTCAGTTGAACTTTTTTTCAGTAATTTTGTTGTAAACTGAATTTAAAATCTTTTCAAACTTTACCATTACCTTCTGTAAAAAAAGGAAGACAAACTGTTATTGCATATAATATTATAGTTTTAAGAACACAACATAATTTTAGAATTACATAACATATTCAGTTTCCCTTTTTGCTGTTCTCAGAATCTACTGAATTTCACCATACACAGTGATTTCAATGTAGATCATCATACAACAGCGGGGAAAAAAACAATCAATCAGATTGTAAAAAAAAACAAATCTGCGTTGAAAATATTTTCAAGTGCAACTATCTGTTTACCTATCTACAGTTTCTAAATAACATTCTTCAACTACATTAAATCTTTTATTTCTCTCAAGTACATTTTGTAAAATATACATTCTCATTTACATCGCGTATAATATAAAGATCAAATATATAAACTACTTCTTTCAAACACAATTTTGCAAATGCAATAAGAATTAGCACAAACAATAATCCAAACAGTAATTGTTCACATCTTCCCAATAGGCCGAATAATGTTTCCAAATCCATTTGCAATGAAAATATAAAAAAAAACTTGTTAATTTGTGTTAACATCTTCCAAATAGGCCAAATTATGTTTTCAAAACTTTGGCATCAAAAATATCAGATATGAATTAGGTAATTCGTAAGGCAACCCACATTTGAATTCCAAATGGGCATCATTGCAATGTGTCCATCCTTTATTGCACTTTAAATACACAGTATAGTGTCCAGATGTTGTAGTACGTCCATCATGAAAAATAATAGCCACTGCTTTAAAAGTTCTTCCTGAAATTGATACTTGACTTGCCACAAAATGTTTAATTTTGGTTTCCAATTTTCTTCCATCTGCTCTACAACGTTGTAGCATTAAAATGACATATTGTCCAAATCTTTCTATAAATAATGTTGACAACATTTCTGATTTACAATGAGAACATTTCATATCTTGATTAGCTGTTTTTAGTAACTTGTTATAACACACTGATTTGCAATCTGGTATTGTCAAATATATGAATCGTTCAGTGTCTATTTCAGTGGTAGAAGAAAATGAACACTCTTCACATTTATGAGCCCATCTGTAACTTAGTCCAAACAAATTTTCAATTTCTATTCCTTCATCTTCCAATACTGCAAGCATAAACATAAGAAATTCTTGTGCATCTTGTTGTACATTTAATGTAAATTTCAATGATCCAGTACATATATCCAAAAGATGCCGAATGCCAGAAGCAGTATAGATTTTAGTTCTATCAGTTACCAACTTTTGAAAAATATAATGTAGTAAAGAACAGAATCTTTTCTCGATTTTCCATAATTTCATGATGGAGATCCTCTAGATAAAACACAACATTCACAATTACATTAGCATAGCAGTTGATACCTGAACTATTTTCTAACTTTTATCCTACAATATCATTAACTGTGTCCATTTTCATTTTCTTTGCAGTTTCATCATTCTCTAGAATTGTTTTCTTTTTTTGAATCTCAGTGAAATATTTTTTATATTTCCGTTTTGGACACACTACACGTTTCTCATCTACTGGATATTCACCTAAATTAGGAGCATTAAGTCTTCTTAACCGATTGTACTCTCTTACACAATTTACATCAGCACTAATCTTTTTCTCATCAAAATCAATCAAATACAAACCAGATAACGTCCTTTCTTGAGACAATGAAACATATGCCATGCCTTCTTTAAACACTGTACTTTCAATATTTACCAAAGCACTGTCTACACTTAAACCTTGAGATTTATGAATGGTTATAGCATATGCTAAAGAAAGAGGAAACTGTTTTCTAAGAACATACTAGTCTTTTACAAGCAAAAAAGAACACTACAACGTCCAATCTGTTTACGTCTTCAATCTGATCAAATGTAATCTTCAAAAATTCAATTCCATCTCTCTTCTGAAAATTTACAAAATCAACAACATTTCCCATTGCTCCATTTACTAAACCTTTTTCTACATTCAAATTATGCCGTAAAATTACCCGACAGTTCATACATACATATAAAGTATTTTCTAAACCTGCAGTCTTAGACACCGACTTTTCCAAAGCATCCAATTTTGACTGTAATTTCTCTGAGAGAAGAATAGTAACTCATTTGTGTTCCATTTTATCAATAGCTTCCATTTTCAGTATTGGTTGTTTTTCAAATTTCAAAAGTTCTTGATTGAATGTAGAACACTCTTGCAGTGTAGGCATTAGGCAAACTATAGAGTTCCTTTCTCCAATTTTTTTGTATATTATTTCAGGTGCTAGGTTTTCCTTTGGAAACAAGTTCATTAAAAGATGTCTTTGTAAAGCTTCTTTTCAATGTTTTGTTAACACACCAATTCTTATCTCTTGCAGAATGTTTCCATAATGGTCATCACTTGCTTGTCGCATATTCTTAATAAGTACTTTATATTCAAAATAAGACCAAATGTTGACATTTTCAACACTTCCCAAAGATTTCTTAGTGTCTTCATGGAGAAGTGTTTTAAAAACAGGTTGTCCTTTTACAGGAGTAAGTTGTAGTAGGTCGCCGAATAGAATTACATGTTTTCCTCCAAATAGAACATCATAATCTGTTTTTAAAATCTGTTGCATTCTTAAATGTACAAAGGCAAGCATTAAGTTTGAGACCATGCTCGCCTAATCAATGATTAGAAGTTTCATTTTCTTGAGTACTCTTGAAACTTCATATCAAGCTTCTCCAGATAGCTTGTGATATTCCAACTTATTTTCATGTTCAACTGGTAGCATGAGTAATCAACGTAATGTAATCCCTTTAATGTTGTGTGCTGCTAACCCAGTTGGAGCAGTTACAACACAAGATAAATGTAATTCAGTGGTTTTGCGTAGATAACTGGTCAAAACTTTAATTAGAAACTTTTTCCTGTTCCAGCTTGCCCACTGATGTACATTCAAATAGGTTTAAATGATGTGCATTGGCATTCTTTTTTCATGCAGTAAACCATGCTGTATCTGTTGTGTCACTTGCTGATATATTTCTTTTTGTTCAATATTTAGTTTTTCTTCTAAGTTTCCCAACTCAATAATATCCTGTTGTGCTTGTTGCATTGTCGTTTCTACTTCATTCATGGCTATTGCTGCTTCATTTTCAACAATTGGTTGTCCTAGTGGATCTTGGCATAGTGGAGCAGAACTTTGACTATCTTGAGAACTGTCTCTAGCTATTTCAGCTGCAATAGTAGTTTCTTGTTCAATCTCTTCATTTAACATTTGTAGATAAGTATGAAAAATTGGGCATTGAATGCTATCTTTACATGCATTAAAAGAATCTTCATAGCACTCAAAATCTCCAAGTAATTCCATTTCACTACGCCAAGGCTTGAAGAGTTACAGAAGGGCTAAATAGAATAATTCCCTTTTATCTGGAGTTTCACAACTGAGTTTCCTCTGGTTACTAAGATTTCCTTTGGCATGTTTTACCAAACATCCATTACATCCAATTACCGCATATTTTTCTTCATTTATATTTTCTGTAATATTTCTCTTAAAACTGTAATGTTGAAGTACTTCTTAGAGACATATGTTTTCCAGATGTGGACTCCTTTTGGGATAGTACGTATCCAACATATTAGTTTTAACAATATCTGTACTTTCTGGTTCAATCAATGCTAAGTATTCAGGGGCTTTTTTACAAGGCCATTGCACCACTTTTGTGTCATTTTTAACATGGGAAAGGTGATGCAAAAGTGGTGCAAGGGGCTTGGAAATCTGCCCCTCAATTTCTTGTAGAGATTTCAATACTCAATTTTGTGTTGTAGCAAGACCTAGACTTACCCAAATGATTCCTCTTGACTTTGAATATAAACTTGCAGAGGTCAACCGATCCGAACATTCGTAGGATTCAATCTATCGATGAGAAAGCATCTTCAAACTAAAGCTGTACAATTTGTTACTAAGAGTCTTCTCTTGTGAAATTTCTTACCACAATTCTTTCAACTCTGTCTTTTCAGATTTCGTTATATATGACATAACATAGCGAGCAACAGCAATCGAATTATATGCAACATACTGGATATCCATGTTTGCATTCCACATTGTCAAAATCACTCAATTGTAGTCATTAATATACTTTGAATCTTCAGTTCTTTTTATGTTGTAAGTATTCTTCGGAGATTTTCGAGTTATAGTATGCCTTACTGCGTACATGAAACTATTGACTCTTCCTTTTGAAATTACTGGACGTGGGAATCCAAAACGACATTTTGTATAAAATGTACCCTTTGACGTGTATTTTCGTTGACAATATTTTCCACATTGATGACTTTGAAACCGTAAAACTTGTTGTCTTAAGCTGTTTTCTCCTCCTTTTTTTGGAATGGCACAGGTAACATAGTCTTCAATGAAAGACAAAACAGTTTCATCAGAATCGGTTCCAAATTTAGGTGCATTCTTGATCCATAATAGCATGTGTATATGAGGAGCACCTCTGACTTTGTACTCCTTTCTCCAAAAGAAATCAATAACTTCTCCAAGAGGTGGATTATTTTTATTGCAGATAAAAGACATCATAGCTTGAAATCTATGATTAAAATATCTGCACACATTTACAGGATCCAAGGAACACAGTTATCCAGCTGTCTTCAATTCAATGTTTTTTACATTTGAATTTGCATGTCGTAGAAATTCAAGTAAATCGCTGCATGCGTATTCAGCACAGCTAAGCGTAACAAACCGTGTATGGGGTTCCTAAGTTTCTTAACATACATTTAAGTTCTCCGTGACGACGATACCAATACTCATTTTTACCAAGTTGACACGCCATCAAATTAATTAACTGAGATTCTAAATGATCGTCTCTTAGTTGAATTTTGTCCAAAAATTCCTTTGCAGAAACATGTGTAAGATGAATTCCCATTTTTAATATGTGGTTCACTGCATATGAAAGTCCATACAAGTCACTTTCAAACAGAAGATGAAATAAATATGGAATACACTGTCGAAATCTTGGATCTTCTGAGTACAATCTTGTTGTACGATACTCCGAAGCTGGAATCTGTACTGGTCGTTCATCATATCGTCCACCTTTTCCAGTGGGGAAGAGCTGTGGAAAACAACGAGCTTCTAAACTTTTTTTCCATACACTCATGGGAGTTCCCTTCGCTTTCTTCATTTGGAATAATTCAATAGTGTTTCCTATAACTTCTTTTGAATGTAGAGGATGTATACTGTAATGTTCATAAATTTCTTCACTCCTGGAAATGTCCACTTTTTCTATTTGGCCAATTGAAATTTCTCTATCATCTTCTAAAGATATTTCTTGTTCTTCCACATATACATTTTTATAATAAATATTGTTTTGTACAAGATATAATGTGGCCTTTTGAAGTTTGGTGACATCTACTAACTCTTGCCATATTTTCCGACTCTTTGTTGGTACACCATTAACTAGAATAACTACAGGTTCACTTTCCTCTCTCTCTATACCAACAGTTTCAATATTTTTCTTAAAATCTAAAGGTAAATACACAACTCTTCCTTTTAAACCTCTTTGTAAATCTGTTGGAGGCAGCTTACCTGTTTTAGGCTCCATAGGAACTATAGCCTGAAACGGATGCACTGATTGAATAAGAATGGACTCATACGTATTTAAATCTACCAATTCTGGAGGAAAAGCTACCAACTCTAGGTTGGTATGTACAGCTCTAGCTGGCATTTTGTTCTCTTCTAATTTGTTGTAACAATATTTACAAATACGTTGATCACTACCCAACTCAAAACGACCTTCCACCAACAAATAAGCACAAAATTGCTCCCACTTATCATTGTTTTCCTTTTCACTTTTTAAATACACATCAACATTCCTATTTTGACTTCTATAGTGAGTATGTCGACAACAAATACAAACATAGGGGCTGACTACGATGGCGGAAGGACCGCCATCGCCAGCCCGGCGGTGGCGATCCTTCCGCCATCTGACAGCAATTTTCCCACCGCCAAATTATGATGGCGGTGGGAATCGCTTTCGGACCGTGGCGGTCGCAAAGACCATCTGCCACGGAACCGCCACAGGCAATCGTTATGATTGCCTGGCAGAGCGGTCAGCATGCCTAAAATGGTGGTTGTGCCTAGCAGGCACCGTCCGCCAAATTACGATGCTGGCGGTAGCCAGCCTTTCCCTGGCGGGTAAACAGCCATTGAAAGGCTGGTGAAGATTGGTTTTGGGGGCCCGTTGCGGGCCCCCCTTGTGTTGGGGGGAGGTGTGGGTGCACTAGGGGGGTACCCATAGTACCCCCCAACATTTCACTGCACCAAGTGGCAGGCACTGTGTGGTGCCTGCCACGTAGTGCAGTGAAATGCGTAACATGCCATTTTAGCTTCGCTGCGGGGGCTGCTGTCAGCATTTGGTGTGCGGGACCGCCGCATGTATTGCGAACGTTCCTGGTCTCCAACACGATGGCGGACGGACCGTAATCAGCCCCATAGTTTGGTTTTTCACAAGAAAGTACCTTAAACTTTGTAATTTCTTCTACAAACTTCTCAGTAGTACTATCTTCCACCTCTTCTTCAACACCTACACTTATCAAACTCTGACTTTCTGTACACTCCTCTTGAGGACCAAAGAAACTAAACTGTATATCATCAGAAACATTTTTACATCCAATACTGAACCATGCAAAAGAGCTGTGTTTATTTCACTTAAAGATAATGCACATAGTACAATATTCTTACTAACCTACGCATTTCTGAGTGATGTACAGCTAAACGTTGGGGTCTTCTTCAGGACAGGAGTGTAGGTGGGTGAATGGGGGCAGGTTATCATCAGTGGCCCATTCATTGGGCCTGAGGGGCAAGTGGGCGCGTGGGCTCCAAACTGTAGTAGGCGAGAACAATCACTTCAGTGCGTACTCATAGATGCCTGAATTGGGGGTGGGCCACACAGGGTTAATCTCCTGGGCCCGGAAAAATTACTTGTGAGGTCAATGTGGAGGGCCAGATTGCTCCGTACTCAGTCGTTCTGTAACTCCAGGAAACGTCTCGGTCCGTCAGACTGAACAATGAATGGGCCACTGATGATAACCTGCCCCCATTCACCCACCTACACTCCTGTCCTGAAGAAGACCCCGACGTAAGGGACACATTGACCTACTATTATCCAGGGGTCGAAACGTCGACATCAACCATACTAGCCAGTTTGACCAACAGCGATTCATCACTGTGACCCTGTCTACAACCATGGCTATCTAACATTTGTACCCAATAACAAGATCTGGCTCCTTTATGAGCCGCTTTTCTGTTTTATAACAATTGATTATGTGAATTGTACACCGTTTCACTCACTTTCCTATCCTCACTTCATTCACTTTACCTCCACCCTTCCCTCTTGGGGCACTGCCTTATATTTACCTAGGCCCAATACCCTGAGCATTACTAGAATGGTGAAGCAGTAGCACAAAAGTGAGGTTTAAGGCATGTTAGGAGATGGATTAGTTATTACACTACTTTGTATGAGTCTGTACTAAAGTTCACTTGAAGTATGCACATAAATATACTTGTGTGTTTGAAATGTAAAATACAATCTGTCAAGTTTTAAAGCCTTAATAGTTTTATAACTGAGCAATGTCTCTACTTGCATATGAATTTTCATACATATCATGCATGTGAATTTGATGGACATATAAAACACAGGTATACATCTATTTGTATATTACTTTTATATATGAATTTGCTAGGAAAACGTACAGAAATATGTATACAATACTTCAGGAGTATGGTGAAACCTACAACTAAGACATGTAATAGATCTGCCTGAGTGATTGCATAACTCCATGGGTAGTGCTTGGGTGATTGTATGAGTGCAAGGGTAGTGGTTGAGTAATTGAAAAAGAGGATGGATAGTGACTAGCTAATTGCATGAAAACGCACATAGAGCTTGAGTGCATGGATAAGTGTACGAATAGTGCCTGAAGCATATATGACTGCATGAGTACTGCATAGGTGAATAGATGAGTGCAACAGTAGGCCTTGGGTGATTCTATGACTACAAGGGTACTGTCTGTGTTATTTCATGAGTGCATAGGTAGAGCCTGCGTGATTGCCTCACTGCAGGGGTAATACCTGGGAGATTGCATAAGTGCATAGGTAGTGCCTGGGTGATTTTATAAGTACATGGGTACTGGCTGAGTGATTGAAGGAGTGCATAGATACTGCCTGGGTGATTGAAGGTGTGCAAGGGTAGTGCCTGAGTGATTTGAGCAGTGCATAGCTAATGCATTAGTGATTCCATGAGTGCAGGGATAATGTCTGTGGAAAACAGGAGTACATAGGAAGTGCCTGGGTGATTTTATAAGTGCATGAGTAGTGCCTGGGTGATTGGAGGAGTGCTGTGGTAGTGCCTGAGTGATTGGAGGAAGGCAAGGATAGTGCCTGAGTGATTTTATAAGTGCATGGGTATTGGCTGTCTGCAGTTCTTTTGTTTCTTTCTGCACATTTATTGCTTCTTTCTGCACCCCATGTGCCTCTTTCTGCATCCCTCTTCCCTCTTTCTGCACCCCTATTGCCTCTTTCTGCACCTCTGTTTCTTCTTTCTGCACTTCTTTTGTTTCTTTCTGCAACTCTCTTGCTTCTTTCTGCACCTCTCTTGCTTTTTTCTATACCCCTCGTGCCTCTTTCACACCCCTCTTCCCTCTTTCTGCACCCCTCTTGCCTCTTTCTGCACCTCTGTTGCTTCTTTCTGCACATGTTTTGTTTCTTTCTGCATCTCTCTTGTTTCTTTCTGTATCCCTCTTGCCTCTTTCTCCACCCCACTTCCCCCTTTCTGCATCTCTATTGCTTCTTTATATACTTCTCTTGCTTCTTTCTGCACCTCTCTTGCTTCTTTCTGCACCCCTCATGCTACTTTCTGCACCTCTCATGCCTCTTTTTGCACTCCTCTTCCCTCTTTCTCCACCTCTGTTGCTTCTTTCTGCACTTCTTGTATTCCTTTCTATACCTCTCTTGCTTCTTTCTGCACCCCTCTTTCTCACTCTTCCTCCCCCTTTCTGCATCTCTGTTTCTTCTTTTTGCACTTCTCTTGCCTCTTTATGCATCTCTGTCCCTTCTATCTACAAGCCTTGTGTCTCTTTCTACACCCTTCTTCCCTCTTTCTTCTCCCCTCTTTCTTCTTTCTGCACCTCTGTTGCTTCTTTCTGAACCTCTCATGCTTTTTATTGCAGGCCTCTTGCTTTTTTCTGCACCCGTGCCTCTTTCACACCCCTCTTCCCTCTTTCTGCACCTCTGTTCCTTCTTTCTGCACACATTAATAGTAAAGAAGCTGCACTTCTCATTTCAAGTAGAGACCTAAAATCATATGGTGTATTTCATGCAAACCGTTCACAGACAAATATAAAGCAGCAACCTATCACATATGTATTCTGTAAGTGTCACCATCTTCCTGAAAGCATCCATGCATATGTTTGTACGCCACATAAATGTAGGTGTCTTTTTACATGTGTCTATGTCTCTACTTACTCATATACTCTGATATGTGTTATCCATTTGAAGATGCTACATGTGTAAAACACAAGTATACATCTATTTCTATCCTTCTTTTATATATGGTGCATTACCAAAAGGTACAGACATATGCATGCACAGTTTGAGGAAGATGGTGAGACTTACAGCAGGGACATGTCAAAGGTTGCTGCTTTGCCCTTAGCTATGCTCAATACCTAACTAGTAGTGGACTAGTGAAGCAGTAGCAGTAGAAAAGTGATGTTTAAGATAGGTTCGGTGACTAATTACTGATTATGGTACTTTGTAAGAATCTGTGGAAAAGTTCACTTGAAGTATGTCACATAAATCTACGTGTCTGTTTGAAATGTAAAGTGCAATCTCTCAACTTTTAAACCCTTTATAGTCTTGTAACTGAGGTATATATCTACTTGCATATCCATTTTGATACATATCATACATGTGAAGTTGATAGACATATAAAACACAGGTATACATCTATTTGTATATTACTTTTATATATGAATTTGCTAGGAAAAGGTACAGACATATGTATACAATGTTTCAGGAATATAGTGAAACCTACAACTGAGACATGTAATAGATCTGCCTGAGTGATTGCATAACTCCATGGGAAGTGTTTGGGTGATTGTATGAGTGCAAGGGTAGTCGCTGGGTAATTGGAAGAGAGGATGGATAGTGACTGGCTAATTGCATGAGTGCACACATAGAGGTTGAGTGCATGGATAAGTGTATGAATACTACCTGAAGGCATAGATGAGTCATTGAGTAGTGCCTAGGGGAATATATGAGTGCAACTGTAGGGCCTGGGTAATACAACAACTGCAAGTGTAGTGCCTGGGTTATTACATGAGTACATAGGTAGAGCCTGCGTGATTGCACGACTGCAGGGGTAGTTCATAAATAGTGTCTGGGTGATTTTATAAGTGTATAGGTACTGCCTGCCTGGGTAATTGCATGAGTACAGGAGTAGTGCCTGGGTGATTGGAGAATTGCAAGGGTAGTGCCTGGGTCATTATATAAGTGTATGGGTAATGGCTCGGTGATTGAAGGAGTGTTTGGGTAATGCCTAGGGGATTGCATGAGTGCAGAGGTAATGTGTGAGTGATTAGAGGAGTGCATGAGTAATGTCTTGGTGATTGCATGAGTGCAGGGGCAATGTCTGGGTGGTTATATGAGTGTAGTAGTAGTGCCTAGGTGGTTGGAGGAGTGCAAGGGTACTGCCTGAGTGATTGAAGCAGTGTATAGCTAATGCCTAGGTGATTGCATGAGTACAGGGGTAACATCTGGGGGATTAAAGGAGTATATAGGTAATGCCTGGATGATTGCATGACTGCAGGGGTAATATCTGGGGGATTAAAGGAGTACATAGGAAGTGCCTGGGTGGGTTTATAAGTGCATGAGTACTGCCTAAGTGATGGCACGAGTACTGAGGTAGTGCCTGAGTGATTGGATGAGTGCAAAGGTAGTGCCTGGGTGATTTTATAAGTGCATGAGTACTGGCTGAGTGATTACATAAGTACAAGGGTAGTGCCTGCATGATTGAAGGAGTGCAAGGGTAGTGCCTGAGAGATTATATAAGTGCATGAGTAGTGGCTGGGTGATTGAAAGAGTGCATGGGTAATACCTGGGTGATTGCATGAGTGCATAGGTAGTGCCTGGGTGATTGCATGAATGCAGGGGTAATGCCTGGGTGATTGCATCAGTGCATATGTAATGCCTGGATCATTGGAAGACTGCATGGGTAGTACTTGGGTGTTTTTATAACTGCATGAGTGTTGGGCCTAACCAAATATAAAGCAGCAGACTATTACATGACACAACTGTAAGTCTCTCCATATTGCTAAAAGCATGAATAGATATATTTCTCTACCTTTTCAAATCATCATCATATCTAAAAGAAATATGTATACAATATTTCAGGAATATATATTGAAACCTACAACTGAGACATGTAATAGATCTGCCTGAGTCATTGCATAACTCCATGGGTAGTGCTTGGGTGATTGTATGAGTCCAAGGGTAGTCGCTGGGTAATTGGAGGAGAGGAAGGATAGTGACTGGCTAATTGCATGAGTGCACAAATAGAGGTTCAGTGCATGGATAAGTGTATGAATAGCACCTGAAGGCAAAGATGAGTAATTGAGTAGTGCCTAGGGGAATAGATGACTGCAACAGTAGGGCCTGGGTAATTCTACAACTGCAAATGTAGTGCCGGGGTTATTACATGAGTGCAGAGGTAGAGCCTGCATGATTGCATGACTGCAGGGGTAATACATAAGTAGTGTCTGGGTGATTTTATAAGTGTATGGGTACTGCCTGGGTAATTGCATGAGTGCAGGAATAGTGCCTGGGTGATTTTAAATCTGCAAGGGGAGTGCCTGGGTCATTATATAAGTGTATGGGTAATGGCTCGGTGATTAAAGAAGTGCTTGGGTAATGCCTAGGTAAATGCATGAGTGCAGAGGTAATGTGTAAGTGATTAGAGGAGTGCATGAGTAATGTCTGGGTGATTGCATGAGTGCAAAGGTAATGTCTGGGTGGTTGTATGAGTGTAGTGGTAGTGCCTGGGTGATTGGAGGAGTGCAAGAGTACTGCCTGGGTGATTGAAGCAGTGTATAGTGAATGCATTGGTGATTGCATGAGTACAGGGGTAATGTCTGGGGATTAAAGGAGTACATAGGTAATGCCTGAGTGATTGCATGACTGCAGGGGTGATATCTGGGGATTACAGGAATACAAAGGAAGTGCCTGGGTGATTTTATAAGTGCATGGGCACTGCCTGAGTGATGGCAGGAGTACTGAGGTGGTGGCTGAGTGATTGGAGTAGTGGAAAGGTAGTGCCTGGGTGGTTTTATAAGTGCATGAGTACTGGCTGAGTGATTACATAAGTACAAGGGCAGTGTCTGCGTGATTGAAGGGGTGCAAGAGTAGTGCCTGAGAGATTATATAAGTGTATGGGTAGTGACTAGGTGTTTGAAAGAGTGCATGGGTAATACCTGGGTGATTGCATGAGTGCATAGGGAGTGCCTGGGTGATTGCATGAGTGCAGGGGTAATGCCTGGGTGATTGCAGCAGGGCATATGTAGTGCCTGGATCATTGGAAGACTACATGGGTAGTACTTGGGTGTTTTTGTAACTACATGAGTGTTTGGTCTAGCCAAATATAAAGCAGCACACTATTACATGACTCAACTGTAATTATCTCCATATTGTTAAAGCATGCATACATATGTCTCTACCTTTTCAAATCACCATCATATCTGAAAGAAATATGTATACAATATTTCAGGAATATAGTGATACCTGCAACCGAGACATGTAATAGCTCTGCCTCAGTGATTGCATAACTCCATGGGTAGTGCTTGGGTGATTGTATGAGTGCAAGGGTAGTCGCTGGGAAATTGGAGGAGAGGATGGATATTGACTGGCTAATTGCATGAGTGCACTCATAGAGGTTGAGTGCATGGATAAGTGTATGAATAGCACCTGAAGGCATAGATGAATCATTGAGTAGTGCCTAAGTGAATAGAAGAGTGAAACAGTAAGGCATGGGTGATTCCTTGACTGCAAGGGTAGTGCCTGGGATATTACATGAGTGCATAGGTAGAGCCTGTGTGATTGCATGACTGCAGTGGTAGTACATAAGTAGTGTCTGGGTGATTTTATAAGTGTATGGGTACTGCCTGTGTAATTACATGAGTACAGAAATGGTGCCTGGGTGATTGGAGGAGTGCAAATGTAGTGCCTGGGTCATTATATAAGTGTATGGGTAATGGCTCAGTGATTGAAGGAGTGCTTGGGTAATGCCTAGGTGATTGCATGAGTGCAGAGGTAATGTGTGGGTGATTAGACGATTGTATGAGTAATATCTGGGTGATTGCATAAGTGTAGAGAAATGTCTGAGTGGTTGTATGAGTGTAGTGGTAGTGCCTGGGTGATTGGAGGAGTGCACAGGTAGTTGGGTGATTTTATAAGTGAATGGGTACTGGTTGGGTGATTGGAAGTGTACAGGGGTAGTGCCTGGGTGATTTGAACAGTGCAAAGGTAGTGCCTGGGTCATTATATAACTGTATGCTTAGTGCCTGGATGATTGAAGGAGTGCTTTGGTATTACATATCTGATTGCCTGATTGCAGGGATAATGCCTTGGTGATTGCATGACTGCACGGGTACTACCTAAGTGATTGTATTACCACAGGGGTAGTGCCTGGGTGATTGTATGAGAACAAGGGTAGTGCCTGGGTGATTGGATAACTGCAAGGGTAGTGCCTGGGTCATTATATAAGTGTATGGGTAATGGCTCAGTGATTGAAGGAGTGCTTGGGTAATGCCTAGGTGATTGCATGAGTGCAGAGGTAATGTGTGGGTGATTAGAGGATTACATGAGTAATGTCTGGGTGATTGCATAAGTGTAGAGAAATGTCTGAGTGGTTGTACAAGTGTAGTGGTAGTGCCTGGGTGATTGGACGAGTGCACAGCTAGTTGGGTGGTTTTATAAGTGAATGGGTACTGGTTGGATGATCGGAAGAGTACAGGGGTAGTGCCTGGGTGATTTGAACAGTGCAAAGGTAGTGCCTGAGTCATTATATAACTGTATGGGTAGTGCCTGGATGATTGAAGGAGTGCTTTGCTAATACATCTCTGATTGCATGAATGCAGGGATAATGCCTTGGTGATTGCAAGACTGCATGGGTACTACCTAAGTGATTGCATTACTACAGGGGTAGTGCCTGGGTGATTGTATGAGAACAAGGGTAGTGCCTGGGTGATTGGAGGACTGCAAGGGTAGTGCCTGGTTCATTATATAAGTGTATGGGTAATGGCTCGGTGATTGAAGGAGTGCTTGGGTAATGCCTAGGTGAGGGCATGAGTGCAGAGGTAGTGTGTGAGTGATTAGAGGAGGGCATGAGTAATGTCTGAGTGATTGCATGAGTGCAGGGGTAAGGTCTGGGTGGTTGTATGAGTGTAGTAGTAGTGCCTGGGTGATTGGAGGAGTGCAGGGGTACTGCCTGAGTGATTGAATTAGTGTTTAGCTAATGCATTGATGATTGCATGAGTACATGGGTAACGTCTGGGGGATTAAAGGAGTACATAGGCAATGCCTGAATGATTGCATACCTTCAGGGGTAATATCTGGGGGATTACAGGAGTACAAAGGAAGTGCCTGGGTGATTTTATAAGTGCATGGGTACTGCCTGAGTGATGGCTGGAGTACTGAGGTAGTGGCTGAGTGATTGGAGGAGTGGAAAGGTAGTGCCTGGGTAATTTTACAAGTGCATGAGTACTGGCTGAGTGATTACATAAGTACAAGAGTAGTGCCTGTGTGATTGAAGGAGTGCAAGGGTAGTGCCTGAGAGATTATATAAGTGTATGGGTAGTGGCTAGGTGATTGAAAGAGTGCATGGGTAATACCTGGGTGATTGCATGAGTGCATAGGGAGTGCCTGGGTGATTGCATGAGTGCAGGGGTGATGCCTGGGTGATTTCAGCAGTGCATATGTAGTGCCTGGATCATTGGAAGACTGCATGGGTAGTACTTGGGTGTTATTATAACTACATGAGTGCTGGGCCTAGCCAAATATAAAGCAGCATACTATTACATGACTCAACTGTAAATCTCTCCATATTGTTAAAAACATGCATACAAATGTCTCTACCTTTTCAAATCATCATCATATCTGAAAGAAATATGAATACAATATTTCAGGAATATAGTGAAACCTACAGCTGAGACATGTAATAGATCTGCCTGAGTGATTGCATAACTCCATGGGTAGTGCTTGGGTGATTGTATGAGTGCAAGGGTAGTCGCTGGGTAATTGGAGGAGAGGATGGATATTGACTGGCTAATTGCATGAGTGCACACATAGAGGTTGAGTGCATGGATAAGTGTACGAATAGCACCTGAAGGCATATATGAGTCATTGAGTAGTGCCTAGGTGAATAGATGAGTGCAACAGAAAGGCCTGGGTGATTCTACGACCGCAACGGTAGTGCCTGGGTTATTACATGAGTGCATAGGTAGAGTCTGCGTGATTGCATGACTGAAGGGGTAACCATAAGTAGTGTCTGGGTGATTTTATAAGTGTATGGGTACTGCCTGGGTAATTACATGAGTGCTGAAATGGTGCCTGGGTGATTGGAGGAGTGCAAGGGTAGTGCCTGGGTCATTATATACGTATATGGGTAATGGCTCAGTGATTGAAGGTGTGCTTGGGTAATGCCTAGGTGATTGCATGAGTGCAGAGGTAATGTGTGGGTGATTAGAGGATTTCATGAGTAATGTCTGGGTGATTGCATAAGCGTAGATAAATGTCTGAGTGGTTGTACGGGTGTAGTGGTAGTGCCTGGGTGATTGGAGGAGTGCACAGGTAGTTGGGTGATTTTATAAGTGAATGGGTACTGGTTGGGTGATTGGAAGAGTACAGGGGTAGTGCCTGGGTGATTTGAACAGTGCAAAGCTAGTGCCTGGGTCATTATTTAACTGTATGGGTAGTGCCTGGATGATTGAAGGAGTGCTTTGGTAATACATATCTGATTGCATGATTGCAGGGATAATGCCTTGGTGATTGCATGACTGCATGGGTACTACCTAAGTGATTGCATTACTACAGGGGTAGTGCCTGGGTGATTGTATGAGAACAAGGGTAGTGCCTGGGTGATTGGAGAACTGCAAGGGTAGTGCCTGGGTCATTATATAAGTGTATGGGTAATGGCTCGGTGATTGAAGGAGTGCTTGGGTAATGCCTAGGTGAGTGCATGAGTGCAGAGGTAAAGTGTGAGTGATTAGAGGAGTGCATGAGTAAAATCTGAGTGATTGCATGAGTGCAGGGGTAAGGTCTGGGTGGTTATATGAGTGTAGTAGTAGTGCCTGGGTGATTGGAGGAGTGCAAGGGTACTGCCTGAGTGATTGAAGCAGTGTATAGCTAATGCATTGGTGATTGCATAAGTACAGGGGTAACGTCAGGGGGATTTAAGGAGTACATAGGCAATGCCTGAGTGATTGCATGACTGCAGGGGTGATATCTGTGGATTACAGGAGTACTAAGAAAGTGCCTGTGTGATTTTATAAGTGCATGGGTACTGCCTGAGTGATGGCAGGAGTACTGAGGTAGTGGCTGAGTGATTGGAGGAGTGGAAAGGTAGTGCCTGGGTGATTTTATAAGTGCATGAGTACTGGCTGAGTGATTACATAAGTACAAGAGTAGTGCCTGCATGATTGAAGGAGTGCAAGGGTACTGCCTGAGTGATTGAAGCAGTGTATAGCTAATGCATTGATGATTGCATAAGTACAGGGGTAATGTCTGGGGGATTGCGAATTGCGCATTGCGAAAAAATTACTCAAAGCCCCCCTCCCTCCAGATGTACCGGATGTATCAGGCTGCTGCTGCAATGAACATGCAGATTATTTCTTCAATAAAATCCAAAACATTTATTCACTTTTCCCCCCAGATGATAGCGATATTAAATTCCATCCTGAGGATATGGGCCCATTAAAAAGAGACTACGCCCTGGAGGCCTTCCCCCCGATGACCCAGGAATCGTTTCAAGCTATCTTGACACTTGTTAAAAGTGGGTCACCAAGAGACCCAGCTCCACTTAATATTCTGAAGCTGGCAGCGGAGATAGTTGCCCCTTCCATCATTGACTTGATCAACGCCTCATTTTCCATGGGTATGGTTCCTCCCATGTGGAAAAAAGCAATGGTGAAATCCCTGCTGAAAAAACCAAACCTTGACCCGGCCGTCCTCGGCAACTACCGCCCTATCTCGCTCCTCCCCGGGATTAGTAAAATCGCGGAGAAACATGTCAATTTTTCACTCTCTACTTCCTGGAATCGCATGACCTTCTCCACCCCTCCCAAACTGGTTTTCGCCCGCATCAAGGTACTGAAACTGCCTTATTAACGGTGGTCGAAGAATCCAGAAAGATCCTTGACGCAGGAGGGTCGTCAGCTATAATCCTCTTGGACCTTAGCGCGGCCTTTGATACGGTCAACCACTGAATTCTGGTCCACCGTCTTAGATGTTTGGGGGTGACTGGTAGAGCCTTATCATGGCTGCAATCCTTCCTGGAGGAAAGATTTTTTTAGGTGTGTGAGGGTGAGGCCCTTTCAAAATCTGTCCCCTTATACTGTGGAGTTCCCCAGGGCTCATCCTTGAGCCCCACTCTTTTTAATGTTTAAATGGCTCCGCTGGCAGATATTGTGTCTCCCTTCGGGGTACACATAGTGACATATGCGGACGATACTCAACTGGTCGTAGCATTGAATCACTCTGACCAGGCGTCCAACGGCCTTCGCCCCTGACTGGAGGAAGTCGCCAAGTGGATGAGTCTGTCGCATTTAAAATTGAATGGCGACAAGACTGAGCTTATGGTTCTTGGCAATCCTCTTTGTTTTAAAGCAGACACAATGTGGCCAGCTTGCATGGGCCCTGCCCCCGCCCCTAAGACCGAGTTAAAAAGCCTGGGAATCTGGCTGGATCAGGACCTCAGCTTTAAAGTGCAGGCCAGGAAGGTTGTTGCAGCTTGTTATGGCATCCTCAGGATGCTTCGCAAAGTGCTCCCCCTTCTTCCCTTCCAGGCCAAAAAGCTGATGATCCAGGCACTTATCCTATCTAGAATAGATTATGGCAATGCCTTATACCTAGGTGTGCCGATCTCGGCAACTGCGAAACTTCAGATTGTGCAAAATTGCGCAGCAAGGATGTTCATGAGGATCCCGAATCGACACTCTGCAAGGCCCGCTTTGCATTCCCTCCACTGGCTCCCTATTAAGGAGAAAGTCAATTTCAAGGCTCTGTGTAGCACCCATAAGTCGCTGGAAGGGAATGGTCCACCTATCAACAATGCTATGATTCAACCCTACCGGGCGAACAGGCAGCTGCGCTCAGATGAGCTCCACCTGGTAGTTGTACCCAGGATTAAGAAGGCCAGAAGTGGCGGCTGGCTTTTTTCATATAATGCCGCCAGACTTTGGAATTCCCTTCCACTGTACTTATGAAAGGAACCTAATCATCTGGCCTTCCGGAAACAGCTAAAGACGTGGCTCTTCCCCTAGGTGTTGTCTCGGCTCCAGTTACCTGCTTCAGCGCTGGGATGCCTCCGGGTAGCCATGCGCTAGAGAAGTGCTGTTTCATTAATTCATTAAAGGAGTACATAGGCAATGCCTGAGTGACTGCATGACTGCAGGGGTGATATCTGGGGGATTACAGGAGTACAAAGGAAGTGCCTGGGTGATTTTATAAGTGCATGGGTACTGCCTGAGTAATGGCAGGAGTACTGAGGTAGTGGCTGAGTGATTGGAGGAGTGGAAAGGTAGTGCCTGGGTGATTTTATAAGTGCATGAGTACTGGCTGAGTGATTATATACGTACAAGAGTAGTGCCTGCGTGATTGAAGGAGTGCAAGGGTAGTGCCTGACGGATTATATAAGTGCATGGGTAGTGGCTAGGTGATTGAAAGAGTGCATGGGTAATACCTGGGTGATTGCATGAGTGCATAGGGAGTGCCTGGGTGATTGCATGAATGCAGGGGTAATGCCTGGGTGATTGCAGCAGTGCATATGGAGTGCCTGGATCATTGGAAGACTACATGGGTAGTACTTGGGTGTTTTTGTAACTACATGAGTGTTGGGCCTAGCCAAATATAAAGCAGCACACTATTACATGACTCAACTGTAAATCTCTCCATATTGCTAAAAGCATGCATACATATGTCTCTACCTTTTCAAATCATCATCATATCTGAAAGAAATATGTATACAATATTTCAGGAATATAGTAAAACCTACAGCTGAGACATGTAGTAGATCTGCCTGAGTGATTGCATAACTCCATGGGTAGTGCTTGGGTGATTGTATGAGTGCAAGGGTAGTCACTGGGTAATTGGAGGAGAGGATGGATAGTGACTGGCTAATTGCATGAGTTCACACATAGAGGTTGAGTGCATGGATAAGTGTATGAATAGCACCTGAAGGCATAGATGGGTCATTGAATAGTGCCTAGGTGAATAGATGAGTGCAACAGTAGGGCCTGGGTGATTCTTTTTTTAAATTGTTTTTATTTATCTCCAGGAGTAAACATGAAAACCATATATCCATAAAAATAATATACAAACATATAGCAATAAGAATCAAGTAAGAGGTATTATACATCTTACAATAATACAAATACATAACAGAGAGGGCAAAAAATAAATAAAAAATAAAGTTAATACGTATCTGAGAAAAAAAAGATAACATAATACTGCCATGACATTTTTACTGTTCTATATTTTCCATAATCCAACAAATTCAGTAGAATTTTCTCCCAGAGCGAATACCCCTGCTCTTAGCTATAGCCATTTCTCTTTCATATCTTTCTCTTACCATTGCCCACCATTCCAACGCCCTAGGCAGCGCCTTAGACACCCAAGCCTGGGCAATACATAATCGAGCTCTTATTATGATGATGGAAAAAAGAGATCTTAATCCAAGGTCCGACATTGCCTTACATCCCAGCATAATCTCTACTTCCGTTAATTGCATATTAATAGCTAAACGTTCTCCTACTATTTGTGCAACATCTTTTCAAAAAAGAGCCAAGCCTGGCAAGTAGCAAACATGTGCAGGCTATCTGCAGCGACCAATCCACATTTGACGCATTTACCCTTGTCACTTATGATTGACCCATTATCAAAAGCCCATCTGGCTAATTGTTCCGGAGTGTAGTATAGCATACATATAGTTTTAAACTGTCGTACTTTTAGATTAGTAGAGTATACTGCCTCATCTAAGGTCCCTAATGTGTTTTAAATATCTACAGGGCTAATATCCTTCCCCAAGAGTTCACTTCATTTAGATGCTAGCTTCAGACTATCGTTATCCCAGAATTGAAAGAATAACTGATAGACCTTACTGATAGTCAATTTTGTATTTGAGTTCAAATAGGTCAATATATCAGATCCCACAGGTTTCCATATGTCTCTACGCCCCCATAAGCAATCTCTAATCTGTAAATACTTGTAAAACATATGTTTAGGAGAGCCAGATACCCTCTGTAGATCTTCAAAGGTTTGAAACCCCTTGGTATTATACAAATTCCCAAGCTGACTAATCCCGTATCCAGAACATAGTTTAGCTTGGGTATCATGGAAAATATCCGGGAGCATAGGATTGCCCCACAGCGGAACACTAAGATGCATTAAGGGCAGAGAGCATTTAGCTACCATCTCTTGCAAAATATAGGCTATGTCTCTAAGAGTCTTGAACCGTACTCTTTTAAAATAATTTGGGTAATTTATCTTGTATAAAAACATTCTGCTATCATTACCAACTGCGAGGCTATAGCAACAATACTGTCTGCTAAGGGAGAGAAGATCACGTATTCGTCCTGCGAGAGAGGCCTAAAAATATAATTTAAAATCAGGCAATTGGAACCCTCCATATTTGTATGGGAGCTTTAAGTATCGTATTGCACACCGTGGTTGTTTATAGCCCCATATAAAGCTACTGATCGCCCCCTCAAGTTTCTTAAAAAAATAATTCGGGACTCGTAGTGGTATTGCCCTAAACAAATATAGAAATTTGGGTAAAACGATAATTTTGATAATATTACAACGCCCTATAATACTTATTGGTAGTTTACGCCAAATATTCATTTTAGAAGTCACAGCTTTTTAGCAAAGGATCATAGTTCAACCTTATAATCTGTCCCAAGTCTGAAGTAATCTGTACCCCTAAGTAAGTCACTGATGAGCAAGCCCCCAATACTATTCTGTTGGTTTGATAATTAAGAAGGGCCTGCATCTTATTTACATTTAATTTATAGCCAGAAAAAAACCCAAATGTTCTGGTCTCTGTCTGGATTGCATCTGTAGCCTTGATTGGATCTGCAGAAAAGACAGCTATGTCATCCGTATATTTTCAATTCACCAGATCCTAGATGGATCGGCAAGATAGATACATTGGGAAGAAGTGATCTTATAAAAGGCTATATATATAAAGCAAAAAGTAAAGGAGGAAGAGGGCAGCCCTGCCGACTACCCCTAAGTATCATAAAAGGAGTGAACTGCAGCTGTAGGTAAATTAATTTAGCCCGGGGCTGTTTATACAAAGCTTTAACCCATCCATAAAAATGGCCATGGATGTTACACTCCCAAAGTGGCCCAAAGACATTCCCATGTTACACGGTCGAATGCTTTTTCCGCGTCGAGCATGACTATTCCCATATCTAGCTTTAACTTTGACGCAGCATCAAAGGCAACTAAGGTAGCGTTCACATGTGCCGTTGTATCCCTACCGGGGATAAAACCGTGTTGTTGGTCAGAAACTAGTTGTGCCATAAGAGGAGCCAGACGCATTGCCAATATTTTTGCAAAATTTTCAGCATCTGCATTAATGAGCGAGATCGGGCGACATGACCCACATTCTTCCTTTGGCTTATTCTTTTTTTAAAAGAAAACAATGTTTGTCATATCCCCCGATCCAGGCACCCCCCCGTTCGCACTTATGTGATGCATGATCTTTCTCATGAAAGGAATCAAATTATCCTTAAATATTTTGTAGAACTCTACCGGTATGGCATCGTCCCATTGTTGCTTTACCAGAGGGAAGGGCCCCTATAGCAGAAGCTATTTCCTTAGACGTAATATCTAGGTTAAGCGACTGTATCTGTTCCTCTTCAAGCCTTTGCACAGTATTGCGGAAGTTACAGCTTTCTACATATTCAATAAATTTACTTCCGTCAAACGTACTGGGGCTGCCGTACAGTTTTTTATAATACCGGGCAAATTGTTCCATTATCTTCTCTGGCTGCGTGTATAGTATGTCCCCATCTCCTTTAATACCTTTTATCTCTCGTTCTGCCTTTTTATCAGAGAGCTGGTGTGCCAGTACCTTCCCTACTTGCTCACCATATTCGTACTGCAGAGCCGGGTTTTTGTTATATCTAGCCACAATCTTATTTTTTAGAGCCCTCCCCAGCATAGCCCATTTCTCAATCAAGAGCAGGAATGTTTGTGAATAAGTTTGTGATGTGCCTTGCAGAGAAAGCCCTTGCCTGATTTCTTCGGCGTGTGCTATTTCTAATTGCCGAATAGCTTGCCCAGCAGATCTGGTAGCCAAGTTCTTGCTTCTATTCGGCCTAAACACATATTGTTTGGTGACTCCTCTTATATAAACTTTAAGTGAGTCCCATACTATGAAGAGAGAGGCAGAACCTTCGTTATCTAAAAGAAAATTCCTGATATTATTCTTAATGAGTGTTACATATTCCATATCTGCTAACAGGTAGCGAGGAAAAGAAAACAAATGTGTTTTCTTATTATTATCTGGGCCTAATGAGAATGACAATAATATAGGATTGTGATCAGATACTATCTTAGGACATACTTCACAATTAGCTATGCTCAAAATCCTACTGTTGACTAAAAACATGTCAATCCTCGAGTAATGCTTATGCGGTGCACTATAATAAGTATACCCAGGTTGTAGGGGGGAAAAAAGACCGCCAAGCATCTCTGAGGCAGTGCAGTCGAGCCATTTCCAAAATTGCTGCTCTTACTTTCCTCATTCTAGCTGAAGCACCACGATTAGTTGAATCCAAGTTTGAGTTAATAATGCAGTTGAAATCACCCATAACAATTAGCTCTCCCTGCCATTCTAATAATTCTAGTGATATCATGTCAAACATTTGCGGCTCATCGATGTTTGCCCCATACACAGTACATAGCACATATTTGTGGTCGTGGATCAGTACCTGTACAATTATCCATCTACCTCGAGTATCATGGGAGGCTCTGAGCAAGGTGTAATCAAGTGATTTATCAATTAAAATTGCAACCCCCCTGATAGAAACCGTCTGAGATGTGCACTCCATTATCTTATAGTCTAATTGTTTGAGTAGCTGTCTATATTTATATGCCAAGTGTGTTTCAATAAGAGCGGCAATATGAGGCTTATAAATTCGCAGCTCTTCTTGTACCATCTGGCGTTTATTAGCAGAGTTGAGCCCAGACACATTCCAGCATAGACATTTAATTATCCCGATTGTATAATAAATAGTAGCCCAAAGGCCAAAAAGCCAAAACTCTGTCTAGCTTCTACATTCATATCTAAGCAGAAAAACAACAACATAAAAAGCATATGTAAACTTAATCTGCATGCCCTCCTGAGACCAATATAGCACACACCAAAAATGACTCTTCTGTTTACTCCTTTTGATTTTTTTTAGTTACCCCCACCACCCCAACAGCCATGACCCAAACCCCAGGCCCCCCCACCAGCCCCTTAGGGACTGCCCACCCACCCCAATCCCCCACCCAGTATCTAAGAGAAGGAATCACCCCAGTCGGACTGTCGATGATACTGACAGCCAGAAGAGAGCATATGCACCCCCTGGGTGCTACCCACTATTCATTTATCACCTCAAGGCTTGAGTGATGCAGAAGATAATAAAGATAGTAAAGATAATAAAATAAAAAGAGAGAAGAAATAACCCTTCCAGTGATGGGGAGAGCCATATAAAGACAAGAAAAAAGAAAAAGAAAAAAAAGAAAGACCAGACCCCCACCCCAAACCCCCAGCTCTATGCCTTGTGCACCTATATTTAAACATTTTGTCTCTTAGGCCCCTATTTTTTTGTGTTTTTTTGGGGTATTTGGAGGTGAGGATGGATATTGACTGGCTAATTGCATGAGTGCACACATAGAGGTTGAGTGCATGGATAAGTGTATGAATAGCACCTGAAGGCATAGATGAGTCATTGAGTAGTGCCTAGGTGAATAGATGAGTGCAACAGTAAGGCCTGGGTGATTCTACGACGGCAAGGGTAGTGCCTGGGTTATTACATGAGTGCATAGGTAGAGACTGCGTGATTGCATGACTGCATGGGTAGTACATAAATAGTGTCTGGGTGATTTTATAAGTGTATGGGTACTGCCTGGGTAATTACATGAGTACATAAATGGTGCCTGAGTGATTGGAGGAGTGCAAGGGTAGTGACTGGGTCATTATATAAGTGCATGGGTAATGGCTCAGTGATTGAAGGAGTGCTTGGGTAATGCCTAGGTGATTGCATAAGTGTAGAAAAATGTCTGGGTGGTTGTATGAGTGTAGTGGTAGTGCCTGGGTGTTTGGAGGAGTGCACAAGTGGTGCCTGGGTGATTTTTTAAGTGAATGTGTACTGGTTGGGTGATTGGAAGAGTACAGGGGTAGTGCCTGGGTGATTTGAACAGTGCAAAGGTAGTGCCTGGGTCATTATATAACTGTATGGGTAGTGCCTGGATGATTGAAGGAGTGCTTTGGTAATACATATCTGATTGCATGATTGCAGGGATAATGCCTTGGTGATTGCATAACTGCATGGGTACTACCTAAGTGATTGCATTACTGCAGGGGTAGTGGCTGGGTGATTGTATGAGAACAAGGGTAGTGCCTGGGTGATTAGAGGAGTGCTAGGGTAGTGCCTGACTGATTGCATAAGAGCATGGGTACTGGCTGAGTGAATGGAGGAGTGCATAGATACTGACAGGATGATTGGAAGAGTGCAAGGGTAGCGCCTGGGTGATTGAAGCAGTGTATAGCTAATGCATTGGTAATTGCATGAGTACAGGGGTAACGTCTGGGGGATTAAAGGAGTACATAGGTAATGTCTGGGTGATTTCATGACTGCAGGGGTAATATCTGGGGGATTACAGGAGTACATAGGAAGTGACTGGGTGATTTTATAAGTGCATGGGTACTGCCTGTGTGATTGTAGGAGTACTGAGGTACTGCCTGAGTGATTGGATGAGTGCAAATGTAGTGCGTGGGTGATTTTATATGTGCATGAGTACTGGCTGAGTGATTACATAAGTACAAGGGTAGTGCCTGCATGATTGAAAGAGTGCAAGGATAGTTCCTGGGTGATTGAAGTAATGTATAGCTAACGCATTGTTGATTGCATGGCAACAGCGGTAATGTCTGGGGAATTAAAGGAGTACATAGGTAATGCCTGGGTGATTGCATGATTGCAGGGGTAATATCTGGGGGATCACAGGAGTACATAGGAAGTGACCGGGTGATTTTATAAGTGCATGGGTACTGCCTGTGTGATCGCAGGAGTATTAAGTTAGTGCCTCAGTGATTGGAGGAGTGCAAAGGTAGTGCCTGGGTGATTTAATAAGTGCATGAGTACCGGCTGAGTGATTACATAAGTACAAGGGTAGTGCCTGTGTAACTGGAGGAGTGCAAGGGTAGTGCCTGAGTGATTGAAGCAGTGTATAGCTAATGCATTGGTAATTGCATGAGTACAGGGGTAACGTCTGGGGGATTAAAGGAGTACATAGGTAATGCCTGGGTGATTGCATGACTGCAGGGGTAATATCTGGGGGATTACAGCAGTACATAGGAAGTGACTGGGTGATTTTATAAGTGCATGGGAACTGCCTGGGTGTTTGCAGGAGTACTGAGGTAGTGCCTGAGTGATCGGAGGAGTGCAAAGGTATTGCCTGAGTGATTTTATAAGTGCATGAGTACTGGCTGAGCGATTACATAATTACAAGGGTAGTGCCTGCGTGATTGAAGGAGTGCATAAGTAGTGCCTGGGTGATTGCATGAGTGCAAGGGTAGTGCCTGGGTGATTGCAGCAGTGCATAGGTAGTGCCTGGATGATTAGAAGACTGCATGGGTAGTGCATGGGTGTTTTTTTAACTGCATGAATGTTGGACCTAGCCAAATATAAAACAGCAGTCTATTACATGACTCAACTGTAAGTCTCTCCATATTGTTAAAAGCATGCATGCATATGTCTCTACCTTTTAAAATCATCTTCATATGTAAATATACAAATAGATGTATACCTGTATCTTCACATGCATAGCAGACATGAGAACACATGTGCAAGTACAGACATGCAGCAATCACAAGACCATGCAGACCTTAAACTTAAAACTTGACAGACTGCATATTACATTTACTCATACAAATTACTCTAATAAATAATATCTCTACAAATATATCTCAAACCTCACTTTAGTGCTGCTGCTTTACCATTCTACAACTACTTATAATTTTACACCTAGCCAAATACAAACCAGGAACCCTTCACATGTCTCTGCTATAAGTCTCACCATATTCCTGAAAGCATACATGCATATTTCTGTACCTTTTTCTAGCACCATCATATATAAAAGAAATATACAAATAGATGCATACATGTGTTTGATACATCTAGCATCTTCAGATACATAACACATATAAGAATATATCTCCTAGTACAGACTTTCTTCTATCACAACACCATGCACACCTCAAAAGTTCACAGAACAAACTTCCAATTTCAAGCAAAGACCAAAAATTATACGGCATATTTCAACTGTACCTTTCTAGAGACTTATAAAAAGTAGAATAATCACTAATACCTTATGTCAACATCTTTTAAACCACACTTTTGAGCTGCATCTTCACCATTCTACTGCTACTCACTGTCTTGATCCTACCACATAAAAAGCAACAACACCTCTTTGTTATACATCATGCACCTTCAAATGTTTAAGACATATGAAAATAGATATACAAGTAGAGACATACTTCAGACACAAGTCCATGCTCAACTTAAAACTTGACAGACTGCACTTCCAATTTGAAAGCGACACCTAAAATTATGCGGTATACTTCAAATGTACATTTCTACACACTAAAACAAACTACCATAATCACTAATCCATCTTTCAATATACACATATTACTATACAGAATCTATTTCAAACATCATTTAAGTACAATAAAACAAACTATAATACACATCTCTACATTTAATAATATATTTCAAACATCACAGTTCTTGATTAATTTATAAAGTTTAAAAATAAAGCTAATACATAATACACCTCACAAATGTATAACTCACCTTCCAAATTGATTTGTAGAATATGAAATATCAGAAACTCACAAAAGATTTTCTTATGCACACAATCAATGTAATGCACCACTCTCAAGAAGGTTAAACCAGTAATTGCAAACTTTCCTTCTTTTTCTCCACACAAATAAATGTAGGTAACAAATCACATTGCTTCCTACATTATTTCAATTTGTAAAACACATTTCTATTGGGTAGACATATTAACCCTTACCAACTGACTTCTAAAAGTGCCCAAACTGATTCTGAAATTTTCTAGAGTCGCGACTCCACCGTGCACCATCGCGATGGAACCGCGAATCCATACGGGAGTTCAAAAATATATCACTAATAATAATAGCACAATTTTTAAGAAAACACCACTTCTAAACACAATACTGACTTGGGAAATCTTACTTTAATAACATATTACTTATATGTAAATTACAATTCCATATTTTAAAACCATAGTAAAGATTTAACCCTTCCCCATACTGCTTAATCCCAGTTTCCATAGAAACAGTTTTTGCAACATTCAACTGAACAAGCAGGTCACAAGTTCACCATATTTTCAAGTTCAGCACACAAGGTTACAAATGCAAACAGCAGGTGTGGTTGAATTTTGCAAAAAATAACCTTATCCTATCTACTGTACCTTTCAAACATTTTTAAATAAACAATAAGAAACATACTTTTTAAACAAAATAACATGCACCCTATTTTTGAGTGTACAATGTTCAGAAACAGCCAATCATTTATCTACTTTTTAAAAAACAGCATCTTGTCCACCATTTTAGCTACCTCTCATTCTACCAACTGACTACCTCAGCTACAGACATATTTTCATTACTTCCAGACATCCCTTCAAGATGCTTACAGTGTGAATTGTTGGACACAGCTACATTTTCTTGTGCAAAAGGTATGCTGAACGCAGAGGTATTGACAAAGACCTAGCTTTACAAAATGTGGACATTGAATGGATTGCACAGAGAGGATATAAGTGGCACCAATTGATGCCTTTGGTTAAAACCTTTTTGCATCTCCAACCCACTGACCTCATGATTGTGCACTGTGGTTGCAATGACCTAGGCACATTGACTGGGGTAGGTCTGGAAATGCTAATGAAGGACACCTTTTTACAATTGATGTTGCTTTTCCCTCAAACTGTCTTTGTATACTCTAATATATGCCAAAGACAGAAATGGAAGTGGTCAAATCAATTTTGTCCACAGATTGAGAAAGCTAGGAAGAATGTCAATAAAGCTGTTTCTGCTTACCTCAGAGACCATAGGATGGGCTCCATCTATAACAACAATATACGTTTTGATATGGAAGACATCTACAGAAGTGATGGAGTACACTTCACAGATTAAAGAAACAGAGTATTTCTCAACAACCTAAAGCCCTGCATTCGCACTTACATGTAACTACAAAAAACTCATAATAAAAACAAGGGCTCTTTTTAGAGCCACCCTATAACACAATAGTGAATCTATATGTTTTTAACACATACATACTCTTTTTTAATTTTTGGGTGGATTTGCGCACCCGTCAAAATTTGCAAAAGCACAAATTCGATGTACTACAACACAATACATTTTACAAGTTTAACTTTAAATTTTTAATTTTTTATATTTTTACTAACTCTATCAATTTTAATCTTCTCATTGACTTCAATCACACTCCCTTTTTAAAACAACTTCACAAATGCAACACTACCAACTAAGGGGGTCATTACGATGGCGGGCGGAAGCACAACCGCCGTGCTGGCGGATGCAAAAACCACCAGTTACCGCCGGCACGCAGCAGTCCACACGCCCGCCCAATTACGATGCGAAAAGTAGGCCAAACACCGCCGGCAAGCCAGCAACACCGTCCGCCATCAAAGTGCGTCCGTACACGTAGCGGCGCAGCACAATTGACACACACCGTCCGACGAAATCACGTCCCGCCCGGCGTATAAATTACGATGCCGCAAACAAACGGCTCCCACGGCTAAGAGATACCGTACGACAAACCGAAGCGGTAACACGGACGCCGAGCACGGACAACGAGAAGCGGCTCCCCGAGCATGAATCCAGCACTGCAGGCCCTCCCCATGCTCTTGCTGATGCACCACCAAGGACGCAACGTACTGCGGAGACGCAGGTAGGCACACACACAACAAGTGCACGCAAACAGCGCACACAGTGCAAGGGCGGAAAAAGCGGACAACCCCCCACCAGCGCGTGTACACTACACATCCACCATTGCATCCACATATGACACACAGGCCAAATCGTAACATCGCGTAACACATGTGTACACACCACCTGGGACTAGGAACCAACCACCCCGTCACGGCCCCAAAGCGGCAATGACGCCGCCACACATGCGCACAACGCAGAGGCCAACCGCAGCGCCATGCATGCGTCGCACACAGACACAGGGACACAACCAAGCAGCACACACATCAGCCCCACCCCGAACACACATGACACGTGACAGGCCTGCCACAGACATGTCCCCAACGCCCAATTCACGGACAACACCCAAAGCCACACAACCGACGCACACATGTCAGTGAAGTCACGCAACAGCAGGACACACCCCAGTGTAACAAACATGGCGTAGCACACAGCGGCGGCAACACCAACTAGGAGAAGCAGGGACCCTTCGGGAAGAGGAACGCCAGTACCACACTGAAACACCCATACCACCCTGCACATATGAACAAGACATATAAAACGGAACACCAAAGAGCCCGGGGACCGACAACAGGTGGCCCAAGAATAACATTCACACACAAGGCCCAACGCAGAGCGGAAAGGCAGCCTGCCGCCCACACAAGGGAGAGCAGACAGCACTGAATGACCTTCCATTCCAACTCCGAAACCACAGCCCTACGAAAGAAGCCGGTGAATACAGCCATTGTCCAAGAAAAGACCAACACAGGCATGCCGAGGAGACCGACCACAGGGCAGATAGCGCATATCACAGAAGCACACAACGGACGGGGAGGAAAAAAATAACACTCCCCATGTCGGCCACATGCAAGTTAATTGGAAGGAGTCACACATCACTGACCTTGAACTGTCTGAGAAGCATGTGGGATGAGGGCCCATGTCCTCCGCACAAGCCAACAGAACACAAGTCCTGTCTCCCTACGACTACACAGAGCTCACAGCAACCTCGGAGCGTGCACATTGCAGACTGCACACACAGCCGGAGCACGCCACCACAACGCACCGCTGCGAAATGGCAACCGCAACACACCTACCCAACTACGCCGGACAGCTCAAGCTGTACAAAACCAACCTGATACATATATTGGGATGCGATCTCCTGTCCCTGCTGAACGTAAGTTACCGACTGACTTACCGCATCACATTGTTCAGCTGCGTCATGCCCGTCTTCTACTGTCGGAGGTGTCCCTACCATCATCCCGTGGAGATATGCCTCTCCAACCCGGCATGTCTAAAGGCGGACCTGCTACCACTACTCCTCCCTCTGGACGCACACGACAGGGCCTGCTCTGCCTATGGGGGCATGGCGTATGTGGCCAACATCGCACCCGCACTGAAATGGGACCACTGTGCCTCCACACGACGGATCATCGAGAACAGCTACATCGAATGTCACCCAGCATGCCCCATCATGGTCCTCCAAGGGACAACTTACGAACAACACCTTGACAGCCACCATCCGCTACATTGGCTGGCAAACATGTACACCACCAATGACATGGAAGCCCTGCTGGACGGCATCGCATACCTGACAACCTGTAAATTCGTCGGACCACAACGCAGGTTCCCCGATTGACCTATGATGTCCAACCCCGCACCCATGCTTAGCTTCCGCACGGACTGGCCAGTCACCACCACAACAGCCATACCAAATGACCGGCAACTGTAACCACACCATCAACGACATCGCCATGACATCGGATATGACCGGGACATGCACACTGTTCCCCATCACATCCAGGAACACCGCATGCATCGTGGGAGGCAGTGGCATGGGGTCTGTGTATCGCACCCACATGGACGGAACTGCACGAACAACCAGGACACGACATGGATCCAGCGCCCATGGACACACACACCGCTCAGTGGACATGAATAGGTCGCCTGGAGTCTGTGGGTGCAGCACCCCTCCCACCCCCGCCCCGGGAATCCCATACCAGGACCCTTGCATGGACGACAAGTGCATACAACAACAACACGACCCCAGTGACTGTGACATGTCCAGTAACCACCACATTGCAACAACAAGTGGCACGCCGCTGCATGCACGCAAGCACATGCCCTGATGTCATCTCACATGCACGCGTGCATGAGGAACAACCGCAGCAAACCTGTCACATGGAACTGAGATGGACTGTGCCCATGATGCCAAGCGGTCTGGTAGGCTACATGTATACCGTCTGTGTCAAAGTCCGCAGCTCCGCAGCTATACGTAAATGTACATTAGCACAGCCTTGGCCAAGCAGATGTAACTCTGAAGCCCACATCCCACATGCAACAGCCAATCACATGTAACCCCACACCCTATCCCATTTGCAATCATGCTCAGTATATCCTCAACATGTATTCCGCTGCCAGTAGTGTCCACTATACTGCATCACAGAGGACAGAAGACTCAATATAATGTTTGAAACCAAAACTGTCTCCGCTGACTCATTTCACAAGTACGAATGAGAGAGGATGAGAGTATGTGAAGTACACGGCAGTCGTGACATGACCATGTAGTCCACTGGTATTGGATGTCAACGCAAATGAGTAGCACAACTGTGGAAGACACACATGTGTCGTGTGAAGTCGTATGGACGCAGTGCTCAGGTGGGTGGGTGTGACGGGTAGATGCGCACATGCCAAGTTGGAGCACGCCGTGTTGGGAGGGGTCATGAACAGTACACCACCGCTTCCCTGGGCATTGTGAGAGGACACCTGTCGGGGGAGTGAACACGTGTGTGCACAGCAGCCGGGCACACGTACAAAGCGGTACCAGGCGCACCTCAGCCCACCCTCTGTGGACAAGCTGGATCCTGTTGTGCGCCCGCCATGCCCCTTGACAAGGCACACACAGCCCCAGTCGACCAGGTGTAACCCCAACATAGTCAATCCGCACAGGTGATACAGGGCACGGGATGGCAGTGGAGCATGGTGTGTGAGAGGTCTCCTCGCGCTCCTCCTGGTCATATCACGCAGGCAATAGAACCTCAACGTCTAGCATGGCACAAGTCAAATGGAAGTGTAGGGGGGACGCACCACAGCACGAGCAGCACTGACGTCACGGGAGGTGGCTCGCACCATCCCATCCATTGCCCATTATACCAACCACGCCACATGCCATTGCGACTAATTGCAAGCGCGTGCGCCACCACCCCGAGCCCTCCCCAGAGAGGCCAAAGAGTGAATGTGTGGGCCATCAGTCACAGACGGACGCGGCATGGCCGCAAGGGCAGCCACAGCCACTGGGTGTTGCAGGTGGCGGATCCGGAAGGCGAAGACTGTGATGCATAGTCCATGCAGGCCGGGTCTCCATTTGGGGCACCACGCAGGTGGACGGCGTCCCGCAACACATCATACCCTGAGACAGCCCACTCGTGCAACTGGACCCACACATACACTCCTTGCCCTCTCTGGTGCGAGCTTGGGGCTGCCTGTGCAAGCGCTAGCCTCGCAGGTGCACATGCATATTGGGGGAGCGAGGGGAGGACATGAGGGCTGGGATGAAGATGACTGTATCACTGTCAGTGAGTACAAGGGATGACCCAGATGTGGAAAGGAAGAGACGTGTCCCGTGTGTACTGCAACTAGTCGCCAATCCAACTACCCCCATGTCCGGAATGTAAGCCCGCACCTAGGCCCGCCCATCCGCCACATCGAACATACCACCAGCACGACAACCTTCCCATTCGAAACACTGACTGGGGGTGGCGACCAGTGAACAATCATGTGTAGCCTACCCACGCGTACATGTGGGCCCTCCATGATCCATGTCACCTGCGGCAAAGTCATGACATGCGCAATGAGAGAAGTGAGGAGAGCTGTCCGCCCCACGCACAGAAGGTGCATCAGCTCCACAGACCCAGCAGCGAGTCCAGCAGGGGTCACATGTGCAGGGGCAGCTGTGCCTGGTGTGAAGGCACATGCATATAGACAGCACATCGACCAATGTGTAGTCTGCCCACATCTACAGTCCATCATCATGCGGACATAGGAATTGGACACAGGGCAACACATCTTAGTGGGTGCACCCACCGTGACCAACAATGCGCAATCATCGACGTACCCGCCCTGTGCATGGCCCCCCACCCAACGGAGGCACATCCAGTGCCACCATCCCACACACACAAGCCTTCCACGGAACATGCTGTGTCCAATGGTCAGTACAGAGTCAGCGCCCATCTGGTGGATCCTGAACAGGAGACACATGCACACACATGCCAGCTCCCACTATGTACGTCTGCCACCTGGCACGTGCAATGTAACCTCTCACCTGTGACGTGTGACTGCAAGCACACAGCCGTCTTGGCATGGGGCTGTCAATGTGGACACCTGTCAATGTTTCGGGAGGTGTGATCCGTACAGTGCTGTACATAGGGTGCAGTGCTGACACCTACTACTGTCTCATATCCCCTCGTGCCACAGGTCCCACTTGTTTTGGCCGCTCAGCCTGTGCCCACATCGTCGTCGTCGTGTGCCATACTCATCCAGCCTCGGAAGCAGTTCCATGCTCAGAGACATTCATGTTGCCGTGGCATTGCCGCTTGACGAATATGCAGTCAGTCCCCATCAGCACGCCCCGCAAGTCATTGGGGCCTAGATCCCCATGTGCATGCACATGGCAGTGGTTTGTATCACTAGCCATTGCCATTGTTGGGAGACCTGTGTAAGTGTATTGTGGCCGTGCCGTCCCAGCTTGACAGCAGGGCTGTGGCTCATGTGCTTGCTCAGTCATGTCAGTGATGTGTATGCGAAATTGCTATGTGTTGTGTTGCTTTGACATGTGTCCACTGCCATTTTCCCTAGGCGGAGACCGAACATTGACCGCCCATACCAATTGCTGGCGGACATGGACGATACAGAGGTCATTAGGAAGTTTCGGCTGGACAGGCCAACCCTGCATCGACTGTGTGCCATGTTGGAACCCCATCTCCGTCCCCGCAGGGTGTATCCGACAGCTGTCACCCCCACGGCTAAGGTGATGGCCGCCATGCATTTCTTCGCCACTGGGTCATTCCAGCACACAGTGGGCAGTGGAGGAGGGATGTCCCAGCCCATGTTCAGCAAGGTGCTGAGGGATGTACTGGCAGCCATGATGCTGTACCGAAACAGGTACATCCGCTTCCCCAGGGCTCGTGAATTGGCGGCAGTGAAGGGTGCATTCTATGCCCTTGGCAGAATCCCACACGTCGTTGGAGCCATTGACTGCACACATGTTGGCCTTGTTCCACCACAGGCCACTGAGCACCTGTACCGCAACAGGAAGCACACGCACTCCCTGAATGTGCAAGTGGTGTGCCTTGCGGACATGGTGATCACCCACGTGTGTGCAAAGTTCCCAGGCTCGGCCCATGACGCACACATAATGCGCAACAGCATCTTGCCACGACTGATGTCCAATCTGCAACAGGATCGTGGCTGTATTGTCGGTGAGTATGTGGAGTGGTGTAGCGTGCTGGTTGTGCGATGCTGTCCCCTGTCCAGTTGGAATAGCAACGGTTCTCTGTGTCCCTCACACCCAGGTGACTCTGCGTACCCGAATGGGGCATGGCTGCTCAGTCCATTGAGGAATCCTCGCACCCCAGCAGACGATCGCTACAATGAGGCACATGGGAGGACCAGACGTGTGGTCGAGCGTACCTTTGGCCTCCTCAAGTCCAGGTTCAGGTGCCTGGACCGCACTGGGGGTGCGCTGGCGTACTCCCCACAGAAGGTGTGCCAGATAGTGGTGGCGTGCTGCATGCTGCACAATCTGGCCATTCGGAAGCAGATCCCCCTCATCGTGGATGACGGAGATCAACCAGGGCCCCAGCCCGCAGACCAGGACAGCTCGAGTGAGGAGGACAGCGGAGAGGAGGAAGCTGGTAATGTGCGGCAGCAGCTCATCGCCCACTACTTCACTTGACGGTGAGTGTCCATGTACGACGGCTGATGTGGCTGTATCTGTGCAGGTGTGTGTGTGCTGTGTCAGGGTGGCCGTTTGTTCACTGCGTGCTGTGTGTCAACGCTCCATGGCCAGGGTAGTATGCCACTGTTGGTGGCTGTGGCATTGTGCCCTATTGCTCTGTGCGATGTGTGTACATTGCTTGTAGTTGTTGACATGTACTGTGTGATGGGTGTGTGACACACTCATTGAATGTGCTCCTGTTCTGTCTCCCACCCCTAGGTCCCTACAGGCCCTCCGGTTCCATTGCCATGCCACGCATCAGGTGCCTTTCCGCCCAAGGTGGCCGTTGTATTCCGTACAAATAAAACACAGGGCACAAACAGCAGTTTGTGTAAGAGGTGCATTTATTTCAAACTGTGACATGTGATTGTGTGCGAGGTGATGACAAAAGTGGTGCGTGCAGTGACAATGAGCTGTCGGTCACGGCTGCGTGATGCTCAGGGTGTACCCACTTGTTCCATGTCCATGGTCCAACAGACACATGCCATCCAGATGGCTGTGTGGAGTGGGATCGTAGTCCAAGTCAATGCAGTGGGTGGTCAAGGAAGGCTGGCTGGCGGCCTCACTTGCGTCTGGAGCGTGCGTAGTCCTCCCGGGAGATCTGTTTGTACTTCGGACGGCCCCTTCCACGTTTGGGAGGGGGGGTGTGTGGTGGCGACCTGCTGGTGGGGGGTGAGGTGTGCTCACTGGCTGTGGACGCAGGGGTACTGGACACTGCTGCTCGACCCTGCGCCCCGGCAGGTGGTGGCGGTGGTGGAGCTGCTGTCCCTGGCTGTGACCTCACCACCAGCTGGCCCATGAGGACAACGAGTTGGCCCATACGGGCGTCCATGGACCTCAGCACCCCCAGCACCTCCCGCGTGTCTGAAGCAGACCTGGCCCATTGTCCTTGGGCCTCTTCATAGGCCCCAAGGACTCTGGCCATTTGAGGCAGGGCATGGCTCCCAGGGGAGACTTGCGTTTCCCTGACCCTGCTCCTCCTACCAGTACTGCTGCCACCGGCCTGCCCACTAGCCACATTGCTCACCACGGTCCTCGCTGTGGCTCCCAGGGTGGATCCAGTCGGCCGGGCCACCACCTGCGCTGGGGCTGGTGCCAGCGAAGACGTGGTGGTGGTGGCGGCGGTGGTGGTCGGTGCGGCGATGGTGGCGGTTGCGGCAGTGGTAGTGGCCGCAATGACCGTGGGTGTGGCCGCAATGACCGTGGGTGTGGCCGCAATGTCCGTGGGTGTGGCCGCAACGACAGTGGCAGCAGGGGGCTGGGAATGTTCAGCAGCCCAGGATGATGGGTTGGTGGGTAGGAGGGGTCCTGGGGAGCGGCTGGGCCCTGCCACACCAGATGGGCCTGCTTGGTGGTCCGTGTCCGAAGAGGAGGACAGATCCTCCACATCCGTGTGTCCTCGTTGGGGGCTTGTAGGCTGGCTGTGCTGGCTGCTGTCTCCATCCCCAGCATCCAGCAGTTCGTCACCTGTGGAGAGATTGAGATTTGTTATTGTGTTGCACCTGGCGAAGTATGTAGTTGTCGTCTGACATTAACAGTTCGTGCAATCTCGTACATGGGTTTCCCGGAGGCGTGTGTGTGGCTGTACCATTTGTAGTTGTGTGTGCTTGGCAATGGGACTGTGTGCTGTGCACATGTGGCATGGGACGGATTGGCCATGCCGATGGGTGTGTTGCTGTGCCCCTACTTATTGTGACTCTGGTGTATGAGGGCTCCTGGCCCATCCTGGGTCTGGTTTGTACTTTGCTTTTGGTGTTCAAATGGGACGCTTAGGAACGCATATGGCAACATGGGGGCCATGCCCCAGATTCGCATTTGGGAGGGAATATGCTTTTGGGGTTCAAATGGAACGCTTAGGAACGCATATGGCAACATGGGGGCCATGCCCCAGATTCGCATTTGGGAGGGAATATGCTTTTGGGGTTCAAATGGGACGCTTAGGAACGCATATGGCAACATGGGGGCCATGCCCCAGATTCGCATTTGGGAGGGAATATGCTTTTGGGGTTCAAATGGGACGCTTAGGAACGCATATGGCAACATGGGGGCCATGCCCCAGATTCGCATTTGGGAGGGAATATGCTTTTGGGGTACATGCTGTGAGCCATGGGTGCCGAACGTGACATGTGTTGTGGCAGCATGACAGTGCATGGTCTGAGGTGTGTGCATGCCTGACATGGCCTGCATATTTGCTGTCTGTTGTGATTACTGGACATGGCATTGGACGCATCGTTATGAGTGAGTGATGGTTGTGTGCCAGCCAACGTATTGCAGTTGTCCCATCTCCTTGGTGTGCGTGCTGCCCTGTGCCATGTGCATCACTGCAATGCTCGTGGGGGGGTGTGGCCCATGTTGTGTGTTGTTGCTCACAGTGTGGCGTGCGCTTCATTGACTTCTGGCACATGGTTGGTCATGGGCATGTATCTTAGCGTGACTGCTGTATGTGTGGCAGCTGTGCGGATGACATGCCTTTCATGAGACTGGGGCTGACGGATGGGATGGATGGTATGTTGTATGTGCATGGTGTGTCTGTGTGTTTGATGGGTTCAGTGGTGTTCGTGTGCATTTATGTTGTTCCGCTCTGTTGCGTCTAGTGTTGTTTGTCTTACATAGGCGTAGTTGTGGGGTGTGTGGTTGACAGGCAGTAGGGGCTACATGGACAGGACTTCAATGGTGTTTCGGTTGTGTGTGATGAGTTGCACAGTGGCTGCCGTGTGGTACTATATTCAGTGTGGCTTGTGCATACAGACGTGGCTCCTTGGGTGTTGCTGTGTCTGTGATGGGTCATGTGAGGTGTGAGTCTGTGGTTCATGTCCGTGTGCACATTGTTCACTTGTTCGTGACGGTGGGCGGTGCTGCGTGTTCGTCTGCTACGTGACATGTCCCATGTGTTGGTCGTGTTACGGTCCTCATGCCTCCAGTAATCCAGCCCTGTCCAGTTTCCCACCTGCAGGTTGTTCGGGCGTGCACTGTACTGGATGCCACATGGTTCTAAGCGGGGGTGCTCCATGTTGCAGGTCTGTGGGGGTGGGGGGTGTTGTGGGTCGTGGTGGTGGCTGGACACCCACTGACACCGATTGTTGTGGATCGTGATGTCTACCTTTCGGCTGTCGGTGTGCACTGCGGTGGCTGACACGTGGCTGTGGGGGGTGGGGGATGCTCCTCCTTGCTGTGCTGTGGGACTAGGGGCCTGGTGTGTGTTGTACTTGGGCTGTCCACCCTCCCACCCACTGCACTTTGTGTTCCTGCCACTTACCTGTTACTTGTCGGTTAGTGCAGCTATGGCGGACACATGGGTGTGGTGGATGCTCGTTGTGGCGCTTCTGGCATACTTGCGGACCTGTTGGTGGTTACGTGGCTGGCTGAGTGTACACATGTCCCCACGTATCTTACAGTTGTTCGGTTTGGGCTGTGTGTGGTGGTGTCTGTTGCATGTGTGTGTGATGTGTTGTGTATTGTGTGCTGGACATGGGGGTGTTTGTCCCTGGGAGCTGTGGCATGGTGGTAGTGCATGTGAGTACATAGCGGTGTGCTGGTATACATTAGTTTGTACTTACCAGCCTCCACTCCCCCTGCTAATCCGGCGAGGATCTCCGGATGTATAATGACTCGCACCTTCTCCTCCCACGCTTTGAAGGTCTTGAAGAGCGCGGGATTCCCTCCGCCAGTGATGGCTGCCAGCTCTCTGTTCTTGCTCTCCTTCTTCTTGACCAGGCTCTTGACGTCATTCCACCGTTTGTTGATTTCAACTCTGTTCCTGGGCAGGGTCCCGACTGCATTGACCTGGTCTACGATCCGGTTCCACATTCTCTTTCTGGTGGCTAGTGGTGTGTGCTGGACCAGGTTCCCATAGATTTGTGGGTGCACCTTGATGATCTCGTCGACCATGACCGTCAGCTCAATGGGCGTGAACTTGGGCATTCTTTGTGGTGCCATGGTGTTTGTGGTGCTGGTGCGGTGTGTGTTGTGTAATGTGCAGGGGTTTGTGGTGCCGGTGTTTGGTGGTGGTGGTGGTGGTGGTGGTGGTTGTGATGTGTGCGTTTCTGTGGTGTGCTGCTGTCCTTGCTGTGTCACTGTGTCCTCTCCTCTCCTCTCTAGTTTGCAATGTTGCAAGGGGTTGTGGTCTGTGGGAGTGCTGCTTTTGTACTTACCTATGTGGGTGTGTCCTCATGGTCTGTTGTTTTCAGGTGTGTTGTGTCTGGTGTTATGGCCTTTGTAGTTTTTGTTTGTCCAGGGGGTGTTTTCGGGATGTGTACTGTGCTTGTGTATTTGTGCGTGCCTTGCTGTGTGGACTTGTTGGCCATGTTGTGTGCGATTGTTTTTGTCAGCGGATGGTTTCTGTGCAGGGACGTGGGCGCCATGGCTTCTGCCGTGTCGATTCTCATCGGCGTTGTTTGTGCTGGCGGGCGGTATATTTGTAGTTTTCCCGCGCTCATGGCGGTGCGATCGTAATCTCACGTGCGGTGTGTCGGCCGTGAGGGCGGGCGGTTTTGTGTTGTCGTGCGTGTTTCCGTCCGTGGCGGGCGGTTTGACTCCGACTCAGACGATGGCGGGCGGTATCTTGTGTGATTTTTCCGCCGATGGCGGTTTTCGGTTTGTGTAATCGTAATGGCGTGGTCGGTGTTCAGACGGTGTGTGCGGGCGGATTTTTGCCGCTTCCATGCCTGGCGGATTTTTTTACGCCGGGTATCGTAATGGGCCCCTAAATTATATACTACTAAATTATTTATTTACGGAGGAACCGCAAATCCAACGTGACTTTATATGGGGGTGAGTGCTGAGAGCCGCTTTGAGGTCGCGACTCCAAACTCGAAAGGAAAAAAAAGAAACACCCCACTTCCAGTATTCAAAAATTGCCCCAGGAACCCCATCCCCTGGTTTATTACCTCTTTCTTTTTTTTAAAAAAGGAAGAAGGGCAGCGTGGCCCCCCTTCCCTTGGCCACTTTTGGCCCCAGGAACCCCATCCCCTGGGGCATGCCATCTAATAAAAAAAAAAAAATAATAATAATAATTATAATGAGGGGGACCACATGGCACCCCTCCCGATACCATTATTGGCCCCGGGGACCCCATCTCCAGGGGCTTTGCCTCTGTTTTTAAAATACAAAATTACGGGAGGGTGGCACTGTGGCCCCACTTCCCTTGGCCACTTCTCGCCCCGGGGACCCCATCCCCTGGTTCATTACCTCTTTCTTTTTTTTAAAAAAAGGAAGAAGGGCAGCGTGTCCCCCCTTCCCTTGGCCACTTTTGGCCCCAGGAACCCCATCCCCTGGGGCATGCCATCTAATTAAAAAAAAAATATAATAATAATAATTATAATGAGGGGGACCACATGGCACCCCTCCCGATACCATTATTTGCCCCGGGGACCCCATCTCCAGGGGCTTTGCCTCTGTTTTTAAAATACAAAATTACGGGAGGGTGGCACTGTGGCCCCACTTCTCTTGGCCACTTCTCGCCCCGGGGACCCCATCCCCTGGTTCATTACCTCTTTCTTTTTTTTAAAAAAGGAAGAAGGGCAGCGTGGCCCCCCTTCCCTTGGCCACTTTTGGCCCCAGGAACCCCATCCCCTGGGGCATGCCATCTAATTAAAAAAAATATATAATAATAATAATTATAATGAGGGGGACCACATGGCACCCCTCCCGATACCATTATTTGCCCCGGGGACCCCATCTCCAGGGGCTTTGCCTCTGTTTTTAAAATACAAAATTACGGGAGGGTGGCACTGTGGCCCCACTTCCCTTGGCCACTTCTCGCCCCGGGGATCCCATCCCCTGGGGCTGGCCCTCAACGTTGGGGACCACAGGGGGCCCCAATGCCCCCACGGTCCCTGCCGTCTCCCCACCTCCTGTGGGAGCCGGCATTGCTTTTGGACAACCAATCTGCTTCGCTTCATGGAAGCGGTAGCAGGTTTTCTGCTCTCGCTTCCATGAAGTGAAGCACAAGTTTGCAATGACAGGGCGGGAGCACTGCTCCTGCCCTGTCATTGCAAACTGCAATGTCCCGAGGGTGGGCACCGGGGACATTGCTGGAGCTGGCCCTGGGGGGTGGCGGTCCCCATGGCCATCTAGGGCTCCAGGGGGGGGCCGCATGGCCCCCCTCCCAACATCTACATAGCCCTGGGGAGGTGGAGGTCCCCGGGGCCGGGGGTCTGCAACAGACCCCTGTATTAGCATAATTAGTGCCCCAGGGAGGTGGTGGTCCCCGGGGCGTGTGGGGGGTCTCGAACCCCCCACACTATATTTATGTCACAGCCTCCGGGAGGTGGCCGTCCCCGGGGCTGCAAGGGGGCCACGTGCCCCCCCTACCACTGCATATATAAAAAAAGCCCCGGGGAGGTGGCGGTCCCTGGGGCTGCAGGGGCATCAGCAGGGCCCCCGCATAAATATAGTCACATACCCCCGGGACCTGGCCCACCTGGGGGCTCATTAAAACAAAGCACGGGAGACCACAATTCATTTTTTTTATTTTCTCTGTGGGATTCGCACACCCAGGGTGACTTTTTCTGAAATGTTTTTTAAAAAAACGCTTTTTTGGGCCCTGGAGGACCCTGTGGGATCCCCTGACCAGACATAGGGGGTCAGGGTGATTCTATCCTGCCCCCTTTCCTTCATTTAAAACATTTCTTTCACTTTTTCCTTGTAACTCGGTTACCAAGTCACAAAATGGCTGCCAACATATTCTGGTTTGGAGTGTTGGCAGCCAATCAGAATGAAACTCGTGCTCGGGAGGAGTCGCAAATCCTCCTCGGCTCTCAGATATCAATATTTTTATTTTTTGAATTTCTCAGGAACTACTGAACGGATTTACACCATTTAAAACAAGGTAGCTTTCTGAACCAAGAGCTACCTTTTTGTCAAATGTGGTGTAATTCCGTTCAGCAGTTCGGGCTGTAGCCGTGTCTAAAGTACTTATGGAAATTAGCACGGCGTGGAGAGGAGCACCATCTCGGTAAGGACGAGAGGCTGTGTACAGAACTGGGTCTCAAGCACCTGAAGTGCAAAGAACTCACCTTGGTCCCTCGGATCCTACTAAAGGAAAATATTGCTTTTAAATTTATACAAATGTGAACAGAACCCACTTAGGGATAATTTATGCTCTACAAGGACTATGCGTCCCATCATGCAATAAGCTAATTGAATTATTATGCGAGACCCACTAAGGATCATGAAATGATTAAAGGCATTGAAATAAAAGAGAGCCTCATCTGTACATTTGTAAAAGCAAAGCCTATGAGGAAGAAGCGTCTGTGCCTCGAAACGCGTCAGGCGAGCTAATAAAGAACCGAGTAACCGCAGAGAGTTGAAATGACAGACCGGATGATGGGTGAGCTGCTGTGTGCCCTCTTGCTGCTCTAGGGCGTTTGTTGGACAATATATATATATCTATATATATATATATATATATATATATATATATATATATATATATATATATTCACTGAAAAAACCATTGGTTTTAGAAACAGTTATAGTTAGTTGGACATTTCACTCGTACAAAACCCGTGAAATTCCCCTGTTATAGTTAGTTCAGCTAACTATAACTCGCGCCCCCGCAATGCACTGCTGATGACGTCACATATTACATCACTCATGACATGGTCAGTGACATCACTGATGACATTTCAAATGACATCACTGATGACATCATTGATGACATCATCCAGTGACTGTGTGTTTCTGTAAAGTTTAAATATGTTTAATATATATAGGGAAAGGCGTATTGAAGAATGAGTGGGTGTATAAGTGTCTGAATGGATGATTTAGTAGGTGCGTGACTGACTCTATAAGTTAGTGATTAAACGTATCTTACTGAATGCATTGGTTAGTGACTAAACTGTGTGAATGTCTGTATCCGTCTGTCTGTTGGTGTGTAAGTGGCTGCATGGGTTTGCGAATAGCTACATGAGTGTCTACATGGGTTATTGATTGGTTGTCTGAGTATGTGTATGGGTGCCTGAGTGTTTGTGTGGGTGGGGTGTGTGTGACTCTGTGCATAGATGTGTGAGTGGGTGATTCCGTGGGTGCATGGTTTCAAGAGTGCATCTGTGATAGACTGTATGGGTGTGTGAGTGTGTGTATGGGTGTGTTAGTGAGTGAATGTATATCTCAGTGCTACATGTGTGAGTAACTACATATGTGAAAGGCAGTATATATGTGTGTTGGAGTATATAAATGGCTATAAGTGAGAGTGTGTGATTGTGAGAGTAGCTGTATGGATGAGTGTGTACTTGTATCAGTGATTGTATAAGAGCGTAAGAATGTTCTAGTATTTGTATGAGTAAGTGAGGTGGTGTGTGTATAACTGTATAGGTGAGTAAATGGGAGTGTGATTAATTATTAGCATGAGTGACTAGGTGTGTGAGTACCTCTATGGATGAGTGGCGGTGTGTGAGTGTCTATATAGGTGTATAAGTGCATATGATAGTCCTGTACTGAGTGACCGTAAGTATGAGTGACTGTACGGGTGAGTGAGTGGATGTGTGTGTAGACCTAAGAATCAGTGAGTGTGTATGTAGTTATTGGTGTTGGAGTGTCTATGGTTTTGAGAATGGCAGTCTGTAATTTAGAGTGGGTGTATCAAAAGTTATATTAGGGTGTGAGAAGATGCATGAAATTATCACATGGATGATGTTATCACTGATGTCATTTGAGATGTCATCAGTGATGTCATCAGTGATGTCACTGACCATGTCATGAGTGATGTAATACGTGACGTCATCAGCAGTGCATTGCAGGGGCGCGAGTTATAGTTAGCTGAACTAACTATAACGGGGGAATTTCACGGGTTTTGTACGAGTGAAATGTCCAACTAACTATAACTGTTTCTAAAACCTATGGTTTTTTCAGTGAATTTCTAAGGTTTTGTAAATGCTAATTTCTAACTATAACATGCCTGAAACCTATGTTTTTTTCAGTGAATTTCAAAGGTTTTTTAAATGCTAATTTCTAACTATAACGTGTCTGAAACCTATGGTTTTTTCAGTGAATTTCAAAGGTTTTTTAAATGCTAATTTCTAACTATAACGTGTCTGAAACCTATGGTTTTTTCAGTGAATTTCAAAGTTTTTTTAAATGCTAGTTTCTAACTATGCCTACAGAGGTAGGACATGTGAAGAAAGAAGAAAAAACGCACAGAAAGAAGCAAAAGAAATGCAGAAAGAAGCAACAGAAGTCCTCAAAGACGAAGAAAAGTGCAGGAAGAAGCAAGACGTGCAGAAAGAACCAACAGAGGAGCAGAAAGAGGCCTTGTTATAAAATCATCCTCTGCCCTCAACTTTTTCAGACGGGTACTGGTGGTAACTGACTCTGACTAACCAGGCCTAGAGCCAGTGGTATGCTAAAAGACACTTAGAATACAGTGAAAACACCTACATACACTAGGGAACACTATGCGTTGGGGTACCCCTGTGATTAGCATGACCTCCTCTGTAAGGCCCTAGTACATAATAGGGCAGGGGGATTAAAACTACCTCTTAAAATGCGCCACAGGTGCGTTTGCACACTGGTGAAGGGAGGGGGGGCCTGAGGTGACATGTGTGCAAACACGCCCTGTGGCCGTTTTAAGTTGGGGGATAAAGTCCCCTTGAATCCTGCGGTCCCTGGGGGCCAACTATCCCACCAGGTATGTCCAGTAAGTGCCACAGAGTTGCATTGCAGAGAGGTGTAAAATGGGGCATGGCCTCGGACCACCTCTCTGCAATGCAGCTCTGTGGTGCTTACTGGAGGTACATGGTGGGCTAGTTGGACCCAGGGACTCTCAGGATTAAAGGGGACTTAATTCCCCAACTTAAAAGGTGCCACAGGGCGTGTTTGCACACGTCACCTCTGGCCCCGCCCCCTCCTTTTACCACTGCGCAAAGGCACCCTGTGTCACGTTTTAAGTTGGGGGATTAAGTCCCCTTGAACCCTGAGAGTCCCTGGGTCCAACTAGCGCACCATGTACCTCCAGTAAGCACCACAGAGCTGCGTTGCAGAGAGGTGGTCCGAGAACATGCCCCATTTTACACCTCTCTGCAATGCAACTCTGTAGCACTTACTGGACATACCTGGTCGGTTAGTTGGCCCCCAGGGACCCTCAGGATTCAAGGGGACTTAATTCCCCAACTGAAAACACGCCACAGGGCATGTTTCCACACCTGTGACATCAGGCCACGCCCCCTCCCTGCACCATTGTGCAAACGCACCCTGTGGCGCGTTTTGAGTTGGGGGATAAAGTCCCCTTGAATCCTGAGGGTCCCTGGGATCCAACCAGCTCACCAGGTACCTCCAGTAAGCGCCACAGAGCTGTGTTGAAGAGAGGTGTAAAAAGGGGCGTGGCCTCTGAACACCTCTCTGCAACGCAGCTCCCTGGCGTATACTGGAGGTACCTGGTAGGCTAGTTGGCCCCCAGGGACCCTCAGTATTCAAGGAGAATTAATTCCCCAACTAACAACTCACCAGGGGGCGCGTTTGCACAGTGGTGAAGGAAGGGGCGGGGCCTGAGGTGACGTGTACAAACACACCCTGTGGCACGTTTTAAGTTGGGGATTTAATTCCTCTTCAATCCTGAGGGTCCCTGGGGGCCAACTAGCCCACCAGGTACCGCCAGTATGCGCCAGGGAGCTGCGTTGCATAGAGGTGTTCAGAGGCCACGCCCCTTTTTACACCTCTCTGCAACGCAGCTCTGTGGTGCTTACTGGAGGTACCTGGTGGGCTAGTTGGACCCCAGGGACCCTCAGTATTCAAGGGGACTTAATTCCCCAACTTAAAATGCACCACAGGGCCTGTTTGCACACATGTCACCTCAGGCCCGCCCCCTCCCTTCATCACTGTGCAAACGTGCCCCGTGGTGCGTTTTAAGTTGGGGGATTAAGTCCCCTTGAATACTGAGGGTCCCTGGGGTCCAACTAGCCCACCAGGTACCTCCAGTAAGTGCCACAGAGCTGTGTTGCAGAGAGGTGTAAAAAGGGGCGTGGCCTCTGAACACCTCTCTGCAAGGTAGCTCCGTGGGGCCTACTGGAGGTTCCTGGTGGGCTAGTTGCCCCCAGGGACTCCCAGTATTCAAGGGGAATTACTTCCCCATCTTACAACGCGCCAGGGGGCGCATTTGCAGAGTGCTGCAGGGAGGGGGCGGGGCCTCCGACGCGATGTCGGCCTTTTTTTTAAATTCATTTTTTTAAGAAGTGGAGCTGTGTGGCCCCCCTTCTTTTCCTAGTTTATTGGCCCTGGGGACCCCATCCCCCAGGGCCTGACCCCTATATATATATTTTTTTAATAATGGAAGGGGGCCGCGTGGCCCCCCTCCCGAGGCCATATTCGGCCCCGGGGACCCCATCCCCTTGGGCATGGCCAGTGTTTTCTTCTAATTTAAATTATTGGAGGGGGGCTGCGTGGCCCTCCTCCTCAGGCCATTTATGGCCCCGGGGACCCCAACCCCCGGGGCCGGCCTTTGCGTTTAAAAAAAAATAAAAATTTGTAATCATGGAGGAGGGGGGCCGCGTGGCCCCCCTCCCTGGCCAATAATGTCCCCGAGGAACCCATCCCCCGGGGCATGGCCTCTCGTTGTGGACCGTGGGGGGAGCCCCAATGCCCCCACGGTCCCAGCCGGCTCCCCGCCTCCTGCGGGAGCCGGCATTGCTTTTTCACACGGGGAGCTGCTAAGATGCAGCTCCCCGTGTGGAAAGCTGTCGGCTTTGGTTTTGGAAGAGAGAGCAGGTTTCCTGCTCTCTCTTCCAAAAACAAAGCAGAGTTTGCTATGACAGGGCGGGGCACGCGAGGCTCCACGCCCTGCCATAGCAAACTGCAGTGTCCCAGGGGTGGGCACCCCGGGACACTGCAGGAGCCAGCCCTGGGGGGTGGCGGTCCCCAGGGCCATCACTGGCTCCAGGAGGGGGGCCGCGCAGCCCCCCTCCCAATCTGTACATAGCCCCGGGGAGGTGGTGGTCCCCGGGCTCGGGGGTCCTTAACGGACCCCCTAATTTACATGTTAGTGCCCCGGGGAGGTGGCGGTCCCCGGGGCATGTGGGGGGGCTCGAGCCCCCCACACAGGTACATTTATTTTTAAAAAAAGAATCCCCGGGAGGTGGCGGTCCCCAAGGCTGTGGGGGGCAGTGTGCCCCCCGCAAATATAATTAAAGTGAGCCCCGGGGGTGGCAGTCCCCGGGGCTTGGGGGGGCCTCAGAGGCCCCCCAACTTTATAAAAACAAGCCCCGGTGGTGGCTGTCCCCTGGGCTGAGGGGGGGCCGTGTGCCCCCGCCAATATTTATGCAAAGCCCCGGGGTGGCGGTCCCCAGGGCAGTGTGGGGGGGATTGGGATCCCCCCACATGTTTTTTTTTCACTGCCCCCGGGACCTGGCCCACCCAGGGGCTTCAATTAAACGAAGCGCGGGAGCCCGTGCTTCATTTTTTTTTTTCCGCGGCCGGATCCGCGGATTTGGCGCGCATTTTCCGATTTAAAAAAAAACGCTTTTTGGGCCCTGGGGGTCCTTGTGGGACCCCTTGAGCAGGCCTATGGGGTCAGGGTGTTTCTACCCTGCCCCTTTTCTTTTTTTGCATTTTTATTCTGATTTCTTGTGACTCGGTTCTACCGAGTCACAAGATGGCTGCCAACACTTCCTGGTTTGGAGTGTTGACAGCCAATTAGCATGAAGCTCGTGGTTGGGAGGGTGCGCGGATCCACCGCGGCCATAGATATCGAAACTTTTATTTTTGATTTTCTCAGCAACTACCAAACGGATTTACATCATTTTTAAAAAGGCTGCTTTCTGAACCAAGCACTACCTTTTTGCCAAATTTGGTGTAATTCCGTTCAGCAGTTTTGGCTGTAGCCTTGCATAAAGTTTCCTATGGGAAATTGATTTTTTGACTCTTATTTTTTGAATTTCTCTGCAACTACTGAACGGATTTACACCATTTAAAAAAAAGGTCGCTTTCTGAACCAAGCACTACCCTTTTGCCCAATTTGGTGTAATTCCGTTCAGCAGTTCGGGCTGTAGCCGTGTCTAAAATTTCCTATAGGAATTAACATGGAGAAAACACGTTTTGGGACCCCCCTTTTTTCTTGGTCCCCGCTTGATGAATCACCGCGAAACGTTCAAGATAGGAGCGGACCGGAGCGGGCCATAAGTTTTAAAAATTTCACGAAAATTCGTCAACAGGCGCCAAAGTTATTGGGAAAAGAATGTTACGGATTTCCTATGGATAATAGGTCCTTACTATAACTATCTACTGGCGACCGCCAGTAGATAATATATATATATATGTATATATATATATATATCCAACAACTCAAAGTTACCCTTGAAGAAGAGCCGCCAGGTAAGTTAGTCGTAGTACTTTTCTTTAATGATATGCAGCAGAGCATGAACAAAGACGAGCTTTACAAGTCCATAACAGCCTTTTCCATACGCGTTTCAGGTTTCCCTTTCTTCAGTGGCAAACGGTGTGGCGATACGTCTAGGTGAAACGTGCTACTAATTATACACAGTGGACCTCCTCAGTGGGCGTGGCCGTTGCTACAGCCTTCTGGTTCCTGTAGTCGCACAAAACATGTTTCCCTCATTGAGTTTCACCCAGAGTCCGCATTCAAAAATTGATAAATCCCAAGTGGGTAAAAGACACGGTCTTGTAGAAGCGCTGCTTTTTTCATGCATATCATTAGGCTTTTACCTCCCGCTTTCACGGTGACCTGTCACCCGAAGTCGCCGCGTGTCCGCCATAGCAGAGTGGCTTCTTCCGCGACTGGGTCAGCCGCAAATATATCCAACAACTCAAAGTTACCCTTGAAGTAGAGCCGCCAGGTAAGTTAGTCGTAGTACTTTTCTTTAATGATATGCAGCAGAGCATGAACAAAGACGAGCTTTACAAGTCCATAACAGCCTTTGCCATACGCGTTTCAGGTTTCCCTTTCTTCAGTGGCAAACGGTGTAGCGGTACATCTAGGTGAAGCGTGCTACTAATTATACACAGTGGACCTCCTCAGTGGGCGTGGCCGTTGCTACAGCCTTCTGGTTCCTGTAGTCGCACAAAACATGTTTCCCTCATTGAGTTTCACCCAGAGTCCGCATTCAAAAATTGATAAATCCCAAGTGGGTAAAAGACACGGTCTTGTAGAAGCGCTGCTTTTTTCATGCATATCATTAGGCTTTTACCTCCCGCTTTCACGGTGACCTCTCACCCGAAGTCGCCGCGGGTCTGCCGTAGCAGAGTGGCTTCTTCCCCGACTGGGTCAGCCGCAAATATATCCAACAACTCAAAGTTACCCTTGAAGAAGAGCTGCCAGGTAAGTTAGTCGTAGTACTTTTCTTTAATGATATCCAGCAGAGCATGAACAAAGACGAGCTTTACAAGTCCATAACATATATATATTACCTACTGGCGGTCGCCAGTAGGTAGTTATAGTTAGAACCTAGTTTCCATAGGAAAAGCATTTTTTGATGTGCTTATAACTTTGGCGTCGTTTGCCGAATCTTTACGAAATTTTCCAAAAAGTTCCTCTTTTTCGGTGAGCTCCTATCGTGAAAGTTTGGGGGTGATTCGTGAAGGGAGGGCTGAGAAAAAAGGGGGGTCCCAAAACGTGTTTTCTCCATGCAATTTCCATAGGAAACTTTAGACAAGGCTACAGGTCAAACTGCTGAACGGAATTACGCCAAATTTGGCAGGGAGAAAGGTCTTGGTCCAGAAAGCATGCTTTTGTTTAAATGGGGTAAGTCCGTTCAGTAGTTTTAGAGAAATATCAAAATTTACAGATATTAATATTTGAGAATTCTGACATCTGATTGGCTGAGGCGTTACGAGCACGAGCGTGCAGCTCATTGGTTGCGAAGTGTTGAAACTAGGAAGTGTTGGCAGCCATTTTGTGACTGACTTGAAAGGCGTAGGGTGAAACAAAAGAGAAAAATTGTATAAGAGGGTATAGTAGGAACACTGTGGTCTTAGTTTAAGCAGTCTGTACGGTGCAGAGGCAGGGAGTTTGAATGTTGCGTAGGCCGTGGAAATCACGTCCGCAGACGTGGAAATCACATCCACAAAACAACGGTACGTGGTATTGCGGCAAGGTTGCGTAGGGTCTGGAAATCCCATCGGGAAAATAACAATGGGCCGTATTGCAGCCTTCCTTTAATATAATGCGCAGTAATGTTTACTTATAATGCGGTGTTCACTTTTATCACGGACAGTGTCACTTTCTTACACGAAAATTAATATTATGTGGGAGGGCGTGTTCTGTTCGTGTCTGGAGCAAAATTAACGTTTAATTGGCTGAGGTGTTCCAACAACGAGCTCAATGTTCATTGGCTGCGAACCATTGAAAGTAGAAGTGTTGCCAGCCATTTCCTCCCCATCCGCGGAGTAGCAGGGACATCTGATTGGCTGACATCTGATTGGCTGACATGTTCCAAGCAGGACCTTCCCAAGCTTAATGTTCATTGGCTGCAAACCATTGAAAGTACAAGTGTTGCCAGCCATTTCCTCCCCGTCCGCAGAGTAGCAGGAACATGTTATTGGTTGACGTGTTCCAAGCAGGACGTTCCCAAGCTTAATGTTCAGTGGCTGTAAACCATTGAAAGTAGAAGTGTTGCCAACCATTCCCTCCCCCTCCGCGGAGCATCAGGGACATCTGATTGGGTAACGTGTTCCAAGCAGGACCTTCCCAAGCTTAATGTTCATTGGCTGTAAACCATTGAAAGTAGAAGTGTTGGCAGCTATTCCTCCCCTCTGCGGAACACCATGGACATTTTATTGGCTACACTGTTCCTAGTACAAGTTTGCTCATTATTGGCTGGGAACGGTTCACTGTTGTAAACCATTTTGTGACGCACTTCAATGGAGTACGGGAAAAGAAAGTAGTAGCGGGGAGGGTAGGAACACTATTAACTCTGTACAGTGGTCACAAGGTGGTGGAGAGGGGTTGTGAAGGTAAAAATAGTTTTTTATATATTTTAAGGGCCATTTATATAATTGGCGTGGGGTGTACAAATCACGGTGGGAAAATAACAAAGTGTGTTGCGGTCGTCTTTTTATTAAGTTTGCGGGTGGGATACTTCCCAGGAACATTGTTTAGTTATAATGTGGTGTTTACTTTTCTAACGGGGAGCTGTGGTTGCGCAGAAATATTTCAGTCTAGGTTTGAAATAGTTTTTATTAAGCAATTACAAATATCCTTTGTTCGGAAACTGAAGCTGTATATATCAAAGGGGTGACATATAAAAACGCAATTCATAAAATATCCCTTAAGCTGTGGGCACACCCTCCCTTTTTTTTCTGCTATAGTTTGTAAAAGTGTTGCCCCATATTCTTGATAATATAAGAGGGCATGAGTTACTTTTAGATAAAGTAGAAAAGAAGTGCTACAAGAAACACTCCCGCACTACATCATCTCAGGTCACAAGAACAATAACAAGTAAAAACAGTAAAACACAAATCACTTTATATTACATAGAAATGTACGCTTTATCATTTTTTATAATTTCTATTATTGTAGAATTCGGGAAAGTTCGGTCGTAGTGCTTAGATCACGTACTCCTTTAAGAATATATAGGATAGTAGTATAATAATATACACTACCGGTCGTATATATTCTATAGGGAGAAGGTGAATAGGAACCGCAATAGACAAAAATAGAAATAGTAAAAAAACATTCAGAAATGTAGGGTTTATCAAAGGTATTAACTAAGAAAGTATCTATGGAAACGATTTTTTTTTAAACTGCAATTTCCAAAAATATTGTCACTGTAAAAATATCTGATCAAGTTAGTTATAAAGGTCAGTAAACTGTATTTCAGATGGTTTACTCCTGGCGGCGAGAAATCTCCAATTCCTGTTGTGTGGAAATATCACACTCTTACAATATACACAGTGTCACTGATGGCACAAAAAAGGAAAATGAAAATGAAGTCATCAATACAAAACAAGATCAATAACGAAATACTTTCCAGCGATGAGTATGTTGAGAACTTCTTTTCTCCGGGACTTCGAAATCTTTCATCTTCGCGCCAACGGGTCATAAAGTGCTCTGAGATCACAATGACTGTTAATATTATAATATACATATTCACAGGATATGATCCCAAGAAAGAAACAGAGTAAAAACGAGAATGTGCTGACGTTAAATATAAATCTTTAGTCTTCGCGTCGACGGGTCATAAACTCCACTGAGGTCAGTATAAATGTTCATATTACAATATACATACTCACACTATATGATCTCAAGGGAGAAATAGACTAAAAACCAGAAGCTGCTGACGTTACATATAAATCTTTAATCTTCGCGCCAACGGGTCACAAACTGCTCTGAGATCATAATGTGTGGTTATTATAATATACATACTCACACTATATGATGTCAAGGGGGAAATAGAATACAAACTAGAAGCTGCTGACGTTACATATAAATCTTTAGACTTCGCGCCGACGGGTCACCAACACTTCTGAGGTCAAGTACAGTGTCAATATTATAATATACAAAGTCACACTATATGAGCTCAAAGGAGCAAGAACAGGAACAATGTTTGCTGTATTCTGTCTGTTTCTGAAAACAAGCTGGTGACGTTACATATAAATGGCAAAACAACCAATAACACTTTTTTCTAAATACAAGTGTTTAAAGATTGACAAATAGCTACGTATTATAAATATCTAGTATTGCATAATCAAACAACTTACAACTCAGGATTATGTTTTGTGGCCGCAAAAGATGAATCCGACTGTAGAAAAGAGCACCTGCATCACTGAATGGAGACGCGTAAATAACTCGCAAAAACAAAACTAATCTATCAACGGGTGTGGTTTATATACTTTTTGGTTATTCAGTAGTCTATGGAAGGAAGATGCGGCTCCGCCCATTTACATGTCACGTTTTACAGTTGACACGTGCTCACGTTTTAACTGTTTCACTTGTGCACGTGTTGGGAAAAGTGAAAAAATGTGAAGCGGAAAAAGTTTCGATTTCGAACCTAATATGTATAAGGTCCTTAATATGTACATACGTTGGGGAGCTTAAAAACTGTTACCCAGAAAACCGTGTCATTTCCATTCTCATGAGTAAATACATTTATTGATTGCCGTAATTCTAAATAGAAGACATAAAAAAAAAGATCTACCAGAATAGAAGAAAAAAAAAACATGATAATATTTCTCATCACTATGGTTTAAATTTAAAAAATGCGAGCATTTGTAAAGCATACAGCTAACCATGGAAAGATGTGCCGGCGCTCGGGGGCGTCGGAAAGATTAAGCAAGGTGTTGCCCACAGTGACATAGTGGTGGGCTAACGTGCCGCTGGAGCCGGGAATCGAACTGTGAACGCTGTTGTTCGAAGTCAGGTATCATAGCTGCTCCGTCTCACTTTTTTCCACACTTATATGTTAATTAGTGCTAATTAAGTTTTAAACATTGTTAAATTATAACTTATAACAGACTACTGTTACAGTTAGTTTTTCACTACAAAAAGTATGCACGTCTTTTTAAATTTAGTTAAAAACAATATAGGTTTTAGGGACATTGTAGTTAGAAATTAGCATTTAAAACCTTTGAAATTCACTGAAAAACCATAGGTTTCAGTACGTTATAGTTAGAAATTAGCATTTAAAAAACCATTTAAATTCACTGAAAAAACCATAGGTTTTACAGACGTTATAGTTAGAAATTAGCATTTAAAAAACCTTTGAAATTCGCTGAAAAAACCATAGGTTCCAGGGGCGTTATAGTTAGCTGGACATTTCACTCGTACAAAACCATAGAAATTCCACTGTTATAGTTAGTTCAGCTAACTATAACTCGCGCCCCGCAATGCACTGCTCATGACGTCACATATTACATCATTCATGGCATGGTCAGTGACATCACTGATGACATCACTGATGACATCTGAAATGACATCACTGATGACATCATCCACGTGAAAATCTGATGCACCTCCTCACAGTCTAATATAACCTTTAATACACCCACTGTAAAATACAGACTACCATTTTCGAAACCATCGAGACACCAATACCAGTTACTACATACGCACTCTTTGATTCCTAGGTCTACACACACATCCACTCATTCACCCATACATTCACTTATACATGCAGTTACTCATCAATACAACACTATGATATGCACTCATACACCTATTCAGACACTCACACACCGCCACTCATCCATGGAGTTACTCACACACCTAGTCAGTCATGCAAAGAATCAATCACACTCCCATTTACTCACCTATACAGTTATACACACACCACCTCCCTAATTCATACAGATACTAATGCATAATTACTCTCTTATATAATCACTGATACAAGTACACACTCATCCATACAGCCACTCTCACAATCACTCACTCTCACATATACTCATTTATATACAGCTTCACTCACATATACTGCCTTTTACATATGTAGTTACTCACACATGTACCACTGAGACATCCATTCACTCACCAACACACCCATACACACACTCACCCACCCATACAGCTGTTTCCACATGCACTCTTGAACCCATACACCCAGTGAATCAACCACTCACACATCAATGCACAGAGTCACACACCTCCAACCCACCCACACACACACTCAGTCTCTCATACAAATACGCAGGCAACAAATCAATAACCCATATAGACATTCATGTAGCTACTGACCAACCCGATGCAGCAGCTTACACAACAACAGAGAGAGTGATAGACATTCACACACTTTAGTCACTAACC